>OY757253.1:9127931-9516434 GCA_963584085.1 Pyrausta aurata | reverse complement strand
TATCCTTATTCAAATATGAACGCCGCGCGCCTTCGTGGATGGCACTACCTATATTAGAATTTGTTCTAATGCTTTCATAAAAGCGCCGTATAGTTAATAAACATTAGTAACGTGTCTCGCTAGTGTATTATCTAACACAAGAATATCATTTTTTTCGATTTTATTGATGTTAGGACTATTATGGTAGCATATCTAAAAGATAGACATTGTCTCTTAGGAAAACTGAGACGGCCGTTGCAGTCGGTTTAGTAAGTCGTTAGTAAGTCTAAACTACAAGATTTTCTAGACAAGATGCTTAGTCAGCTAAGGGTGTGATAGGCTGTTGTTGAATATTATTGTTTAGGTATTCCATCGATGTAGTAGCATTTTTTCATAGGTCCAGCAATAAGTCTAGAAAATCCACGGCGCACTTTGATGTTTCCTCACTTTATATCTTACAGTTATATGATACATATTCTTGTTAAATTGTCGTCTCATATACCGTTTTTCGTCGTAATTACATCTATCTTAATTACATCTTAATTATCCACTTTGATTCGGTCCACGTTGAGAATGTGTTTAGGAAAACCGCACCCGTGAAATATTTGGCATATTATAAATTTGGTACTTAACTTATAAAATTTTCTTCAGTGCAAGTTTTCCTCGCATAATCTAGGCCTTATCATTCTTGCTAAAATAATTAACGATCTTCCTGCAGCAAACACTGTTATGAAAATATGCTTCGATCCTTAATATTTTTCATCTAGAAATCCTATTCTAGGTCTTTCAGTGGGGTCCTATTCTAAGATCCTGACATCTATCGCATTAGAAACTTTGTAATATCTGACAAATAATAGTTAGTAGGTAGTTACCAACGCTAAAATTATCTTAATGACGCATTTATGAAAGCATTACAATAAATTCCAATACATGCTTGCAAGGAACTAATAGCACTAATGCCAGGACCGTGACAAGACTAATTAAAGGTCAAAATGCAGCTAAACGACATACGACAAAACATCAAAAACTTTGTAAAACAATTGCGAAATGACTATTTTTAATTTCATAGTAACTGACTATTTTGTAGTTTCAGTATTTTTTTGGTTTTCAGTAACTGACATTAGGTGTCTTTAATTAGTTGTCCACATCACTGGTACACTTATTCTGCTCATAATAGATTTGAGGTCAAAAATTACGAAAAATAGATCAATATTATGGCAAATAGTAACTTCAAATTATACGTAAAACCCATATGATTATTTTACAACAGTTGCTGGTTTCTATGTATTCATAATACAAAATTATTGGAACCCAAGACTTGATGAATATACAATTTTCAAAGTGTCTTTAATTAGCTGTCCACCACTGTATATGCTAATAATTATTTTTTCTAGGAGCCGAGCATGGAGGAGATGACGCGCGCCGGCGGCTACCAGCTCGACTTCGGCGGCGCGCCCCCGGACGGCGACAAGTAGGCGTCCGACGAGCCGCCGCGCGCCATCGACCGGGCCAGTGTCGCGTCTGTCTCGCTTGCGCTCACCGGAGGGCGGCGCGTTGCATATTCCCGTCTCTGTTTGACACTACGGCCCCTAGACTCGGTTGCTAACGCGTCGACTGTAGCGTTGCATGTTCCCGAGCGCGCCGAGTGCCGAGCCTCGGAACTAAAAAAAATGACGATCGTAGACCGAGCCCCGGACCGATCTATGATATTTATTTTATTTTAACGTGCGCTTAATTGGAATTACGGATGGCGAATTTAATGTTTAAGAATAATTGCATTTTCGATTTATCTTTGTAGTTATTTTACCGAAGTCGAAGTTTTCGTGAGTAGTTTTACTAAAAAGATTATGCTCTTTTGACTCGACGGGCATTATTCTAAAATGTTTCCAGATATCCGTTCCTCTCACAGATCTGATGTTATGATGTGCATAAAATATATTAAATAATGTTATATCTACTTACATCAAAACCGTAGAAAATCTTAATAACTCTGCATAATAAATTAATAATCGACGTACGAAATACATATATCTACTTAACGTAAGTCTATTGAACCCGGTACAATATCGGTATTATTGGTGCAATGGCCTAGTTTCATTATTATTTATTGACATAATATAAGCGTAAATTAGTTTTAGTCAATCAAAGTGAGACCAGTGAGTTCCAGCTATTAATTTAATTGAGAGAACTAGAACATAAATCGGAATTGCAATTATCTCGCGGACATACTAGTACTATGGCGGCTAGCTGTTAGAATTTGAAGGGAATTCCATCGAATTTGACTTACAATGCTGACGATGACAGCAGCAGGTTCGTTAGAATCGTACAAACTATATGAGCTTGAACGTGTAACACAGTGTAGGATTAAATATGCTAATTCACTCTTTATGTTCAAACATCATTCTTGCCTTTTTATCTGATAAGTATTGAACCTGTAAGTGACAAAAGCAGAACCTTAACTTTATACTAAATCACAGAATCATTTCCCTTTAACATTCAGACATAAGTCTACATTATGTAACAATTAGTGTGCCATATGCGTAAAAAAATATAGATTATGATGTTATTTGATCAATGTGACGAGGTGATTGACAAATAAATTAATGATGTTTCAAAAGTATTGTAGTGGATTATGGTGTAAAATGTATAAAAAACGTTTGCAAATTAACACGAGTATACAGTGTGAGTTAGATGTTTTGTCGTATTGACTTAAGTTTGGTTGATTTGTGAAAAATCAAACATTTAGTACATTTTGATTTAGTACAAGAGAATTAAAAAGTTTTCAAATAGTGTGATAAGTTTAGATATGGTTTATCTTAAATAAATAAAAACTTGTGTTTATTGCTACAATGCATGAAATATTCTTATATCATGCTGTAGATCACTTATGAAGGCGTATGTTAAGCTCAGTATTTAATTATCTGCTGCTGTTGGAGAATAATAACACATATTTTTTGAAAAAAAAATGAGGCACTTAAAATTGGGGTACTCTAAATAGGAGTAATGGAATTCCCTAAAATTCTGTGTTCTCCCAAAAAAAAGTAATCCACAATACTGTAATATCTAAGAGAAAATACCAAACTTGTATTATAGCCATGTGACTTCTAAACAAGATTGAGCAATTCAATTTATATAATGAGACGAATTTTGTAACAAAAATAATACTGATTGTTTCCTTTGACCCAAGACTGATTTCTAACGTTAGTTAACGATTGGGCTTCTAAAATTTGTAATTATATAACTTAACAGTGACTTATGACTCGAAGCCTCATGCAATCTGGAATCGCGCGACTGTTGTATACCGGGTGATGGTCGCCGCAGACACGGCGCATACTCGCGACAGTCTATGACGTTGAACAAGGGATTATTTTGATCAAGCTCACATGCAATGCTCTTTAAAATAATGTTTATAATAGTCATTGTAAATAACTACATCTTTGTAAGAGTCTGAACATGTCACATTTGATGTGTTCGCGTTGTAAATAATTCAGTTTATATGATTAGTTAATATTTAGAGATTGAGTATATTTGTAAATTAATTTGTAACGATTCGAGTGTCCCTATAGATAGAGTATATTCATTGTTTCTCTATGATCGATCACTGTCACAAATCACAATTTTGCATTTTTCAAGTCCCCGTTTTTTGAGAAAGTTCAAATTAGAAGGGTTGTATAATTGTTTTTTCATAATTATAATAAAAAGGTGTTTTTGATCGGGTCAAATGTTTCGCGCATGGGTGGGGTGGTGGTTCGATTCCCACTGCGGGCTCTTTTTATATGCATTTAAGTGTGTCTATAGCTCCCTTTCGGTTTGTTTATATTTACATTAACATATCATCTGAAACGTGTCTTATAGAGTCATATATTACTCTGAAATATCGCACGTATGGTTTTCGATAATTTCTTTTAAATTTAGTAAATATCATAATGCATGGTCTTAGCCCGAAAATGTTAAAGCTATTATACTCACCGTGATTTGTACTAAACCCATAATTATAATACGAGTAGTAGTCATATGAGCCTGTAAGTATAATCGAGGGACTACTATTGTTTTACGCATATAATGTCACTCCTTATGAAGGTTGTAAGTCCACGTAACGTAATTATTGTGTTATTTATATCTTAACAATTCTATTATGATATTTAAAACGAGTTGAAGCTTAGATTAAACGTAGAGGGAATAACTTAATAGTTGTATCTGTAAGTGCGCCTGCAGTAGCGTCTGCGGTCCGCTGCGGCCGACTGCTGTATGATATGTTTTCGCCGAGAGAAATCACAACAGGATAATTAGCAAAACCTAATTGTTGCAAACTTTCATGCAGCTTTATTTTTACTAGTGGAAGTATGAAAATATTTTTTTACTTTGTACAGAATGTTATAAATGTGATAAAATAATTTTTGACATAATTAGAAATTGTGATTTAGTAAGGTGTGTAGTTTATTATAAAAATTATATAAAAAAGAGAACTCGCTTTACTAAATAAATGAATTGTACTACCTATCCTACAGCTATCTATAACATTGTTTTCCCACATTTTTATATTTGGGTACTTATGTATTCTAAGCTGTTGTACTACTAATACGTTAGAAGATCAACATGCTCAGGAAAATTAATGTTTCGGCCCAGTATTGTAAGACCTTTGTATCCCACCAATGCTGTGAATCATTTGCTTCCTGACGAATAAACAACCAAAATCTGAATTGTGTTTTGTTTTTTCTGTCCTCTTCATTCTATTTAATTTTTCTGTGCCCTTTTTTCTAAACATATTGTTCACGTATGGTAAGTTTTTGTTGATTCGGTAAACCAGGTCCTTAACAATCTGAACTCAGAAAAGGTCAAGCAGGTTTTTAGTATTATTAATTAGTACTTACTAATCATTAATGTGGATCTGTACCCTCTAGCGGCAGACCTTAAATATAAGTTAACTCGAAAACGGTGCGTCGTATCGTAGAAAAAAACTAAATTTTCGACCTCCCCCTTTGGACTCATACCCTGGAAACCCACCCAGGTCCCTATCATTCTGACCTCAAAAATGGTCTATGGGTCATTTAATAAATCTGACCTCTGAAACGTTCGAGCACGTGTCCTTGGCTCTAAAAATGCCGATAATTAATAAAGATCTGTAACCCCGAGCCCCAGACCTTAAATATCAATTATCTCGGAAACGGTGCGTCGTATCAAAAAAATAACGAAATTTTCGACCTCCCCCTTTGGGATCACCCCCGAAACCCACCCAGGTCCTTCACATTCTGACCTCAAAAATGGTCCATGGGTCATTTAATAAATCTGACCTCTTAAACGTTCGAGCACGTGTCCTTGGCCCTAAAAATGCCGATAATTAATGAAGATCTGTAACCCCCAGCCCCAGACCTTAAATATCAATTATCTCGGAAACGGTGCGTCGTATCAAAAAAATAACGAAATTTTCGACCTCCCCCTTTGGAATCACCCCCTGGAAACCCACCCTGGTCCTTCACACTCTGACCTCAAAAATGGTCCATGGGTCATTTAATAAATCTGACCTCTGAAACGTTCAGGCACGTGTCCTTGGCCCTAAAAATGCCGATAATGAATGAAAATCTGTGACCCCCAGCCCCAGACCTTAAATATCAATTATCTCGGAAACGGTGCGTCGTATCAAAAAAATAACGAAATTTTCGACCTCCCCCTTTGAAATCACCCCCTGGTAACCCACCCAGGTCCTTCACATTCTGACCTCAAAAATGGTCCATGGGTCATTTAATAAATCTGACCTCTGAAACGTTCGAGCACGTGTCCTTGGCCCTAAAAATGCCGATGATTAATGAAGATCTGTAACCCCCAGCCCCAGACCTTAAATATCAATTATCTCGGAAACGATGCGTCGTATCAAAAAAATAACGAAATTTTCGACCTCCCCCTTTGCGATCACCCCCTGGAAACCCACCCAGGTCCTTCACATTCTGACCACAAAAATGGTCTTTGGGTCATTTAATAAATCTGACCTCAGAAACGTTCAGGCACGTGTCCTTTGCCCTAAAAATGCCGATAATGAATGAAGATCTGTAACCTCCAGCCCCGGACCTTAAATATCAATTATCTCGGAAACGGTGCGTCGTATCAAAAAAATAACGAAATTGTCGACCTCCTCCTTTGGGATCACCCCCTGAAAGAAAACCAACCCAAGTCCTTCACATTCTGACCTCAAAAATGGTCCATGGGTCATTTAATAAATCTGACCTCTGAAACGTTCGAGCACTTGTCCTTGGCCCTAAAAATGCCGAGAATTAATGAAGATCTGTAACCCCCAGCCCCAGAGCTTAAATATCAATTATCTCGGAAACGGTGCGTAGTATCAAGAAATAACGAAATTTTCGACCTCGACCTTTGCAATCGGCCCCTAGAAACCTACATTTGTCCTTAACATTCTGACCTCAAAAATGGTCCATGGGTCAGTAAATAAATCTGACCTCAGATACGGTCAGGCACGTGTTCTTTCATACATAATAATATGTCCTTATAAATGCTAATAATTAATGAATCAATTATCTCGGAAACGGTGCATTGTATAAAAAAAATAACGAAACACCATTAGGTCAGGATTAACTAAGTATTATACCTACGTTTCAGTATTACACCTACATATAGGAAAACCGGTTAAGTGCGTGTCGGACCCGCGCACTGAGGGTTCCGTGCCACCCTTAGCTAAATTCAGGGTCCACTTACTTTCACTTAACGAAAACATCACAATATATTGCGACAGCAAAAATAACTTTGTTTTTCATAGTGTTTGTATGAAAGACAAGTTATATTTGCGGTTGATAAAAATGTGCAATATCTCAAAAACTACTGGTTCGATCTCCTTCAAACCAATTTTCGTTGCAAGTTTTTGTTGAGATCTACATCATATATTTTTTTCAAAATTTTCACTTTCTTAGTTCAAAAGTTAGATGGGGGGGGACGCCCATTTTACCACTTTGGAAGCGTCTATATCTCAAACCTTACACTTTTAGAAAAAATGGTTTTAGAAACCTCAACATCATTTTAAAAGACCTATCCATAGACACCCCACACGCATAGGTTTGAGTAAAAAAAAAATTTTAGGTTTTAGTTTCATGTATGGGAGCCCCCTCTTAAATATTATTTTTTCTTACTTTTTGTATCTGAATCGGAAAGCGGTGAACAAAATACACCTACCTACCAAGTTTCAGCTATGTGATGCTTATAGTTTCAGAATAAAGTGGCTGTGACATACGGACGGACAGACAGTCAGACAGACAGACAGACAGACAGACAGACAGACAGACAGACAGACAGACAGACTTGACGAAACTATAAGGGTTCCGTTTTTTGCCATTCGGCTAAGGAACCCTCATCGTCATTGGGCCTTCTTCATCTTGACAGATGATTTAAACAGCGCCTACGCGAGAGGAGCATCGTCGCTCGTGGCTAAATAAACCGATCCTCGAGCGACACTTTCGTCCGCACTTTTGGCACGTGAACTGAGAGTCCGTTGTGACGGAACCCTCTACACGAGCAGGTCTTTTTTCCCGTTTTTGGGCCAAAATTTGGAACCAGGCTGTATCATGGGTCTCACAACCCTCCGAGATGACTTTTCTCCACTCATCACGGTCAGCAGCCAGATCCTCCCATGTGTCGCGATCTATGTTGAATGCGATCATGTCGCGTTTTGCGCAGTCTTTGAAACGCAGTATGGGACGTCCAACTTTACGCTTCGAGAAAGCGACTTGGCTCAACATGGTCTGCCTGGGCAAACGAGTGCTGCTCATTCGGTGCACGTGCCCTAGCCACCGCAAACGTCTCTGTTTTAGTAGGGCGGTGATGCTAGGAAGCTGTGCAATCTCTAGCACTCTCTCGTTTGTTACCCTGTCCTTCCACGTTATGTTGAGAATGCTACGAAGACAGCGCATATGAAAGGTGTTAAGTCGACGTTCCTGTTTTGCATACGACGTCCAGGTTTCAGCTCCGTACAAGAGTATGCTCAGGACGCAAGTTTGGTATACGATCATCTTTGTCCTGACCGTTAAATGTTTATTATTCCATACTCTTGTACGTAGTTTGCCGAACGCCGTAGCCGACTTGCCGATGCGAATATCGATCTCTCCGTCAAGGGAGAGATTGCTCGACACGGTCGACCCCAGGTAACAAAACTTGTCGACTACCTCCAAGGTTGCACCTTCCAGCAAGATGGACGGCTGGTAGGTATAACCCTGCGCTAGGATTACGGTCTTCTTTGCATTTATGGACATGGAGAACAGGGCACAAGCGTGGTGAAATTTGTCCAGTAGGACCTGGAGCTCTTGGGGAGTTCTTGCAACAAAGGCTGCATCGTCGGCAAACAGCAAGCTGTCAACAAATAGGTCCTCGCGATTACGGCGAGACTTAAGGAGGGCCACATTAAACAGCTTCCCATCCGCTCGAGTGTGTAGATGGACACCTTGTTGCGCGTCACCGAAGGCAACTTTGAGCAGAAGCGAAAAGAATATGCCGAACAAAGTTGGTGCCAAGACGCAGCCTTGGCGAACTCCTCTCTGCATATCAAAAGCGTCGGACGTTTGACCATTGTAGACAACGGTGCCTTTCATGTCTTCGTGAAAGCATTTCACCAACTTCAGCAGTTTTGGGGGACATCCTATTTTCTCAAGTGCAACATAGAGACCCTCTCTGCTGACCGTGTCGAAGGCCTTATTCAGGTCAACAAATGCGATCACCAAAGGAGTATTCTGCTCACGGCACTTCTCTTGAAGTTGCCGGATGGTAAATATCATATCCGTAGTGGAACGCTGGGAACGGAAGCCACATTTTGCCTCAGGATACACGCGTTCGGCAAGACTTTGCAGTTTAGTCAATATGACCCTTGCAAAAAGCTTACCGACAATGCTAAGAAGGGAAATACCACGGTAAGAGTAACAATCGCCGCGGTCACCTTTCCCTTTGTAAAGAGTCACAATATTTGCATCGCGCATATCCTGTGGGAATAGCTCCCTCTCCCAGCATTTCCCCAGGAAGTTATGCAATACTGGTAACATGCACTTGAGTTTTAGGAGCTCAGTGAGTACACCATCGACCCCTGGACTCTTACCACATTTGAGCTGTATAACGGCCGCACGTAGATCCCACACGGTAGGTAAATCATCGAGCTCAGTCATAATAGGTAGGTTCGGAATTAAATCCACGGCTACAGGACTGATCTCAACTGGTCGAGAATAGAGCCCAGTGTAGTGTTCTACCCACCGATTAAGTTGACGACTGCTGTCAGTAATAACAGTGCCGTCGATCTCTTTTAGAGGGGCCGTCTTTTTTTGCACTGGGCCAAGAGCCACCTTTATCCCTACATATACCCCGCGGAAGTTTCCTATGGTCGCGCAATCTTGGATGCTTCTGCACAGTTCTATCCAGTAAGCATTAGCGAGCTGGCGACAAGTTCGCTGTAGGGATGACTTTGCTGTGCAGAGTCTTGAGCGTGTGGCGTCACAGGGACCAAGGCGGTACTCTAGCGCAGCTTGGCGTTTGGTGTCAATTAGGGGCTGAAGCTGGAGTATATTTTCGGTAAACCAATCCGGTGATTTCACCTGGGCATGTCCGAAAACCTCGCCGGCTGCTGTGGTGAGGAGGTCCTTGATGGATTCCCATTCTGTTTCTACAGGCGCGTCTGCATCCCAGGTAGCTACTGTCCGTTGCACCAGTGAACTGAAAGTATCCACTAACTCAGGGTTCCTAGTCTTGGGAAGATTTAGCATCTTCCTTCCGGGGTTCTTGGAGGAGTGAATCTTTTTGGGCGACAGGAGAACTTTGCACACTACCAGGGAGTGATCAGTGTCGCATTGTGCACTGTGGTAGGATCTAGTATGGGTAACTTCCTTTAAATCCTTCCTTTTGGTTAAGGCTAAGTCTAATTGGTGCCAATGCCCGGACCGGGGATGTTTCCAGGAGACTTTACGCATCAATTTCCCTTTAAAATATGTGTTGGTAACACACAGCTGGAACTTAGCACAGAACTCTAGCAGGCGTTGGCCATTTTCATTCTGCTTTCCAATGCCATGGTTCCCAAGGGAATCGGGCCAGGCGGTATTATCTTGCCCTACACGAGCGTTGAAGTCCCCTAGTATATAGAGTCGATCTCCGGTCGGTACACTGGCCACAACAGAGCAGAGCTTATCATAAAAGTCATCCTTAGACTCTGCTGTCGAGGTGAGAGTTGGAGCGTAGGCGGAAATCAAAGTAACAAAGCCGCTTTTGGTATTGAGGCGCAAGACCATAATACGCTCACTTACACCTCGAGGTGTTTCTATGGCACTTAAGAGAGTGTTGTGAACTGCAAAGCCCACACCGTGCTCGCGATTTTCGCCAGAGGCCTTGCCTTTCCAAAAGAAGGTATAATTTTGTTCGCGCAATGAGCCCTCATCTGGAAGTCTGGTTTCTTGAAGTGCAGCAATAGATATATTGAGGCGTGTCATTTCTAGATCGATAACAGCCGTTTTACGCAGATCTTGAGCGTAATTAGAAGTCTCCGAGCTATCCGGGAGACCTGTCCTCATAGTTCGGACATTCCAAGAACCAAAGCGCATGGAAGTGCTAGCTTTAAAATTGTTTTGGTTTTTATATGGCTGTTTAGTCGCGGGTGTACAACAGCACAGCGCCGTCTTTCGGGTTGCCCCTGTGTTCCCAACACCCCAGAGGAACAAACGACGCCGAGGCGGACCAGTACCTTATTGACTGGGGGCTGCCCAGTTTAGAGCGGGCGGTAACTGGTCAGTGGGCCTACGATGGACCCTCCCACTGTCGAGAGCGACCCCTGGCGCCCGCGCTTACGCCCATGCGAGCGGGCTTATAACCGGTGACTGCCACTCCCCGTGTTGTTATCCACGCCGCGGAACGACGTGGGTGAAGTGTCCTCTCCACAGACGCTGCATCGCCTGGGACGCAGTTGATGACGTAGGGTTGCCCAGGACCTTCGCCACCCTCTCGGCCTTCCCAGCTTGGCTCGCAGGAATGGCATGCCAATACGTGCGAAACCACCAGGTTGGCTGCAGGCGACTGCCGCTTTTCAGATTGTATCCTACTTGCGCCTAACGAAGCCACCAATTCCGGGTTTGATTTCGGAGTTTTCCTTCTCCTAGACAGGTTGCAGACCAATGCTAAGGACGCCCATCTCGCCCAACCCTAAGGAAAGGAACCCTAAAAAGGAAGTAA
This sequence comes from Pyrausta aurata, assembly GCA_963584085.1. Classification (NCBI taxonomy): domain Eukaryota; kingdom Metazoa; phylum Arthropoda; class Insecta; order Lepidoptera; family Crambidae; genus Pyrausta; species Pyrausta aurata. The sequence continues at coordinate 9,505,262 of OY757253.1, read as the reverse complement.
AGCGGTATCTATATTCGTATGTATGTACCGCTCCTTCCGGGTTGGGTAAACCAGACCTTCTAGAAACCTTTGTCACGGTTCCACCCGCGCAATATGTTCTATTCACTATTCCAAGGTATTAGGGGGTCATTTTCATCAAAATCTATTTAGTAGTAGCGGTTGACTAGTAGAGAATGCCATAAGGCATTAAGTCGCCGATTGTTTAATTCACAGTGCAATAAAGTTTAAATAAATAAATAGTTTTAGTGTGAAAGAGTAACAAACATCCACCCTAAAAAGGCAGTAAAGCGGTATCTATATTCGTATGTATGTACCGCTCCTTCCGGGTTGGGTAAACCAGACCTTCTAGAAACCTTTGTCACGGTTCCACCCGCGCAATATGTTCTATTCACTATTCCAAGGTATTAGGGGGTCATTTTCATCAAAATCTATTTAGTAGTAGCGGTTGACTAGTAGAGAATGCCATAAGGCATTAAGTCGCCGATTGTTTGATTCACAGTGCAATAAAGTTTAAATAAATAAATAGTTTTAGTGTGAAAGAGTAACAAACATCCATACATCCTCACAAACTTTCGCATTTATAATATTAATAGGATTATTTTCTTGGCTTGGATAGGTAAAAAATAAAACGGTTAAGTGCGTGTCGGACCCGCGCACTGAGGGTTCCGTGCCACCCTTAACTGAATTCAGGGTCTACTTACTTTTACTTAACGAAAACATCACAATATATTGCGACAGCAAAAATAACTTTGTTTTTCATAGTGTTTGTATGAAAGACAAAGTTATATTTGCGGTTGATAAAAATGTGCAATATCTCAAAAACTACTGGTTCGATCTCCTTCAAACCAATTTTCGTTGCAAGTTTTTGTTGAGATCTACATCATATATTTTTTTCAAAATTTTCACTTTCTTAGTTCAAAAGTTAGAGGGGGGGGGGGACGCCCATTTTACAACTTTGGAAGCGTCTATATCTCAAACCTTACACTTTTAGAAAAAATGGTTTTAGAAACCTCAACATCATTTTGAAAGACCTATCCATAGGCACCCCACACGCATAGGTTTGAGTAAAAAAAAAAATTTTAAGTTTTAGTTTCATGTATGGGAGCCCCCCCTTAAATATTATTTTTTCTTACTTTTTGTATCTGAATCGGAAAGCGGTAAACAAAATACATCTACCTACCAAGTTTCAGCTATGTGATGCTTATAGTTTCAGAATAAAGTGGCTGTGACATACGGACGGACAGACAGACAGACAGACAGACAGACTTGACGAAACTATAAGGGTTCCGTTTTTTGCCATTCGGCTACGGAACCCTAAAAACTACTGATATTAAATAAATAGATAAAATTTAATAAAAAATAAGCATAATATCTTTATTGTCTACAAGACATAAATAAATAGGCTTAAACTAAAATACCTTAAAAAGCTCACAAATTACGAGGCTCTCGAACTACGTTATACATATGCCTCAGACTAGTTGCACTTATATTTAGGTCTAAAAATATTCTTTATGCACAATAACAGATATTACAAGGAAAACAAGCAAGTCAAATGATAAGTACAATATGGAAAACAATCAAGACAAAAGATAAGTACATTAAGGGCGATCTTATCCCTGGGAGCGACCTCTTCCGGACAACCGTTAAGTACCTAGAAATAAAAATATTACGATACGACATTCTTCAATTAAACAAGGAAGGTAATTCTTTTCTCAAAATTTAACAAACGCATCAATGGAAGCTTTCTATTTCGTCTCAGTAATATTTTACGATTAATACCTTACCTACTCTAGTAGGTTTTAGAGAGATAAATCATATAAATTTCACTTGTAAAAAGCAAAGCTGTGACTCTGTGACAGGCAAAGAAAAATAGATAGATAAATCTATTTTTTTAATCAGTCAATTTACCAAAAAATACAAGTATTTTTAAATCCGGAATACCGAAACTCAATACGGGACAGATAGAGCTAACGCTGCTCCATGAATTTTGTTTGCCGAACAAACAAACGATCCGACATACGGTTCGTTAATCATTCGATTAAGTAATCAATTTCAGGAATTTCCATTTCAAGTCGGTTCAAACAAAGGAATTAAGTTAGGTATTAAAATTTTCTCAGAATTTCGAAAAGGCAAGCAACCGCTCTTTGTTTTTATCATGCTAGGTAGGTACATACATTCCTAGGTTCCTATCTACCTTAATTTGCACAACTAAAATATCAAAGGTGGACTTAACAACATGTGGCATTCTCTACCACCAAATCTTAACACTAATATAAATAAATTACTACTTAGTTTTTAGCAATAGATGGGTCATATTCAGATTTGATTGTTTTTTTTCTTAATTTTCAAACCGTTCCCCTAGTTTGAGTGTAGAAACATTCGTAGCCACTCAACCAACAGCGGTATTAGGCTCATCTGTAAAAATGACTGATATTAAACAATAGATACCTATATTAATTTGTTAGCATGGACAAAAAATAACAATAGGCACTCTGATAATCACTCATATCGCTTTCAGATATCTTATCGTGCGTGACACGCCTCCTCTCGTTGCCAAAGTGCAATCAATCTTCGAGGTCGACATGTTCACGTTGTGTGTCGATAGAACAGCAGACTCATATGAACTGTATAGCTATATTTATATCCATCATACGCTGAACTCTCATTGCAAAGCTAGTCTTTTGATTTAAAGTTCAACTTTCAGCGGAAAATCACTGCTTGAGTTGAAGCTTGAAAACGGAACGGACGACCTGGATACAACTGGATCCCATGCTGGTGGAATTTTCCAAGCATCTTCTCTGTTGAAATTTGGATATTTACTATTTTTTTTCGTAGTAATTATATGTAGGTATATTCTGTGGCTTAGCATATTATAACGAACCGACGTTCTTTTGAAAGTACTTTGGGCTGTTCAAAACGTATGAAGTGGTTGGGTTTGTTCAAGGCATAAATAATAAGGCGTTCAAAAGTAGTTATTCGCGTAAACTTCAGAAAAAAGTAAGCAATACTATTCCTACAAAATACCACTTAATAAGGTACAAAACCAAAAGGTTTGTAAACAGATAAACACAAAATTGCGATGGCGAGGCGAGGGCGGCGCCACATGCGACCTTCTTCACAATAAATTAAAAATTTAATTAAACTAGGTACCGAGTGGTCGCAACTGCTTGATAAACGCTTTTTACTTCGCTTGACTTTATTCATTAGCGCCGAGAATTGTCTCTGGATTTTTCGGTAAAGTTAGTGCCTTCGTAACTACTGAAGAATGTTAAAAAGAAAACACTAAGGCCCACTTGCGCACGATGAACCCAGGATTACGCTAACCTAGGGTTAAATCATCATTCTGTCTCTGTCAGTTAATTTGACGCTGACAGAGACAGTTATTTTTCCCAATTAATCATAGGATAGAGCCTAGACCGGTTGGGAACCTTTTAGCAGCTTGAGTGAGTCTTTGGTATTAATGAAATCAAAACACACGCAAATATGTGGGCACAAGTAGATACAAAATTGAGTTATCTTTTTTTAATCACTGCCGTGTGGATTTCAAATGATTTTCATTCGAAAATCGAACATCAATAAAAAACACATGCAATATTCCCGCGAGTGATTCAAAAATAGAGCCCCTAGAGCTCTATTTTATTTCACACGTGTGATTTTCTTTGATTAATGATGTAGTGTGTGATTTTATTTGATAAATGTCATGTTTCACAATATCGTAATAAGGTTTGGTTATCGTTATACTTCATATGACCACCCATAACTTTCCATATTTGAATTATTCTTTTGTTAGTGCTTATACGTCGATGGTGAAACAGGTCCTTAGTCTCTTACGTAAGTAACGATTGTATGTCTACCACAAACCGTTACCTTAGTTCCTATACGTCGTATGAAATTTTTTATAGATTATTTATTTAGTCTGAAGATTTATTAATAACAAACAAGAAAAAATTAAAACTAAGACATGCAACATTAAAAAAAAATAAGACTACCCTATTCAAAAACGAAACCATTTCCTTTATTTAGTTGAGATAATAATTCTATATCGTTAATTTTAAACCATTGCAAATTTAAGTAGCATATTAATTAAACAGTTGACAATATAGCGCATTCATTAGCTAATTAAAAGCAAATCATTAATATTGTCCAATGTTACAGTTTGACGGGCCAGCCAATTCGCTGTCGTTAGTTCTAAGTATTATTTATCTGTGGTATTATTCATAAAATTAAATAGGTAGGTACATATGTTATCAATTGCTTGTTATATTATTTTGCCACCATATATTACTTGTAAACATCGCTATGTTTAGCAATTTATTAATCATAAAAGCTGCGTCCTTGGGGGAATATTCTGTGTATGTTGTTCCTAGGATTTTCTGTGTTGAAAATATTCGGAAACAGCTCGGAGTCAGGAAGTTGGTGGCGATGTCATCCTCGTGCAAGCTCGTTAAGCCATTGGTCCGGCACCTGGAGGCCTACTACAAAAAACGAAATCCGTCAATACGATTATCGTTTTGTGGATCCGAATCATTTCGTAGTAAGGATTCCATACTAAAAATGTTTCGGATCCGAAAAACGATAATTTTATTGACGGATTGCAGATGCAGATGTTTTATTATAGAAAAATATAAAGTTAACATGTTTTTGATAAGTATCTTCCAAGATATACCGAAGAGCTCTGAAAGTTAACTAAACTGAATGTTGGTTTTAATTCTGTTCATTCGGAATGTTGAATTTAATTATCTCTGCACTTCAGACATTGGATTCTCCAACGAGAAGCGTTCGGAAATTGCAGGTTTCCTCTGTTTTGGTATTATTTCGAAACTCGTCTTCTAATAGTTGTTTGCTTTGAGCTGGCTTTTATCACAGGCAGTTAGTTTTGTGTTCCAATTTACTATGCATTTGAATTTTATGTAAGTGAAAGTAGGTACCGATGCAATTATTAAACTGTTAACCCTGTCAAGTCTCAACGTTCATACGAGTTGCAGTCATAAGTTGGTCATGATTTAGACGCGAACTTCGCAGCGTAGTTTCCTGAAATAACACGAACTTTCAGAGGCAAGTCGCACGTATCCGATGTGAATAGCTGCTCAAGATGCGAAACTAGATTTGATAAGACCGAGGGTAGTGGAGTGTGTTACAAACTCGTACATTTTCATCACCTACTTACTCAGTGTTAGCATTTTTAACCGACTTCAAAAAAGGAGGTTCTCAGTTCGACCTGTATGTTTGTACTTATGTATTTATGTTTTCTTTATTGCACAAACAAAATGAAGTACAAATGGCGGACTTAATGCTTTATGTATGTTTGTCCGCGAATATCTCACGTTTGGCTGCGCCGATTTTGATGCGGTTTTCAGTACAGTGTTTGTTACATCAAGTAAAAGGCTTTAGTAACTACTTCAGTTCAATCAGGTACTTACATTATAATATAAACAATAACTAAAACCGCCTTAAAAAAACACTAAAATAGGAGAAACAGACTTATTTGAATTCGGTGCATGATGTGCGTACGAAGACTGTTGCTGTCCGTTAAGGTTGACATAATGCACCGACTTGATAATAAGTTTTTTTCTCCTACGTATTATAAGCGTTATTTTAGTTCATTTTTGCAAGATTTTGTTGGAGTGATACCTAATTGAAATGCAGCTTTAAATCTCCTGTCTTGGATGTGTTTTATTCCAGAGAAAAGGTAGCTGCACACTGAATTTCCTGAATGAGGTACCGTTCGTAACCGAAATTATTTCCGCAGGCAATATTTTTGGGTGCCTGGGTAAGTCTAATTTTATTGCAGCTTACACATTTAGAGCTTACAGAAAATTAGATTTGTTGAGGTTTATTACAAGCACTACGCGAGCACTTTACTCTGACCTCATAATTTTCGCAGTTTAGGGTTAGGTAGGTACCGTAGGAACGATGTAAAAAGAATGCCGCTTTGAAGAAAACATTTTGTAGGAATGTTCCTTTCGCGGAAAGTGTCTGAAAGGTGTTTAATGTTTATGGACATACCACGAGCGAAGTTAACAACTGCAGCATTTTTGGAAAAAATAATTGAAGTAGGTATAAAATAAAATTCATTTATTTAAATAGATTTTAAAACATATTTAGTTACAAATGACATTGTATTTGACGATCTAAAATTATACCTTAGGACATTATAAGTACCTAGTGAATGCTTATAAGGGACAAAAAACAAATGAAGTACCTTTCAAAGCCAGGTAATATTACTTACAAAAGCGTTGGTCCTTTTTGCTCATCACAAAAAAAAAACTCGTCTATCACTGTTACTACTATTGGTGAGTAAAACCAAATAAAAATCCGTATGGGTTTATTTGAAAGAAAAAATTAACCACATATTAATATTATCTTTAATCATAAAAATAAACGAGCACTACATAGTACATACACATGAACTAATGTTCTGATTGTTGTGACGGTGTCTCTCGATGCTTTAATACCTTTAATTCCATTTCAGTAACAATGTCACAAACTTGTCTTCTAATTTGGGCGATTTTGTCTGGGGGGAATTGACATACCACGTCGGCCATACTCTTAAAGAATCTGTGTGTTGGAGTGTTCTCTTGTTCCAAAATATGTCTCAGTATATTTGTTCTTTCTTCTCTATTTTGTATAATATTTCTTCTCAGCTCTTCGGCAAGGCTGTGTCTTTTTTTCTTTTTCACTTGTGATGTACCTTGTGTTTGGTTTGATGTGATCGAATCTTCTTCTTCCTGTGGTTGTTGTAAAAAAGGTTCTGAACAAAACTCTATTGTCAAATTGTCTTCTTCATTAAAATTTATGGCATTCAAACTACTTCTACACTCCCCTTCTTCCAAATTTAGAAAATTTAGTCTTTCGTCGTCATATTTTGAAGCATACACATAATTTCCAGTTTTTTTCTTGTTCAGATTTTTTCTATAATTGTCACGTATATGGCGCCATTTATTTTTGCATTCTTCAGCTGAAACAAATACTTACATTGTAGATATTTAATCTAATTGTTGTCACATGCGTTAAACTTAAAATGCAAATAGATTTTTCCATGTGGAAAAATAGAATTAGTGATAAAATGTGGATTCATATTCATAATTTAATAGATATAATTGTATTGTTTACATTAAACTAAACCAACTATGTTTGAACCTTTAAAAAAATATCATAATTTATTTAACAATTTATGTGCATCATTAAGTTTGTTTAGTGACAAGACAAAAACACTATAAAAATAAAAACATAATTGTAATAAAAAAAACAAGTACCTACAAAACGTCACGACCATGTCATCTTTAACCGGCTTCATTTTAAGTTATTAGGTAACCTATCAACATTGCACTTCTTACTATAGCGTTTCTAAATGACACCACGAACAAATCTCGCGCCACAAATGAATTGACGCAACTTGTCATGAACTCATACATACGGTTTCATATTCGAAATACAAACAAGGAATGTACGTCACAATCTTGTCGTCGTATTTGCGACACAATTTTTGCTTGGCATAGCCTCTCTATACAGAGTTAATAACAACTCACTGCCTTAAAACGAGACGTCTGAATCGACGAATAAACAAAACAAGAAAATGATACTCACGTGTTTTATTTAAGTTCTTAGCTATTTCCCTCCAACAGATATCTTTAGCTACTAAGGTTCTGTGTTTTTTGGATTTTGATCTATACAAAGTAGGATAACTGCGGACTTGTTCTATTAAATTATCTTCGAACGATTCCATTGTTGCGTGACGCACACCAATACGCACACCGCAGCGCGCTGCGAATGAACGTGAACGGCGCTGCGCTTTGCGGTGCCCGCTCCCTCCCACTTCACCGCGCTTGCCCTTCGCCGATGTCGCATACCGCGACGGAACAATAGACTATTCTAGACGTTTTTACGCGATTATGATTGGTCTGATACTGCATGCATACCACAGCGTTGCGCGTTACTGTCACGAAACCAAAGCTTAAATACTCCACTGCAGTGTAGATAGAATTGCCAATAAAAAGTTTTCTTATTTCGCATTTAAGTAGTTTATACTTAATAGCTGTATTTTTTATTAAATTATCTGTATTACTTCGGATTAGTAGCTCCATTTCATTTTCTTGATTTATTGAGCGATTTTTAAGTAAGTAGGTAACTTTGTTTTTTTGCACTCGGTTGACTCTACTAAGTTACATTTTATTGTGATATTTTACTCTTTTTAACGTAGGTCATAATCATAATCTTTATTTATTTATATTAAATCAAAGAAAGACGCTTTAAATAAGTAAACCATTTATAACTCGAGAACGGGGGAACGATTTTCATGATTTTTACTTTGTTGGATTTGTCTTGGCCTCGACTAGGGTAGTAACTGTTAAAATTACGCCTGGAGCTCTATTTTTAAAACACTCGCTTGGATTTTCAGATTTGATTTTCGTTGGAAAAAAAATCAACGAAAATCAAGCGAAATGTAAACGTGAGTACTCACATAATTGAGCTTGCTTTTTTCAAATCCCTCTTGTGATTTAAAATGATTTTTATTCCGTAATTGGACTTTAATTAATGAATATCACATGCCATCTTCTTGACGCTAGTGATTCAAAATAGGGCTGGACCCCTGGGGTGAAATGACGTAGAAATAAGCATTACTTGCACTAACTACCCCACTTTACTAATTAGCTGTTCGAATTTTAAGTTTCATATTAATTCTCCATCGATATTCTGCCAGCTTATCAAATAGCTTAGAATGTTTTTTTTAACACACACAGTGTCATATTTGAATTCTTAAAGATGAAATAAGAAATAAAAAAATTGCGCTGGTTCGAGTCCCGCCCGTGCGCAATTTTTGGTTTCTTAGCTTATCAAACAGTTTCTAGTGAACTGAGAGGGCGAATACTTCAAAACAGTCGCCTCTATCAAGTTGGGAGTAAGCGTCTTGTTTCCCGTAAGCGCAAGGCGGTAGGTAGTTGCTGACAGACGGCTATCATGCCTTGTGTCTAAGCATAAAGGGTTTCTACACAAGAATAGCCTCGAGGCAGTCTGTAGAACCGTATAATAAATAATTGAATACCGAGAGTTACCCGGCTAATGGAAATAAATGACAGGCGAGCTGCGACCATCCACTTTTTGAGAAGGCTAAGTTGGTTAGGCTATTTTTTAAACAAATAAAGGTCAGTATTGAGGTAAACTCACAATTTTTGCAACAAAGATATTGAAGAAAACTGTGTTAGGAATCAAAATAATTCCGTGGTATTTTAGCGGTTACCATAATCTTTATCTAAGTGTAATCATTCACGTTTTATAAAAATATTATAACCGAAACATTAAAAAAAACACGTTGATTTTTATTTAAACTAGCGGCTTCCTGTGGCTTCACCCGTGTAAATATTGTATCTCAAATATATTTGCGAATTATTGCCAATATGTTATTCCAGTGCATGAACTACATTAGTGCAGTTTCATCAAAATCCATTCAGTAGTTTCTGCGATAACAAACATCCATACATCCATCCTCACAAACTTTGACTTTTATAATATTAGTACGATTCTTCGTGAGCAGTATTTCAGCCAAGTGAAAGAAATGCTCGTTCATTCTTTTGAATGTTAAATTGTCAACGGTCTATTCACTCACTGCGCGGAGCCTTTCATAGTCCATTTAGGGCTAAACACGAGTGACCAATAAACAATGGCGATGAATGAAACAGAAAACCCTCGGCTTTATGTCCTTCAAAAATGCATTCTGCAATGCATTCTGCCCACGTACCTGCTATTAGGCGCCTAAAAACACTATAACACTCACTGCCTGAGATCTAGAGTTGAATAGCTAACGATAGTTTCACTGTTTACGTATATCGATAGTTGACCTTAAGCAATGGTACTTATACTAATTCTCATAGTAATGCAACGCTAAAGTTTAAAATCTTATGGCACTTACACTGTCCGTATCAAGAAATACTCGTCTTCAACGTCGTCGTCCGTTATTTTCCTTACGAAATCTCCAGCACGAATGAATCTATTAATATTTATCAACAGTACACGTACACTATTTTTTACCAGTCAAAAGTCAAATCGAAAACAAAAGTCCTTATTTGTCTGTCCGTCAGTCTGTTAGTCCAAGTCGCCAGTCCGTCTCTTTACCATGTAGGCTGGACGCCGCGACAGTACCAACCAATACGTAGGTAAAAAAAATTGATAGTGCTATTAGAATAGTTAGATTCGGGATTGCTACCATGTACTATCTAACCATATCGTATCCCGTATCTAACTATTCTAATGTTAGTGACCATGAAAGTTTAAAACAATATATCGATAGTGCTGTCAAAAATTACAACAACAATTTGGATGGTTTAAGTTTTACTGTAGGTACAATCAATTTAGTCATCTTTTATCTTGAGTAGAAATGAAATATGGATGGCGGGTACCAGGGAAAAATCAAATGAATTAGATTTTTTTCAAAAAGCAAAATAAAAAGCAAAAATTCGTTTCTCAAAATAATGAGTAAATAATAAATAAGCATATGACACTTTTAAAATACAACAAGTTGTGTATTCTACTCCTTAATACTTATTTAAGTAGCTGGGAACTGGCAGGCATAAATTAATTTCAATCACAAATTACGGTATTTAATTCAAGGTTTATAAATGATAAGCGTTTCAACGTTATATGAGGTCATCTAGTTTTAAGTGAAAATATTTTAACAGCGTCTCCTATTATTGTTGAATAAAATATATTTTTAATATTATTTATTTATTTATTATTATTCATTTATTGCAAAAAATACACAGTAGATAGATAATTACATTGTGCTGCATCAGCCCAGAAATATTTTCCCTTAAAACGTGGTGACCTTATAATATATCGATACTTGTGAGTTTCATTTGGCACTTCACTAGCCCTTCGAATGTAATAGGTAGTGCGTTTTCTAGATATTCGTGCGGCTGTTGTACCCACAACTTTTGCTTTTGCTGAAAATCTGCGCGCCATTTTCCCTTCAAAATCAAAGGCATTGTCGATTCGCTTCGTTAGGATCCGTTCGTTACGGAATATAATACCTACACGCACACACACGTACCTAAATCATACGTAGATATGCATTTAGGTAAATAAAGATACCGTGCAACAAATCATGCGAGCTAATTAAAAGTAAAAACAGTTATTAATACTATTATTGAATGTTAACTGCTTAAAACAATGTTAATATTTTAATTTCAAAATGTCGATTGCATGTTAATTAATTTACGGTGTCGTACTTACAATATCCCGGCATTTTGGTATTGAAATATTTTATTTTATTGCAGTCAGTCAGTAAGGTAGGCACGCGAAGTTATTGCCACGTCATGAATGAAAATAACTTCATACTTAATCTTCTACAATAAGCATTTAATTATTGAATTGGCAAGATAAGCTACAAGCTTTCCTGACATAACTCGTAGCATTCGTAGATTTTACGACTACCTACTACGAGACGCGTGGTATTCGTAGTTGGTTTGTCACTGCGAATTTCAAGAATCTTGACGCTATGCAAACCTGGGAGGGACTGAACGTTTGAATAACTCAGTGAGTCCTCTCTATTGAACGCACACAGACACAGGCGGAGATAAGCGCTGCATTTCCTACTACTGATCCATATTCCATACCCCATGTTCATGAAATACCTACATTGAGAATACCAACGTAATATTCTTCATGCATGGTCCAATCTGCGCTTCATACATTTTTTATTCGAGTACACTGCCAAAATTTCTGTATAAAGGTGCGTTGTTATACAATTTATGCAGCTGGTTATTATTACTCGTAGTAGAGGAACATTTAGTATTTTGGCTAGCACATAAAATCTGAAATAATTTAATGAAAGCATGCATGGTAAATTTAAGCACTTACCTTGCAGGTACTAGTATATTTTAGTTTGGAGCACCCACCCATAAAGCGTCGTGACTCGTGAGAAACCTCCTCCGTCCCCTCGTTGCGTTGAAGGTCACGTGATAATAGAGGGTATAAAATGTTCTATCAACAATAATAATGATGACATCTTCTATGGTTTTACTAGCAAAATGATCAAAAACTTTACAATACTACCTAGCTACCTATGGTGGCTTATACTTGCGGTCAAGCCTTGAAGGAATTTACGTGACGGCTAAATGAGAACTTAATTATTTTTAAATTCAGATAATGTAAGACATTAATTAAATTGTAGCATCTGGTTTATGCCCGGTCCCCTCATTTGTACCAGGAAATCGTAATGAAGGAGCTAATCTGCTGGGTTAACTAAGACCGAACACTAGTGTAACAAAATGTGGATTTAGTTATAGGTAAACAAACTGCAGACTGCAAAAAACGAATTGGTGGAATAATATTTTAACTCTTAAGTGGTAAAATAAGATAATAATGGGCTATTCAGTCTGCAGTGTCTTTGTTCGTACGTCTAGATTACCTAGCAAACTCTTGAATTGTTTTCAACTTTTTCTTGTTCAGTGAATTCAGTAGCCGCAAACTGAAGAGGTTTTTTCTTTGCTAAACTGAAGATGTCTATTTTTACTATGGAGCACTTTTTATAATTCTTTACAAGTTGACTGTAAAAATATAATGTTCGAAGGTAGGTACATAAAAACTTTTAAAAGAGAAACTTACCAACAGAACTCAAATTCAGGACAGAAATGAGAAATGTTCTGGTAAATAACAGTTGAAATCTCAGGTTGAAATAATAATTCAAGCAAAAGCAAGATTCAAGAGGAAATTACGGGTAATATCTAGACGCAATACGAAGAGAAATTGTATAACCAACGCTTTGAAAAATTGTGCCATTTGTCGTTTTCAATTCTACTTTTAATTTTTATCGTATGACCGCATTTTGTGGCTGTAGAAAGTAATCTATCTAAAGTGCAGTCCAGAAATCACAGGTTTTGGGCTAATATGGACCAACGGAAATTTGCTTTGATTATTGAATTTCAAATAAAATTAAATGTTAACTGTGATCAATAAACCTGTTAGCTGTGACGCAGAAAGCCTACTGCTTATCTTTATATTTATTTACAAGATTTTTATATACATGTAAGTAATGTTAGACGGATAATCGATTATGGCATTACTATGGTAGACAACACTAGCACGCATGGTCAGCACTAGACCTGTCAGATAGATAGTTTTGACATTAGATCGATATTGATTGTATTGTATTATCCCGCGCATATTCACTGCATTGATTAATGTATATAATTGTTATGTTACGGAAATAGATTAATTATCAACACATGGAGTTTATCTTTATCAGTAAGTAATACCAATAAAAGGTACCGACTGAACACTTTTTGAAAGGATTTAAAATTACGGTATCTAAAGCCCAGTTTCTTGATCGATAGTCAACTCAATTATTGGTTCAAATGTCATTACCAGCGGTTGACTATTTACGATTGTACGTAACGTACGTAATTTAACACGTTCCGGGACAGTGCCCGCCTACAGGCGTGAAAACAATAAAACATCTATTGTGTCTGGAGTAGTGTCCCGGAACGTGTTAAGAAAAAGCACCGTAACCAAATGTTAGAATGCCTATTTTGATAACCATTGGTTGAGGTAATTTTTCTCCAAAACAATAGTAAATAGTAAATATTAAACCATTGGTAACGACATTTTACAATTAAATATCGATCTCACATAAGCGGGCCTTAGTAGCGACGGTTAGTGAAAAAAAATCTTCTATTGTTAATAAATCGATAGTAGGTAGATAACTATTAATTAAGTATTCCGGTATCAAACTGAATGCTAGTGTATCTCGTAAAAAAATTATCTACGTACCTACGTGATCAGAAATTTGCCAACGTATCGGAATCTTGATTGGCTTGTCTATCCAACTATTATACACGTAAGCCATTGAATATTTACCAAGCCGAGGGAGCCTGATATTCTTCGCACGTGCCAAGAAAAAGGCGGCCAAGTGCGTGCCAGACTCCGGAATATACCTTAGAATTTGGATATTGAACTAAAATGTCCGCGATAAGCTTTCTTGTTTTAATTTCGTTAAAGCCGATTTTTTACGTACGAATGTAGGAACCTGTAAAAAATAGGCATGTAAGACAGTGTTTATAAATACTGGTAATTTTATTACAAGCTTGTTGCTACAAATTAAAATAATTACCTAATACTTGTGTAATTTACCCACTTGTCGATGTATGTAGCAAAGTTATTTTTACTGAATAGGATATTTTACAGTTCAACTTAGGATTAAATCTGAAATTGTTAAGTAAACTCGTCACACAGGAATGCTTGCATTACTTTTACTATACACCTCGTTGCGGTATATAATTGTCGCAGCCATCTCGTTAAGTCAGCCAGTATATTGAATGCCTAGGCAGTTCATCAAACGCTTGCATCCATAAAAAGTTATCGCACCATTATGAACCAAACATCACAAATTCGTAAAAATCTAATTCAACTTAATGACTTCACAACGTTTAGCCATCTGGCTAAACGTTGCGTTCAATGACTTAGCTAGTTGAGGTTTAGCCATTTAATTGGATGCCGGCGTTTAATGAGCTGCCAAGGCATTTAATTAATTTGCTAATTTAACCAGATGACTGCGACATAATCATTCCCGATAAATAGTGCATTATATTAACTCGTCTATGTCAAATTACCAATTAATTACATACAGTTAAATTAATAGTTAAACAGCGGCTAATAGCCGTGGAGCACATTATCTTGAGGTTCAACTAATACATACGCAACAGGAATATATTGACTCGTTAATAGGCAGAATGCACCCTTAATGTGAGAATAATCTAAGGTTGATTAGATCAGTCTCCTATTAGTAAGAATTCAGATCTAGGTCCACAGTGAGATATAATAATTTTTCAAACTTTCAATAAAATCTATTGGGAACATAAATGAGCAATTAGAATAGTTAGATACGGGATTGCTACCATGTACCTTATTATTAATGAGCTTCCGATATTTCGGCACTGTTGCAAGCGCCATGATCACGGAGTAACTGAAGAGCGACGACTTCGAAGGAGGGTAGACCGATATGTCTGCCAATAACAACCCACCCGCAAGTTCTCTTCAGTTACTCCGTGATCATGGCGCTTGCAACAGTGCCGAAATATCGGAAGCTCATAATTAATAAGGTACATGGTAGCAATCCCGTATCTAATTATTCTAATGTAAGTGACCATTAAAGTTTAAAACAATATAAATGAGCAAAGTATAGCATCTCGAGAGATTCACTGTGCTCCGCAGAATGCGTAGTTCTTTTACTACGACGTAGTACTTTCATAGCGGCAAAGTGACTTGGTAATAGAAATGAATTGGACGCACAAGTCGAGTGATAATTATAGAGTTTTAAAAAAGTGTTAGATTTTCTACAGCAATAACTTTTGATTTAAAGTATTCTGATTTGTGGTGTGTAATTCATCCTACTTGTGTAGAAGTATTTTGTCGACCTACATTTATTTAGTTAGGTATCAAACATGCTAAGCTTTTAAACTAATAAAAGCATCAAGTTTATATTTACTGCAAAATATTCAAATCAAATTGAAATAAAACAATGGAAATTTTTACATTATTTTATTCATTCTTTTATGTAATCATCAGAGTTGTACAACTAAATAATCACAGTTGAAACAAAACATAATTATATTTAATATAGATAGTATTAAATGTCTTAAATAAAACCTGGGTGCACCGCATACGTTGTCTTTGTACTGGGCCGTGTGCTCTGCTGTGCGAGGGCCAAGCACCTTCGAAAGTAGGTAGATTGGCATGCGAAATCTCGGTAAAATAAATAAGTAAAGACTGATTGCACTGGGAAAATCACATCGATGTAAATTGAGTTTCGCATCAAAGGCGTAAAAAAGAAATACTTTTAAGTAGATTTAAGATCGGTCTTGGTAAGAACTTGCATAAATGGTCACTATTCTCACTCTCAAGATAAAATGCCATTTTTCAATATGATAACAAGTTTAGAAAGCATAATAGAGCTGTTCCAACTTTAAAGGCCACTTGCGCCACTTGAAGTACTTTATAAGTTGGTATATTCTCGTTTTTCCACTTGTCTCTTTTGTTCTAGAACATATTGGACTGACTTTTCGATCGGGTTTTATAATGTGAGATTCCGTGCAGGCCTGCAAATGGTCAGAACGCATGCAAGGGAAGTCCGAAGTTAATACCCGAGCATAAAGTCGCGCAGGGCGCAGCTGTGGCTCGCGTTAATCACGAGTATAACTCGCGAATATCGCTTTTTTCCCCCGTGACCATTTATAATACTGAGTAAATAAACGAACCACCGCGACGGCGACTTACGATAAAGGAGACATTTGGTAGTTTGTAAAAATAAAAAACGTCTGGACTTCCCGTAGCGATGCTCAGTAAAATATTACTTTCAAGAAATTATATTTTCCTATTTCGCCGGGAACGGCTTCGTTACGACGCGAAGTAAACAGTTCCTTGTGTAGACGCGTCATGTATGTTGTGATTTTTATGCAGCAGCACCTACGAAACGAACTTAGGAGCTCGGAGGCGCACGCCTAGAGACACTGCAGAGCTTTCAGTTGCAGAACAATGCAAGTATAAAGTGCTGAATAGCGCACTGTCAAGGGAAAATGACATTTATAAAATAGTCCAAAACTTACAATATAAATGTGTTGTATAAGACTGAAATACAAAATCGGACTGAAATAACTATAGTAGTTTTGTCTAAAATATATGTACGATACTGGCAGTGTAATGATATAATTAACATAAAATAATGGAAACGTGATGTTCTTCCTCAGTCTAACTAGTATCAATGCCTACTTACACGATTAGTAATTAACGAGAATTGCTTTAATATGGATGTATCTTAATGAATTGCTTTAATTAAATATTTGTCCAGTGCAAACTAGAGGGTGACCTTACAGTAAGGTATTCAAAGTCTATAATTAAACAACCGAATATACTAAATCTTAGGCTTTCAAACGCATAATAAAATCAGTCATTTTAACGCAATTCAGTATATTCTAAAATGTACACTGATCGTAATTCGATGTCGATGTGAGACAGTTTCTAGAACCACTTTTGTTAATTATTCTTTTTATTTATAAATTCTTAAAAATTAATCTATAAATTAGTGACTTCTAACGGTTTCGAACAACTATCTCACGTCAAAATCGACAGGGTAATACTCTAGCACAACACTCTTATTAAGTTATTGATATTTTCCTAGGTGCGACTAAATTTATATGTAAACATACGAATAAATAAAGTGCAAACACTTAAGACTACCGACATAGCTGCATCGATAATGCTATAAATTGGCACAGTCCCATTCACTCATTCACCGCGCCGGCGCAGGCGCAGCGCGGCGGCCGAGCGGCTTCAAGCGCACCCTCGTACCACGAGATTCGACAATGAGTATATTGAGATACACCTGCTTCATCAGCCTACCACAAAACGATGCTCAACAACCTACTGAACTCATACGAGAGGTATTAGGATGAAACTCAATTGATGAACTTTTGCACTTTGAGGTAGGCTCACGAACTATAGTGCTTAGGACAGGAGGACCGTGTAGGCATACGTTTCGATAGGTATACTTATACTTTTCTTATATCTATAAACGCTTCCGATGAGATCATTAATATTCCGAAGAAGACGAATTTCGAAAATAAATAAGAAATTCAGGAAAACTTGGTAATATTTGTTACCTTTAAAATACGTTATTAAATATTTTACTAATTATCATTTATTTTAAACAAGTAACAACGCTTTGAAGCTGCTGTGCCGTCTTTTTCGCTCACTCACTCATTCATCCCTGGCACTCGTCACCCTCTCAATCTCGCCTCATCACAGTTACACAAACAACATACACGCATACCATTCAGTCCAACTGAAAACTGTCCGCGACCCGTGACTATAATATTTACCTACCATAGAGTAGACCGCAGTCATTTCCAGTAACCTATGTATTTATCTAACACTACACGGAGACATTAGGAGAGGAACACCAGTTACTGTACAGTCACTTACAATTTAGAGTTGAATTACATTTTCAATAATTTCATGTTTAGCTAAAGATAATAGGGGTTAGTGTCAGTAATTATTGTATTTACATCCCCCTGTTTACTTTTCAAATGAGCACTATATACTCGATGTCCGAATGGACCGCTTTATCTATTTTTATTGTTATTATAAAATATAACCATATTCTTTTATCCTACATTAATAATGATTTAATGCTCAAGGGCCATATGTCAAGTGATATCACGTAAAGCTGTGGACTTACAAAATACTCGTATAAATTATTCACATTTATAGCACACTATCTACAAACACCCACGATCAGATTCACGGCTGGCCCTCAAGCAGAAATCCGCTTATCTTAGTAACTTCCAATAAAATACTGACTCATAATATGGCTAAATCGAATAAAAACTTATATCAAATATTTGGTGAAGATATACGTTTAAACTTTATAAAAACGACGCAATTAAATAGGTATCTTAAACGAGTACTTAAGCTAAACATTTCTACTACAAATAAAGTCGTATAAAATTGATAAGAGTTACAAGTCGCGGCCGGTTACAATGGCGGCCGCTCGGTTATTTACAAAATGAAACACCGCGGGTAAGTAGAGAGAGGAGTGTGCTGCAAAGATATCAGCTTGATGGCGGTTCAGAGGGTACGATAGTGAGAGACAATTGACTAAATGCGCGCGGGGGCGCGGGGGCAGGGGTTGTGGCGCGGGGCCTACAGCTGTTCGTCCATGTCGGGCCCATATAAGTCGGCTAGCTTGTCGAAGCGCGGGCCCCACGCACCCAGGTAGTCGTAGTCGTGCGTCTCGTCGTCAGTACCTGCGAACAACAAAAACAAACATGCTTATTGAAGAAATTAAGGAATCAGAAGGAAGGCAGTTTGCACCAATAACTCGACTGAACTCCGCTTCAAGTCGTCAAAGCACCCTCGACATGCTTCTTTATACCGACTTCAAAAAAAAGGAGGTTATCAATTCGACCTGTATGTATGATATGGTTGGAATTGAATAAAATTTGAGTTTATTAATCTATTAAGGCGAACACGTGTGCAAAATTTCGTAAGTATGCATGTTTGTCTCAGGATTACTCGAAAACGAGAAGTCATAGCGAGATGATTGTTTTTTTATTCAGTCAGATATATTCCAACTTAGTGTACAGAGTAAGTTTTATCAAAATCAGTCCAGTTATTTTTAGAAATCAGTAGGTAATTACAAAAAATCATTTAAAAATTTTATGTAGAAAGTCAGATAAATGACCACCTATTTACACAATTCTTAAAAACTTTGATCACCCGATGATAAATAGTGACTATTATAAAGCAAGCGATTTAAACTTTTCAGATGGTAAGTGGCCAGCACGTCTGTGGCCAGTTTCGGAATTTTGAAGCTGCAGAAAGCAACATTTCCAACTAAGTACATTTTACTTGCTAATCTCAACAATTCCACTGGGTACCATCCTCCTTAGTACTTCAGAGATGTAGCACAAGTTTAACGAATTGTGACATTTAAGGGACGAACCAACCATAGGGTGTGGACGGACATCTTTTAAATAGGTATAAGTCAAAGGATGTCATCTTTTCGTTGGAGACCGTCGAGTAACTAGATTTGCGGCGAAGTTGGCGAAGCACAGCCCAGTTTCAGTCCATACCGCCCTCATTTTATATGAATAATTTACTCGGAAACTGGAAGGACTTCAATTTTTCGCTTCATACATTGTGAATGAATCGCCTCTGGGCGCTGTTATAAATTTTAAAGCGGTGTCACGTTCGGAACCGCGCTGTCGATGACGAAGGAACTCAGAAAGTTTATATAACTTGACTTTCGACTCGGGCTTTGCTTTGACGGGATATTGTTCTAAGTGCATCGCCCGGGTCATTCATTTCTAATAAAGCGGATTAGTGGTCAGACGGTCCCATTAATCCGTTTTTTAATCCTTTCTCGCAAGTGAAATTTAGAATTGAGCTTTGAAACGAATGCAGAGGATTTGCGTAGGTTTTATTTGTACCAAATTGTTTATTTATGTCAGGCATTAAAACTTATGTTCAGGTTATTTTTTTAATACGCGAGATTACCCAAATCAGTATTAGCACGCCTTTAACGAGCGACATCGAGCGAGGCCGTTAGTCAGTTAATGGACTATGGATAGTTGAGGGACTTTCTCATCCTCATCAGTTAATGTACCACGGATAACTAGTGAATGATTTTAAGAGAAAAGATAATTGAGTGGCTATTTATGGATTGTTGAAGTTGTAAGTATCATGTATGAAAACAAATCATGGATAGTTGAAGGTACTATGTACCAACATATTTACGTAAGCTTTAACTGTCTTTCAAGATCGTGGATAGTGAAATGAAGTTGTATCATGGATAGTTGCAAGAAATTACATCATGGATAGTCGAACTTACCAGAAAGAAGAGACGATAGCGAATCAGCAGTTCTGCGGCCACTCTTTAAACGCAGGTCTTCAAACGGGGGTCATTGGAGTCCCTGGCCGTACCATGGATAGTTGAACTTACCAGAAGCAAGAGACGACAGTGCTGCCGTCGCCCTCAAACGCGTAGTTGCGCAGATCATCAAAGGGCGGTGCGTTATGGTCGCTGCGCGCTGGTGGTACCATATGGATAGCTGATCTCACCAGAGGCTAGAGACGATAGCGAGCCAGCAGTGATGCCACCATCTTCATACAAACGATTGGTTGCGCGTTTAGGGTCGCTGTTAGTACCATGAATAAAATTCATCAGAAGCTAGAGACGACAGCGAGTTAGCAGTGCTGTCACCGCCGTAGTTGCGCAGATCATCAAATGGCGGAGCGTTGGGGTCGCTGGCGGTACCATGTACTATGGCAGTACGCTGGCGGTATCATGATAGTTGAACTCACCAGATCAGTGACGGTACCATGATATTTGAACTTACCAGAAGCAAGAGACGACAAAGAGCCAGCAGTGCTGCCGCCGCCCTCGTACGCATAATTGCGCAGGTCGTCAAAGGGCGGTGCGTTAGGATCGCTGTCAGCGCGCCGTTTGTGCTCCTCGATGAACATGCCCACGTTCGTCTCCCCTGGAAGCGGTACGCCCACACCTGGCGCCACACCCACCCCCACCATTGGGCCTACGCCTAGGCCGACGCTCATCAATGGATCTGTCAAAAGAGCAACTATTAGAAATAAGGTTTTTACCAAACTAAGGAAAAGAGACTGGGAAAGGATTGAACATAACAGTTCTTGGAGGTTGGATATGACGAAATGATAAAATCTATGTACAGAATAAAATACTTAAAGCTTAAGTATATTTTGCAGGAGAGGCAGAAATGATAGCTTTCATCCGATATTTGACTATGGAGAACACATTATAATGTGAGGTTATATTCATAATAAATACCTAACCAAGTTCATAATAAGACGCCAAGCTTCAAGAATTTCCCGTTCCCATTGTATTACGATTCAAAGAAATATTTAGGAAACAATGTTTTTTGTTGATTTGACAAAAACATGAAGTCTCATTCGATTTCCGACTTTTAATGGTTCACTGACTAAGGGGTATCGTTTAAACACTCTGTTACGGAAATATTAAATGGAAATAAAAGTAACATTGGCAACGATTTTGATGTCAAACAAAGTAATGATTGATGAGGTCAGGAGCCAAGAACCAACAAATAATAGTTGTCAATACAATAAGGGCCTGTTTCACCATTGACACATTAGCACTAACCAACGGATAATTTCATATGAAGTATTGGACCGATAACGCTAAACAGAACTAAAGGCTTTGACACACTGGATGCGTTCTGCGGTCAGGTCCATACGAAATTGACCGGAATCGGGCAGCGTGTCTATTGACCAGACGAATCCAGTGTATCAAATCCCTTAATAAGATATTGTGAATTTGTGTGTGTGTTTTGTCTTTACTTTCACTCACATGGCAATTTCGCTGGTGCATGGTCGGGCAGGGGTCCACCGATTGGGATCTGCAGCGGGGTGATGTCGAAGGCCGTCATGTCGTCTTCACCGCCACCTTCGTCGTCGTAATTGATGATATTCTCCCTGACGTCATCATCAGGTCCAGGGTACTTAATGTGCGCTTCTCGCCGACGGTTGTACACAACGAACACCAGTACCAAAACTGGGTAAGAAAATACAGTATTAAGATAGGATTTAAAAAGCGTAAATAACATTTGACATAAATTTAAGATAATCTTTTTTATTTAATATTGACTTTATATTAAAATAAATATGTTTCTAGTTGTTAACGTAAACGTTGGATCCGGTAGAATTCATCTTGTGATTCTGTTAAGTGTAAATAATGGTAGTTTTTATTTGATTACCTACCCGTCTTGGCCATGGGCAAATATATTCCATAGTTTAGAGACAAAAGAATAAAAATGGCGTGTTTGAGGTCAGTTTAGTTGGTTTACACGAGATAATTGATTCTATTAAAATAGGTAAAGGGCTAAAGTGGCACGAGTGAAAATTACTGATCCGTATTTAATGACATAATAAAAAGGGCTTAAGGTAGACTGTACTACAGAAACGTAGTCGGGTAGAAAAAAGGGCGCTTAGTCAGCCCTCAGGGGGAAATCTTTTAAGTTAAAAGTTGTCGAGTAGTCGTCTCACGTTCGAGTGTTGGGAATATGATCGATTATCCTTCGAAATGGAAAGTGCCCTCAACTTCCTTGACTTAACAGTGATTTTATGTGTTATTATTATATATCATATTAAGACTATAAATATATATCGTCTTCTACATATAATGTCAAAAGGTATACACAGATTCCAATATTTAGTAAAATATCCAGAATACCATTATGATTAATACAAACATATTGGATAGCATTTTGATTAATGACTAATCTATATTTTTTTAAACATGAATTATTGTGATTCAATGGTATTATGGAATATTTGTTACGTGATACATTGCCGATTTCTGATGAAGGTGAATAGTTGTTGCAAGGAAATTGGCAATAAACCGATATAAGGTTTTGGGAAGCTGAGTCTCATTTCAATATCCGATAGATATTTAATAAAGGAAAGGGCCCAAGGGACACTTTACAGAACAGAGCGTAGATTTACGCGGAAACAATTATTTGATTCGATCAATTGCTATTTAAATTGCTAAAACCAAATTGTTAAATTTTCCTATTTTGAAGTGGATCATATAAAATTGAAAATAACTACAGTAGCTCAACTATTTTCAATAAACAGAATAGCAAACCTTATTCTATAGCATTAATAATGGAACTATTGATATTATGATAATAATGAGGTAATGTAAATCGTAAATGTAATGATGTTACAAAAAATAAAATGTAGGAGCTCTGTATTCGGTTACATTATTCGGTATTAGGCACCATTAACAAAAAAGATGTAATATTTTTAGACAAAAGAATTTGGTTATAAAGGGACAATATTTTAATACCCATAAATTGAATACAGAGCTACCGCAAAAGGAGTTCTTTAATAATTAATTTAAGTAACTTTCTTTAAAAGGATAATTTTCTGCTCGCGTAAGCAACCTTCCAATACGAGGGGATCATTTAAATTTCAAATGATTAATTTTAAGTATACTTTTGTGGCTGCTAATATTCAGGAAAATATAGAATTTGAAACAGATTTTCGTTAAATAAGCTCTTGGCAAACATTAAAATATGTTGCAATAACAAGTATGACTATTAGAAAACGTTAATATGCTGCAATAACATCGATCGCATCGAGCATGATGATTGGGGCGATACTATTGAAATTCTTCGATATTATCGATGATAGTACGACTGATTTTAAGGTCACCATAGTATCGGTAGTCTACAGCTATCGTAACAAGTCTAAACTTCTCAAGAAAGTTACCAAACAAAACGGGACATTAATTTTCTGTGGATATGACTAACGCATGCAAAAACAATGAATGGTAGTGCTCACCTAGAAGCATAAATAAACAGACAATGATAGCTATAATGAAATCCCGGGAGGGCGTGATGATGCCGGAGGCCAGTAGTTCCAGCTCGCAGTCGTGGCCGGTGTAGCCGAATGCGCACACGCAGTCGTACCGACGGGCCGGCTCTCGGTCCACGCACGTACCCCCGTTCAGGCAAGGGTTCTCCACGCACTCGTTCACGTTCACACACGTCCCTCCAGCACGGACGGAGCCCCCGGGACACCTACACATCTTTACCTTCTTATCTGTCCACCGCGCACTGAGCCCCACGGAAGCATGCTCTACATACTAATACGGCTACATATACACAAATATAACTATACAATGGAGGGTGGTTAGTGCGAGAGTGATAGTGCGATGATCTAGCGGACACGCGAAAGCGTGGCTAAGTGCTCACTCATGATAATGAGGAGGCAGACGAGGATGGCCGCCAGCGCGCCCATGCTCAGCTTGAGCGTCCGGCCCTCCTGCACGAGCTCGCAATTCTCGCCCCAGAACCCTTCGGGACAGTGGCAGCGGTATCCGGGCTCGCGGTTCACGCAAGACCCGCCGTTTCGGCATGGGAAGTAAAGGCATTCGTTCTTGTCGACGCAACCTTTACCGTCGGGCGACAATACCAAACCCTCACCGCAACTGAACACCATTCCAAATGTTTAGTAAATACACATATACAACATAAGCATTAGTAAATTACAGATATTATGCTGTTAAACGAGGTTTGGGATAGTAATAATATATTAATTTGTAGGTAAATAAAGCAATTCGTTTCAATAGGTACTTAAATAAAAAGGGCATTAGGTATTCAAAAATATAAAATATTGTGTGGAACTCAGCGCGCACGTAATTAAAATAATAACAAAGGGTAAAACAAATTCATAAAATTTTTAAAACATAATATACATTTTGAAAGTTTTACTGAATTTTGTTTAAGTAAAGACATTATTTCCATTGAAGTTAATTATTCCATAAATGTTGATATATAAAAGTAAAAAAACACTTACGTGCATTCATATTCATTCCAGAGATCGACACAGACGAATGGTTCGGTGCAAAGTACGTTGATGCAAGGGCTATTTGACGGGCAATTACGGTCCAAGTTTCTCGCCATTGTAGCTTGACCCCATTGTGTGCCGTTCATAGCGGGAGGCAACGGCAAATGTTTGCCTTCCAACCTTATGTCATCTAAACAGCCTTTTTGAAAGTCGGCATAGACCTCAAACGTTCTCACGCCTGTGTATTCGGCCTTCCCACCGGCATATACGCCTTCCTGTTTATCGACCAGAAGCCACTGATGACCCTCGAAAGTAAACGTCTCATTGTATCTCCTTCCTTCTCCGCCATCGATTTCTAGCGTAGCTGCACTTCCGTAACGGCTGACGCGTGCTATGTGCCACTGGCCGTCGTCCACGGCGACTGAATTCAACCAAACGTCACGTTCTTCGGTACGCAAAGAGTTCAAATTGAAGCGGAAATGCAGTCGAGCATCCTTCACTTCTAATATACCATATTCTCGGTTGTGCTGATCGCTTACTCTAAACAGTTCACCGTGTGGTTCACGCGTTCTAAATCTCAGTTGGATTTGGGTACTGAATCTATCAGGTTCAAAACTAAGAGCAAACTTTACATAGCTCTGTGGTCTGAAGCTTGTAGGGGTCGTGGGCAAGTTGCAAGAGGGTCCGGTCCAGCCAGGTAGACATTGACAGCGAGCTTCAGAGAAGCTTCCAACACATGTTCCATGTTCCCAACACCTCGAAGTAGTATCGGCTTGGTTACAAATTTCTTCTGTCTGCGGACATCCAGCAACTGAGTTTCTAGATAAACCGGGGTGAGCTAAATCATATAATTTGCTATTATGAATTAAGTTTCGTATACAACCATCAAAACCTTTTCCAATAGGCATGTATTGCCAATGGTAATGTGTCGGATCAAAGTGCTCTATGTACAAACCGCCAATTTGTAGAGGCGCGTTGACATTCAAATATTCATTAAATGGAGGTATAGTGCCGCTGGCTTGGCAAGTAGAGTCATCAAATTCAGGCGGAGTGCCATCTTCCATTTCTTGAATGTCTGCTGATTTACAGAAATCGACAATCATCCTTACATTTTCTGTATCCCAAAAGATGTCTATCCGGTGCCATTCGCCATCATCCAACGATTTCTTTGTTTTTACTCTTAATTCCAATGTACCAGACCCAAAATCAATCAACAGTCTTGGGTTTCCTCTTTCTAACTCCACCGATATAAAATCGGATACCATTATTTCTTCTGGTTCAGGTGGAACGATAGGTCCATTGTAAAGTAAAACGCCCTCAGATTTCCTGGTTATGAATTCGAAGCTAAGATGGGAGCTGTCACACATTTCCAAAGCAGGGTACCATGCCCATCCTGTACCGCGGAAACTCCTGGATGTTTGTTGACACCTTGGCCCAGTATAACCGGGTGGGCAAGAGCAAGTTAGGCCATATTTCCCTTCAATACACCTTCCGCCGTTGTAGCACGGGGAGTTACGGCAGGTCTCAGCTTGTGTAAAGTTCCTAGCGCCGCATGTGCATTCGGCTATTACATCAACTCTTACACCAACTAATGCAGTTTTATTAGCATTGACCATGTAAGGTAAGTTGCTTATATCAAGAACATTAGTGCAAGACCCTTCGCACATTTGATTTTCATACAAGCATTCATCTATGCCAACCATCGTTATGTTGATACCCACAGCTCTTTCGATTTCTTCTCGGTGCATAAGTACAATTCCGTTCAGTCTAATAGGTTTGTAATAGTGGGCGCCGTGCGCAGAAAATCTTATGTCAGTGACAGGCGGATGCTTCTTTCTTAGTTGTACACTAAACACGTCAATATTTTCACGTTCAGTATTGAGCAGGTCAGCTAATTTATCTTTGAAGATATCCAATTTGCTTCTAGATACGCTTAGCGTTTTATAATTCCAAACTCTAATGAAATCTTCATCGGAAATTCCTGATATCCGTATTGACCCTGAATTTATTAAAGCTTCATGTGATATTTCTTTGACGTAAACTGTGACATTTGCAGGTACATCAGTTTGTGTATGTTTTCTATCGTAGACTTTGAACTTTAAGTGATAACGTCCTTCTCTAGTTTTATGCCTCATTTGAATCATACCTGTTTCTTCGTTCAAAGTGAAGTTTGGATGCTCAGTGCTTTCCCAGAAGAATTTCTTATCAGGTAGATCCCAATCATCGAGATCGTAAACGTAAACACGTCCAATTTCCGTATCCGGTGCCTGGCCTTGATAGTTGTACACAAGAATTTCCTTCGATCCTGGTTGCATTTTATTGTCATTAACATCACCGATGACAACTGTAAGAGTACTTGTTCCAGTCATTGCAGGGTTTCCATGATCCTTAATTATAATAGGAATCAAATACTCCTTTTGTTGTTCTCGATCAAACGACCTCAGAGATGAAACAATTGCCATGCCGTCTCCATTAGCGCCCTTCTGATCTTGTTCTACCTTGAATGAAGCTCTAATTATATCGTCTGCACCAGGGTCTAATCGGAATTGGAAAGGCGGGCCATTGCTCTTTGATCTGTCATCGTCATCAGTAGCCAAAATTTCAGCTACTTTTTTAGGTGTAATGTGTTCAGTTAATACTGGCCTGTAGTCTTTAAGGAATGTGGGCGCATTATCATTTATATCTTGTACTATCACAGTGAGCGTAGCAGTTGCTGTCCTTGGCGGAACACCATCATCAATAGCTAATATTTTTACTTGATGTCTCGGTGTGTCTTCGCGATCCAAAGAACGTTGTATGCTTACAGTACCCTCTTGGTTTATTGAGAACTGACGTTTACGGTCCGAAGATCTATCTATCGCGTACGACACTTTACTTTTTCCTCCTTGATCAGGGTCAGTTGCCTTGAATGTCTCTAAACTTTTACCTACTTCAGCATTTTCATATACAGATACTTCTATGTTAGCTCTTTCAAATTGTGGTTTATTGTCATTTATATCCCTAAGTTTAACTACAACCCAAGAATAAGCTACATGATATTTATCGTTGTCGTTATCTTCACCTTTATCATTTACTTGTATTCTAAATCTGAAACCATTGCTTTGCAACTGGTCTTCATAATCTAGTGGTTGCACAATTTTGAGTGAACCAGTACCATCGTTATTTCGAACCATTGTGAACTTATCAGCACCATATCCACTGTTTTCAATAACTTTGTACTGAAATTTGTTGGTTTCATCTTCATCGTGAACTGTTACTGTGAGAATCGGCATTTCAGGTAAATTCGTTCCATCAGTTTCATCTACTTCAGTGAACCATTCATCTTTTGTGAATTGTGGCGGCATATCATTAATATCTTTCACTCTTATAGACGCTGTACCCGTTCCTTTCAACCCCCCTCCATCAGACGCTACTATTTGTATAGAATAATCAGGCGTTCTTTCACGATCTAAGCAGCACACCGCAGTTTTTATGACACCAGTTTCGGGCTCAATTTCGAAAATCGGTGACCCTGTTTCTTCTTCTATAACATTTTTCTCAATGGAGTACCATAGTTTCGCATTATTACTCTCGGCTGGGTCATCATAATCTATTGCGGTCATTGTCATAACAACCATGCCGGCGGTGCCGTTTTCTGTGACATTGCCAAAATAGACCCCTTGCGGGAAAATAGGAGCATTATCGTTAATATCTTTGAGATTCACTTGGACATCAGCATAGCCTACAAGCCCTTCCCCTCCTTCATCTTGAGCAAACACTGTGAATCTCCATTGTGGTCGTCCATTAGGTTGATCGCGATCTAATGGCTGTAAGAAAAACGCGTATGAGAATTAATAAGAAAACCTTATTTAATAAAAAGTAGTTTAAAAATATGCATATGTATTTGAATCACAAAACGATCAATATTCGACGACAATTTGGATACTCTCGTTATACAGATATCACCGTTCAGGTTATGACACAAATGTAACGCAATAAATGTGTGATTGCATTCTGTATGCACGGCACGCGTTCGCTCGCTGGTCGGCTATCTCGACTGCAAGTAGGTGCATGCTCCGTGCTGACAACCGGCATATTGTTAACCACATCTGTGCATAGCAAACACGTACTCCTTATAAAAAAAAAACAAATGAACTTACCTTTAAAACGAAAATTTCTCCAGTGGTACGATTGATATCGAATTTGCTGTTCGAAGGATTATCGGCGTCGATGCCTTGTCCAGTAAGGAAATACACAATGTTTTGCTGTCGATCCTTATCACCATCAGTCGCCGTCACCTAGTGATATACATTTTATATTAATATTACATCTTCTTACTTAGTATTTGTAGAAGGCAAATTTCTTCATTATTAAATTGAAAGTATAAAAGATTTGTAAGATAACGTAAATTAGAGTATCAATTTTCAGGGAATGTTAAACTTAGTAAGAAACAAGCTCATGTTCGTTAACAACACAAGTAGGTAACTGTTTATTCCGGGTAACTACTAAAACTTGGCTTTTGTGTTTTGTTTTATAATATCCAATTATAGTAATAGTTCAGAAGTTATACGGTTGCCTCCGGCGAGAGAATATTACGCTGCCAATAATGATGTACCTACGTCAAGAATACCAACCCTGGGTATGTTAATAGCTACTTACGAAACTTATTAATAATAACAATATGAATTGTAAACACGGTAAAAGAAATAACGAGATTGTACTAAAATATACAACAAAGACTACTCCTACAAACATAACATTAAATCTCTAATTGAATCCTTTTGTTTTTTGGAGAAAATTCGTCGACTAAACTTTCCAAATTTATAATTATCATCGTTGGAAAATGTTGGAAAGCAGCATGTGAAAACTTTTATACTGCTGAAGCTAAACTAAGCTAATTTAAACTAGAACAAGCTCATGAATAGAGTTGCAAACATAGAAAAGGCCGCTACAAAATCGTAGTCTAAGCATAATAGAATTACTATCTTATAGTGGGTAGACGCCTCGGAAGTTTTTCAAAGTTATGAACCGACCAACACTCCAGATTGTTTGCACCGGAGACCGCCGGCGTTGGACCGGCGGAAGCACCGCAAACTTTCCTCTTTTTAAGGCTTCACAAAGAAAGCTGTGAAAGCGTAAAAGTTTCAGGGCACTATTTAAAGAGGGATATGGTGTGAGTCTTCGCCGAAAATACAGCCAATAACTTTGTGTAACGAGAAAAAGGGACCGTAATTGTGATTTACGGGGGCTTGTGACTTTTTAAGAAACGCGGAGACATTATTCAGCGGCGTATTGGTATAACGTGCATGTAGTGGCAGGGAAGTCTCCAATTACGGGGCCGGACGGGAGATGAGGAGGGTGAAGAGGGTCGACGTTTGCGTAATTACTCGGATCATTTGCGAATCTCTCTCCAATTATAAAAAAAAGCTTGTCACTACAAGCGACTTGGGACGAGGGCTTTACACCGATGCTGAATGGGCGTTTTGCTGATTGAGTATAAAAGGCTCGTGAGGCTAATTTTGCACGAGCGATAAATTATACCTGAAAATATGCGCGTAATTATTTCACGACGGCATATTTTCCGAGGACGACATGAATTCTTTTCTCCGCACGCTTAAAAGGAATAGTAAAAAGTCTTATAATGGAAACGTAACATTATTTGAGACGTCTCATGAATTAATTATTCGTGATATATTGAAATGTTTTTCGAGTAATTGGAAAATTAAAGAAGGTGAGAACCTGAAAAATCATTAAAAATTCCAAATTCAACTTGTATAATGTATGTAAGTGAATTCAGTGATCTCAATATTCGAAAACTCGTGAATTTATAAATCC
This sequence comes from Pyrausta aurata, assembly GCA_963584085.1. Taxonomy (NCBI): domain Eukaryota; kingdom Metazoa; phylum Arthropoda; class Insecta; order Lepidoptera; family Crambidae; genus Pyrausta; species Pyrausta aurata. Next base: position 9,474,554 of record OY757253.1, on the reverse strand, counting down.
TTAATTTGTACCTGATTAAGAATAAAAATATCGGTAATCCGATTCCTAAAATTAAATTTAACTTAAAAGTAATTGATGAACGTACTGAATAGAAACAGCATTTTGTTTTTGATTTACTCAAAGACCTAAACCCGTATAGTTTATTAAATCTTAGTATTACGCTTATTAAAAAAATATATTACCAACAAAAGCCAAGTTTTACATGTCATCGTCATTTTTCTCAGAACTTTAATGAAAATAATTTTTGTATGTAATGCAAATAAGTAACTACAGTTAAAAGCATTGAAGTAAAAGTGTATGCAATCTAAAAGTAAATAAGACACAAACCAGTTACATTGAAAGCCACTATTACTAGAGGTAGATACTGGGTACTACGCATTAAAACGATTAAAGCTGAAAACACAAACCACTAATGCACTTATTTTGTTAAGCATGGATTCAATAACCGGCATTTTTGTCGTACTAAAATATATCCCATTATCCTAAAACGAACAATCTCGAAAATACGACGAGGATTATAAAAAAAAATATAATTAAATGTTAAAATAAATAAAATAATGTGGCAATAATTACCATAATATTTTTTTATAAAATATTTTAAAATTAACATTGGCGTAGACACATATCTATGAGGTAACTAAAAAGCAAGCCTAAAAGGCATTACTCGACGTTACATAAGCACAAAGGTACCAGGTATTAAAAATGCCACAACTGATTAATAAATAACCTCAGCACACAAAAATAGAGGCTGAATAGGTAATTATTACTGAAACCTCCGTTCACGAACGTGTATTGAAATAAAAAGTGTGGGCAGCTATAACTTAGTTAGGAACGTGTGGGCAAGTACTTTCTTGTGGTTACTATAATATTCATTTGGTAACATCAACGTTAAATAATACGGTCTCAGATTATTGCCCGACAGCGTCAGAAGGAAGTATCTTTTTTTGTCGACATTAAAATAAATACATGTTACTGAATTATTTTTCCAAGGGACTAGATAAGTATTGACTGAAACAACACTTCTGAAGTCTCAAGCTTCGCGATACTGTGTCTACGTCAAAAAAGTAAAATAAACAAACGTAACCAAACCAAAAGAAAATAAAAAAAACCTGAATAAGGGAGTGGGGGTAGGGTCCTGTCTCTTCGAGCGCCTGCGTGACGTACGCGCTGCGCGTGAACCGCGGCGGGAGGTCGTTGACGTCTAGCACGCGTACGATCACGCGCGTCGAGTTCTCGTTGCGGCCGTCCGACGCCACCAGCGCCAGCTCGTACTACGCACACGCACACATTAGCACACACATGCCATGCCCGCACACGTACTTACGGAGGGGTGGTCCATATTTCATATTAATTCACCTGAATGTCTGCTTGAACAAAGACTTAAAAAAAATGAAACTGAAATTGTAGTCTACGATAATGTCATCATGAGTTAAACATTCGTAAAAAAAGAATGGTATGATACAGAGTCTACATCTCTTAACACGTTCCGGGACACTACTCCAGACACAATAGATGTTTTATTGTTTTCACGCCTGTAGGCGGGCACTGTCCCGGAACGTGTTAATGTTTTTTTTTTATTTAGTATGGGGTTGCTCTTGACTCCAGACCAAGCCAAGTGCGACTAAGACGGAGTCGAAGATAAGAAATATGCCTGCATAAGCAGTTCTTTTAATTATCATGATTCAGAACCATTGTTTTTATGGAAAAGTTTAAATAGTTTGCTCGAATGATATGCAGAAATTGATACAGACAAGTCTCGAATGAAGTTACCAACATCATCATTAATTTATGTAGGTACAAACAGTAATATTTGTTGAATTTCTAATTTGAGGTACACCACGTTACAGTTGATATCCTATTAAACCATGCTAAATGGTGTCATTTTGGATATTATTCATAATCCAGTGATATCATATGATTGATACGTTCACTGGACGATAAACTTTGTATCTCGAAGTCCGTATTAACTATGCACCAATAATCTCCGCAAGGCTTTGATCTGTCATCGGACTCAGTAAGACAGGTTATCCATTAGTTAGGAAACCCCTCGTAATATTACGAAAGTAAATAAATAATAAGCATTAGTTACCGGAGTTCGGAGTAATAATTTAACCTGGGTGATTACAGTAACGAAATTAATGTTTGGTGTTTACTATTCAGCAATATAGATATAAATGGATAAAGTCCACCAATTTATTATGTCCCATGCGGCTTTAAAGCCCGTATGAAGCTTTTATTTACAGAGTCGCGATTCCGCTTAAAACAATTTTAACTGTAACATAAAACGTATTTGGTTCAGATTTCGCACCGTAAAATTCCGATTTGCTCTAGATAAGTTACGCCACAATTTTAAACTCGCAGTTTTTACGGATACGGTGTTATATAAATCATTCGATGTGCAGTGATATATCGCGTTTCGTTTTATTAGAGGTTTGTATACACATTTTCGTTGTATAAATAAACGTCAAAGGAAATATTTCGATGGAAGCCACGGCGGATTAATCGCAATGAAGAAGTTAATTTATGCCGTGGGAGGAACTTTACTTTTCGGGTTTTGCGCAATAATTGAAAAGTACAAATTTGAAACGCGCTCCCGGCGAGCCACCCAGCTGGCGAAGTTCCCGACGTTATCGTTACAAAAATGGGAAAACTCGAGTTTCTTTGCGAAATTGTATTTAAAATACTTGGGTATCGGCGGCCGAGAACAAATAAAATATTAAGACGTTTGGTTGTTTAAAGAGCATTATCATGCCGGCGCGATATTACGCGACCCAATGAACTTCAGACGGATCCCAAACGGCGGTTTTTCAATTTTTGGTTCCTAATTTCAATATCGCGAATTCAATGGAACTCGACAAAATGATATGTGTACCTACAAAGCGGATGGGAATAGAATATTTGATTCATAATATGGCCATTCATATGGATTGATTTGGATAAGGCGGGGGTTTTCAATTGACATTGATTCAATGAAATTATTGGTTATGTAGATTCCAATTATGTACCTAGGAAGAAATACTTACTTACTTTTCTAAAAGTTTAAATTTAAAAAATATTTTACGAACTCTTTTATATCCATTGTGAGGTCGCACAAAAGGGAAAAAAATAAGTGTGCAAGATACTGTATTCGACGACGACCTCATTCTGAAACTGCAGACGGGCGCAATAAACAAGTTGGATGCAAATAAAAGAACAAAAATACAACAACAACAAGACGGACAGTAGCAACGAAACGATTCTACGACGGAACAAAACAGTGCCACAAACTGAACTCATGCCATGCAAAAACCAAACAGCGTAATGAACGGCGAAATCTACTGCGTCGTTCCTATTGTCACGACGCCTACGGCAATCGATGGATCGATTGGGACCTGTAAGACTCGTTTTGGGAGGTTCCTGTCATCTTCCTCGGTGATCTGAGTGCGGTAGGTGGGCCGCTCGAAGACCGGCGGGTTGTCGTTGACATCCTTCACGTGGATAACCACCGTGGTGTAGTTCTCCTTGAGGTTATCCGACGCGGCCAACTTCAGCTCGTACTGTGCACCACAACAATCGTGAATCTCATGAACAGTGAACATCCTAATTTTGTAAACGTACTTACAAATGTAACGCACCAACCTACGATGTACCTACCTAAAGCTGAATTAGCATCTAATGTTTCAAATGAAAAGCTCCTTTATGTTTCTGAATTCGGATGCACTATATTAGCATACTTCCACTAGACTCCTAATTTATAAGACTACTTTCATCTTTTTGTGAGTAACAATATCGTGAAGTAATTTAAAAGAAAAAATTTAACGAAAGAAGAACGGACTGTAATTAACTTTATTAAAGTATTCCCAAAGAAAACTCTTTGAACCAAGCACGAGAACCACATATCATAGACTTAATTACGAAAATGTTTCAAAAATATGATAAGGAAGTTGAAATTATCTAAGATCATAGTTTTATACTTAAAAATTTAAGGAGCGAGTTAACTGTCTAGAATACCTATTAAAAGAGCCTTTTGGTATACGTTCATTACATCAGCGGGCTTTAATGGTAATTACAAAGTAATATGTCCCCGAAAATTTACAATGACCGAAACCGTGTTCCAAAACAGAAAGACTATTTTGCGACCCGTGGAAGTTATTGGTGTCATCTGTCAGTGTCGCTAAGTAATTTCCTCGGTCGAGAGGGCTGTGGTGTTTGTACCGAGGTGGCTATCTCACGCATACTATACCTAGTTTAGGAGATCTCCATTGGATTTAGACGAAATTGCCTCCAATATTAATGCGATGCTCGACTTCGACAGTACAATTGTATCGCAGTGTTATCTATTCAGTTTGTGAAGAGCTATTATCTAGGCTAGGCTCAGGTGTGGGAGCTCGGGTCGAGCCACGTTTAAAGTCCCAGTATCCTCTTCGTAGGAGCCAGGATATAACACAATGCGAGGCTTATGTAGGGGTCTCGTGCCGGCTAAAGAGATTTACTTATTCTTTTTCAGTTTAGGTACCAACACTGCAGCTAAAGACTCTTAAAAGTAAATGTTTACCGAGGGAAAATCTCTGCGAGTGAACGTTTTCTGTATAATTTCAACTGAAAATTCAATGCTGAAAGTTAAAAGCTTTTGTGGTAACTAAGTATACTAATTTCACTCAAAATATAAAACAATTTCTAGAAATGGTTGTTGTGACTGTTTAAAAGTAATTAAATTTAGTAACTTTCGCAGTTAATAGTTCGTAGAACATGAAAAACTATGATTCAAAAGTTTTGAGTAACTTATCATCATGAAGCATTGTGAGAATTTAAAGTTTAATAGCGATACAAGCTGGCAGGCACCGCGGCTCGTTTAAATAGGTATTAAAGATTAAATTATTTATCTGGTGGAAGTTCGGAGGAACTTTGCGGAGGCCGTAACAAAGAGTAGTCTGCTGGCGAGTACAGACGCCACCCTATAGCTACACCGCTCTGTTTTAAATTGAATGCGCCTAAAGGCAAAAACGTCTCTCCAACGTTTAAAGGCGTTTATTTTAGCGCGAAATTACGTTCAAAGGACTTAATCCTCTTTAACTTGACTCACCTCTTAAAACAAAATATGAACTCAATTTTAAATAAACAGGAACTAGTTTCGTATTACTTTGGACATCTCTAAACTAGTGTTTAATTTTCATGAGGAGACGCCACCAACAAGAATATTTTTTTCTAAAAAAATCCTTTAAAATGTATCTAACACAAAGTTTGAATAAGCAAAGACTTTTCAGTGAAAATGTTTTGGAGGAGAGACTGGAAAAAGGAAAATGCGTTTTCTATTACGTATTCAAGTGGAGTGAGCATAAGTTCCGGGGGTTGAAAACTGTCGAAATACTGCGGTTTCTTTTTGCCAAGTCAACAGTTAGCACGTACCCTACATACTTTTACTTGCGTACATAGTGGGTACAGATCAAGCACTACTGACAGACCTCGCGTTCCATTCACTACCGTCTACCAAGTGGCAAACACAACACGAATAAGTCCTCGTTTTAAGAAAACGGGAGGTCCCTGCTTACAAGTTCCATTAGTGTTCGCGAACTCACATCACAGTAATGTTGCCAACAAGATGTATAAAAAACTTTCCTATTTTTACGTTCCCCAACCCTACTCTGCCGGATATAGATTTATTTCAACATTTATATTCTGAATACACTAGTGCTCTTATCGCCTCTCTCAGGACCCATTTGTCATTATTAAAAGTTCCTAGTTATTTTCGGTATGTAACTTAGTATTTTTGGAAATGTTATATTACTCGATATTTATATACATTCATATTTTATGTAAATGTATTTTACTGTACGAGTAATACTTCGCTGCATTGTATCTGATAATTCTCAGACCCAACATCAGTACGAGATCAATTCCGAAGTACGAAATTACTCGTAGTATAATTTCAATTTATTGAAAGTAATCCAGAAACCCAATTTCGTTGCTTAAACAATAACCCGATATCTGAGACCCGAATGACGATTTAATTTGTCAACAACAAAACAATATCGGTCTGTGCTTTGTAACGATCCAAAGTAATGAAAGATTTGAGTCTGTATCTGTAATTTTCTTAACAGAGCCCTCTGAGTGAATTTGATTTGTTATTGAGTCGTATCCACTTTGAATTTCCTGTCGTCGGCAGACAGAACTTCGCTTCAAAATGGGTTGTTTTTGATTAATCGTATTTGTGTACAGCGTTATCATTTCGTGTTTTCAACATTTTCATTTATCAACATGAAAGTAATGTACAAATAATACCGTGAAAGGTATCGAGGGGGATTACAAGAATAGAAATATTAATGCTGTATTTGAATGTTGGTGCTTAATGATTATCTTATTTTCGGGCAAATATAGGTACCTACTTCTATAAATAAAATCGTCTCTTAGGGCTGATTTTCAATAGTCGGATAAGAAATATTCGTCCAATAAAATACAATGTGGCTAATTTGAAACATCACCTAATCATACGTAACTGTCATTTTTAGAATCTGTTGCTTTTTTATTTGTGTGATAAGTTTTATCCGATCATTGAAAAATCGTCCCTTAAAGAAAGAAGTGTCGTACTTTGTATAACCTTCTTCGGTAACTTGTAAAAAATGTAGAAAATACTTTGTAAATTTCTCAATATTAAACTCCCGCAATCAGACTTAAGGGTCTCGCACTATACATTCGTTCCGAAGCCACGTAACAATTTGTAGGTTAAACTTAGTTTTAAACAGGTGTTTTAATTAAAAATAACCCATAAGAGAGAAAAAATATTTCATCGAAATGATTAAAATGATAATATTTCAATATTTATATGATAGAAAATTACTCTCTTTGGGACCTATTTTTGAATAACTCGCTTCAAGATGGCGAGTAATTTTCGTTCGAGGATGAATTAAAATTCAACTAAAATAACTCGTTTTCGAATGAAAATCACTCGCCATCTTGAAGCGAGTTATTAAAAAATAGAGCTCCAGATTCTAATGAATATCACGAAACGGATATATAGCTACTACTCTCAATAACGTAGCCATTTTGTTTATACTTAAAAAAAACTGTATAGAAAAGAAAACTCACCCGTTTTCTAGTCTCGTAGTCGAGTGCACCAGCGACGTAGATCGCGCCGGTCATGTTCTTGACGGCGAACGCGCCGCCTATGTTCCCGCTCGTGATCTCGTATCGAATACGCGACGCTGCAATAGAATAAGCGCATTAGTGACGGGACTTTATGCAAACTCACTGACGAAGCGCTGAAATGAAAACGCTGACGGAGACGTGAGGTCGTAGCGGGGATATCTTCTTGGAACGGATACGTCACCGTATCGCCTCTTTTCGCATTGGTACGAGGTGAGAAGTTGCTAGCAATACAATTCCTATGTGCGTGGTAAGGAGTTGCATGAAAGAAAATAATACTGAACTGAGCAAGTTGATACATGGTGCCGTTTTTTTTTTCAAGATTTCATTTGTCTGCTACGACCCTAAGGGCCTGTTACACCATCGACAAGTAAGCAACGAATATTTTAAATATGGATCGTCATTTCGTATGAAGTATTAGACAGATAATGTTAGCAAGAACTTATCAGGACATTAATAAGCAGGTCGTTTGTAAAATTACTTCAACGTTATGTACATGAAATGAAATGTTGATTGAGATAAATTTCATAAACAATAAATACGTACTAAAATTATCAATATTTAAAGAACATACCTACCTACTGGAATACGTTTGTGTAATTTTCAAATAGTAGTGGAAAGCATTCTATTTTTTCTACACAGTACGTTATATTTCATCTGACGGGTTTCAGAATCACCTTTAGAGGTCCTATCCTTGTAGGCATGTGTTTTTGCGCAGGCTGTGATTCTGCATGGCCATATTAAATGGACAAACTTGTATGTATTCACTATCTAATAGGTTGCAGCGCAATGGAATAACGACGTATGTGACTTTGTGTCTAATTTAAAATCAATTAACAGTGGACAAGGTAGATATTGGAAATATTAAGGGATTTGACACACTGGATGCGTTCTGCGGTCAGCTCCATTAAATTATTAAGAAATTGACCGGAATCGGGCAGCATTTCTATTGACCAGACCGCAGAACACATGCAGTGTATCAAAGCCTTAAATTTGTGTCGTACCTAAGTTTATTACATATGATTTACATGAACTAGTTAGTTAAAAGATGAAAAAATATAGCTAGTAATTAGTACTTATATCTAAGAATCTTCATCATTTCTATGATTTATGCTTGAATTTGAGTACCTACGTACTGCGTGAAAATCATCAAACAACTAAAAAGAACCTTTAAGCGAGTCGACGAAAGCCTGAAATAGTTAGATTAGTATACCAGCATTAAGCACCTACTTCTAATTAAAAATACTCGGTGTTTGATGAAAATTACTTTGCCAGTTCCCAACGATTCAAGCTACCTTTTCCTCGATTCAAACGAAACGGTTCAGAATAAGAGTTAAGAAGTTGTTTGAATTTTAGGAAATTACTCTCTTTGTCATGTAAATGTCTTAACATTAGAGTCGTAGATTATTTCCGTTAGACAAAAAAGGGTGCGGTGAGGTGCGAACGGCTCATTCAGGGATATAGGTAAAAGTTCGGATAAAGACGAAGTTCACGGGTCGATCACGCTGATGGCACGGCGTTATATCATTCATACCTCCTTCTTTAGCACGCGTAGGTACTTTAACAAATTGAACGGAGAGAAGAGCTTTTCGGAAACTTAACAGATTTATTGCAATGTCATTTGGGTTAAGACCCGGGGTAAAGGTTGAGCGTTAAAATTATTTACTGTCTTAAGACAAAGTTCGGGTCTAATCTAACAAACGGTGAATTACAAAAACTGCGTTTAGTATGTATTTCGTTTATATGTAAGCAAGTTTATTGTTTTGACGACGCGTTTGAAGTATTGGTAAGCGTTCCTGACTATTACGCCGGCAATCGCGGATTCGAATCCCGCAAGGGGCAAATGTTTGTGTGATGAGCATGAACATTTGCATGGATGTTATATGTATTTAAGTATTTTATGAAAGGTGCCCCCGTCATAATCGTTGTCTGCTACTTCGTAACACAAGGAAGATGATTCCTTACCACGAAACCAGACAATTTGTGGTGTTTTCTGGCGCATATTTATATTTATTTATTTTAAATTTATGGGGAATGTTTAATTTGGTATCAAACAATTCCAGTAACACAGAGGAGTTGGTAATTTTCATCCAAAGTTCGAAATCAAAATCGTTATTTATGTTTGGGCCCCAATATTGCCCGTATACTTAGATTGTTTGTTGGGTCCCAAAGTTTAAATTTTCGTGTGTGACATTGGGCGGTTCAGATGACGGTCGGTGGCGCACGTTCCGAGTTTATCTTGCTTAAATAGTAATTGGATTTCCATTACTAGTAATGGTCAGGGTTTGTAGATAAGGGCCGCAAGTTGTGAGGGCCGCTCGGGTCATGATTGTCAGAAGATTGCTTTCATTTTGGTCCTGTGCGCAATGTGAGGGTACTTTTTGTACTCCACGAGTTACGGTTAAGCAGGGTTGGCAAACTTATTAACGATACGACTGCAATAAAAGTTGTATATGGTTTGATTGCATGTTACTTGATTTTTATCAAGCATCAAATAGTTTTCATTCGTATAGAAAAACGTGTCGGACGGGTATGGTTAGGTTCAAGGATGATGGTGCAGGTTAGCCTAGTTTTGTATTAAAATTCTTTGGAATATCTCACACTGATTTCACCATACCGATATCAACACCATCGTAATGTAAATTCGTACGTACGACGTACGACGTACTTACTTAAGGAGATTTTAAATCACGACTGATTATACCTAATTGTAGCTATTCTAGTTTATTCTAATAAGTTCCGTCAATCTCCCAAACACTTTTTCATCGTTTGCGCTTGGAGAATATAACATTTTATGTTACGGGAGTTGGTGGCCCTGGTTATGGGGAAGGCTGTATTATCTCATTACTGGGCGGACGGCAAATAGTGGGTTGTGCCGGACAAACAACTCGCAACAACTGCTGCACGATGAAAGCCTACTAATCCTTCACTGTCAAACTTGCCATGGCCACTAATATGATAATGTCTTGTGGACGGTATATTTTTAGACGCGAATACTGAAATATTGAAAATGTTTCGTAGCAAACAAAAACCGGCGTAACGAATATATACGGATACATTATGACGTCAAACCTCCTATAGCATTGTTTTATGCACGAGTATATTATCCAGCACGAATCATAAAGTCTAAGGATGCCGTCAGTCAAAAACTACATATCATATCATTTATACTTGATAACACAAAAAAAGCTAATTTTGTAAAAGAGAAAACTCAACGGCAACCTAAATTACCTTAATTATTAACGTCAATCAAATACACTTCAACTGTAAGGTTTTAATTTAGCTGACATATTTTAACTGAACATAAAATGAAAGAAGCGAAAGTTGATAAGATAAGACGCCTTCAGCCTTCAGACGAATAACTTTTCAGCCACTCGCGCAAATCCCACAGCTATACATTTATCAGTAAAACGTGAAATATTTATGAAATAGGCTCAAAGATGTCTATGTGTTATTTACGTTCTCTTTTTAAAATTTCTTTCATATTTACTGAGTTAAAAGATATTAATCATGGTTGATAAATTTTTAGGCTTTGGTTTTCAGCATTCTATACAAAGACTGTGTAAACCGCGTGAACGAATTTGTTGGTAATTAGTTATATCTCCTTAATAGGTCTAATTGAAAAGTTTCTAAATAAACAGCCCAGAAAACTAGTCTTGTTGTACGAGAACTAAGTACTTGAAGTAAGCCAAAAATAAATAAATACCTATTGAATAATTCACCACAAACCCATACGTATTTCTATCAATCTCGAATGAAGTAGAAAGTATGTCTTGCTCATTAGTAAAAAAAAGTATTGTAAGAAGTATTCGATTCCGTGGGAGTAAAAGTTTCATGCGAAACCTTTCCAAAGTTCACTTAGTTACGATTGATAGGGAAAAGATAAAAGATTTTTGGCGAACGCAGAAATGAAAACACCCTTATATTGTTCGTAGAGCAGAAGTTAACAAAACAAACTTCATTACTTTTTTGAACGCTGAGATATAATTTACAGTTCGAATATTTAGATTAAAAATTTAATACATAATTTATCATTGTAAGTCACTATTTAAACAAAGTCCTTAATAGACAATCAGCAGAAGTGAAATATACTAGGTGCGTTATACTTATAACGTACTTACGTTCAATACTGATGGACAATATAGTGTGTCGAAATTAGACCATTTATGAGGTAACAGTTTCAAACAAATTGTGTTTAATAAAATAGTATTAAACCGATAATTTTAATAATCCTAACAGTCAAGTTTATACATATAGATGCTACTCGTAAATTCTAGTACAATTTAAGTAAGCTTGCTCAGAATGTAACCGCATTATTTCATAATGAGAAGTCATATCACAGCGCTACACAGGCCATAATGTGCTAATAAAGTTAATATAATTAAGTATGTGTGTACCCGAGTGCGATGCCGCACCGTGTGCCTCAAGGCAAAAGTTATTTTATTGTTACCCCCTATTTCCTTTAGCGAGTACAATAACTTTAATTTGGTTTATTTTAATTAGAATTAAAAAAATTAACAAATAAATATAAACATAATGTTGCTAACAATGCCAGACATTAGACAGCAATTATCTGGTAATATGTTATGGTGCAGCCAAAAATGGATCATTATATCTAACAGCATTATATCTAGAAAAAGCATTTAACCCTGATCTTGAAAAGATCCATGAAACAACATATAGTTTATCCAATGTTCATTCTAAAACCAGTCAATGGCAAGCTTGTAACAGGATAAAAGTCACACAGTTGATAATTCAACTTCGTAATTATTGGTGCAGGTTCTGATAATGAACGTACACAATATTCTCACACTAATTAGCCTATAAAGAAGGAATACCCAACCCCCTAACCGGAATTCATTTTAGCCACGAACGTGCCGCGGTGCTACAAGCGAAAGGCTTTTCTTGTGAATGATTTTCTTTATTACTAAGGAATTTTAAGGCTTCCGGACTTAAAAACATTACGGTCCATTTTTTCTTCTAAATCATTTTCTACAAAAGCATGAGTTTTACCTGCGTTTGATTCAGATTTAGTTTGTATAAATACCGCTAAATATTAACGCAACAACAACCAGTACGTTTCTACAGTACCATTAGACTGTCACTCTTCCAGTCGATTTCAACCAATCTATAAAGTTTCGAATATCGAATTGCGCTTATAAACCTAAAGTTTCTTAATTAAGCATAGACAAATAAACTGAACTGAAGGTATCGCAACTCACGGGAGTGGAGTGGCACAGCTTCGGAGGTATAAATCTGTATCGATTATATCCTGTTGCCAAGAGGAGCATTAAATCAGTCTTAATTTTGAACTTAATGTCGGAGCAGTAAGAAGCACTTGGTTACGGCGTATGTTCGTCATAAATTGCGACAGCTTAATGACCAGACTAATGGTTGAGGAGAGAGGGCCTCTTTTGTCATTTCAGCCTCCTGATCGCTCGAAGCCACTAAATGCCTGTAATATGATCGCTATTAATATAAAACATAGTAGAACACTAAATATTTATCGGTATATTTACTAGATGAGGTCAAGGACGTGTTTAAATAATGACAATAAAAGTAAGAAACTACATTGATTTTCATTCCCTATAGGGAATAAATAATAATAGGGAAAGTGATTATTTAGGCACATAAATACTGAAATGTAATTTCTTTGTTTTGCTGTCTAAGTATTCAGGAATTGATTGGAAATATATTTCGTAAATATTCTAAAAAAGTGCCTACATAGCTTTTTATAGAAAGATTTTACTTTTTTATGTGAACCAATTCCTGTTCCTAGTAATGTAAATGTTTTTAAATAGATATTTAACTCAGAAAAGCCGTACATTTCCGGGTTTAGATAAAAGATATTAGACGAGTACTTTTAAGACATTGACCTGCACAGGTTTTACCACTTTTATGGGAGGAAATAAAAATAAAAGTTAGACCAAAACTCTGGAGAGTTCTGGCGTCGACAAACCCACCGGTGACTCTTTTAATTGCCATTTGTCAGAGAAATAAATGGAACTCATAAATTCTAGTGGCACGTCAAAAAATACGATTTTTCTTTCATCGGGACGGAGTATTCAATAAAAGGATCGACGGTGGACCGCGGTAAATCACGTCGTTCGTGTACCTAGTATTTGTGGAGATTTCCAGCTTGGCAGGATCCACGTTTTCTCAAGCTTGTGATATATAACGCCTATCTCTTTCATCACGTTACAGACGTCACATGAACGTTAAGTGCATGATAAAATAGAACTCAGTTTTTCATATAAGATACTTGTTGATTAAAGTATTCGATAATATCTAAAATGTCAACCTTTTCATTCAATTGCATGCAAATAAAATATAGATGCAATATGATCTCTACCTTTTTGTAACCGGGTATCTAAGAGCAAACAAAGAATTTGAACTTTTTTCATTCTTAAGCGTTTTAGGACTAAGTATCAATATTAAATACCTTTTTAAATGGAAGTAAGTAACTATAATACAAGTTCAGATTGTATAAAATTTTTAGTGTAGTATAAACCGAATATAAAACTTCTGTGGAATCACGAATCCAAACTTATATTTCTCTCCGAGGCATTAAAAAGGTATTACTCCAATATGGCTTATGGAATTTCTCGGTGAAGTAGCTCTCGTGAAAGCAAAATGATATAGCTATAAATAAAACCGTTTTATAGCCGGATAATACAGCATAAAGGACCAGTACCAGCCGAGCTTTGCAAGAACACAATTTGCAATAGCCGCTGTAATAGCTTTTACCTACCTAGAACAATCGCCGGTCGGTTGCGAACAATGTAGGTTTATATTTTGATATAAAAAGCTAACGCTAGAATTTTAGCCACGCAAATTTTATTTCCCCGCACGCCACGGGCTAGACTGGCAACTATTTAAACCCTTTTAACTTTTTCACTCACAAAGAGATATTAATTCCTTCATCAACGAACTTAAGTGTTCCTCGGCATGAAAACGCAATGCGGATGACTGTATTATGTAGCAAGATAAGCAGGGTTATAAAAAAGTAAAACGTCGGGATTTCCCGGCTTGTTTTCACGGACCAGCCGGAGACAAGGGAGTCGTTTGGGGCGGAAATTGCAGGGAGATGGTCGGCGAGAGGTGAGTTTAGGCTGACTGAGTCCTCGGTCGAATGTCAACGGCAATGAGTAACGTGACCTCGTGATCCCCGGGGCTTGTTCATTTATCTGTCGGCGTTAGGCATCTCGTGATCATCTCGAACGCACGCTTAGTTACACACATTCTGACTTCACGTACGACCAATTGCTCACTGCGACAAGGATTAAGCACTCGCGTCACAAGATCGTTACAGCGCGCGAACTCACTTCCCTGTTCACGCTAAGAAAGCAATACTTCGCGTCACTGTAGTACCAGTTAATGTCTACGTGTACATTTATCTGAAACGTAAAGTATGTTGTGAGAGGAAGACATTTTACTTCCACGTATAAATTACGTGTGGATCTGAAGTGAAATAGCCCATCTTACATTGTCGCCGCCGCTCGGCGCGCAATCGCGCATCACTAGCAGCTTTACAAAACGAGCGCGGTAATGCTCCGTATTTTTCATAAGCGCAACGTGTCCTCAAAAAAGTGACTCATCGACTGGGATCTAAAATAAAAAGTTTCAGTATACGATGCTCGCATTTCATTAGGCGCGAAATGAATGCGGGAAACGGGTCTCAGTTGTATAAAACAGTCCGCATACGTAAGCGGTCGACATATGCGAAGAATGAGCGCTCAGCGAGTGCTCTCGATATAAATTGGAAGACAGATAGAGCTTACTCGAAATCTGGAAGACTGGTTGGATCATCTATCACAATTTATCCGAGTCCAAACAGACAATAAAAGATTGTCTCGGGCTCATTAGGGGAGTATCGGAGCGGCGAGGGCGGGCGCGGATTCGCCACGGTTAGTTAGCTCGCGATTACCCAGAGCGCCGCGACTTTGTAGCCCACTTCCAACAATTTATAGACACTCGCACACAACACATGCAACTTGCAATCATGCTCTGTGAAAAATGCGCTTGCCAAGAGCAAAGAAATAAGGAGATACAAAGAAGCTAATAAATTCCAGAGCGAAACATGTTTCTATACCTTGGATGAATAAACCACTGGATATGAAACGCAAGAGCGAATGTATGAAAACATCATCAACCAATTGTTGCGGGGCGGGGGGAGTTTGTCTTGTCAGTAATTGACATTTAGTGCGTGGAAGTGTCGATATTATTCTATCGATATGTGTTGAACGAATGAATGAACGAATCTTATGCAAAATATTTTTATTTTATTTTTAGTAACAAAACAATAATTATGGGCATGTTGAAATTAGCACAAACCATTAAACGAATAATTGAAACATAGAATATGTTTACAAACGGTCTGGCAAGTAACACTAACTAGAACTTCCTAAGACATTGTGAAACAGGCCGTAAGTCCTCCAATGGTATAATAAAATCCTCTAATGGTATAATCTAGCACAAAATGAGCTTACACTTCAAAATAAACTTCACAATTTCAAGGGATTCTATGCAACTTTCACTTATAAATAAAAGGTAAAAATGGTATTATTAATGGTATTCATTTTGCCTCTCTTCTGACGGCTTCGACCCACTTTGTTTTTCTTATTGGATCTACAGGAAATCTGAAATATTATTAATAGGATGTATTGTAATAAAATATGAAGTTTAAAATATTAAAGAAAACTGTTGTATTTTTAGGATTACTTTAATGTACTTTAGAGTTAATCATTTTACAGATGTATTATTTTATTTTACATAATAAATTTATGAGTACCTTTATCGATATGATTATCGACAATTGTCAAGCACAATTAAAACTAAATTGACAAGGAAACGAATGGTGAACGTACGATAATCCTACCAAATGAAGTATGCGTCATCTTGTTGATTTTGCAGTAACTGACCACAACTTTTTTAATTAGCAATGTAACTTTTCTCTAGGAAAACACATTTTACTATTTTAAGAAAAATTAACAGCTTTATTGGGATACAAAGTTACTTACGAATGAAAAGAAATATTTTTTGTCGTGCCGCTATAATTTTTCACAAAAATACGGCACATTTACCCATTTTTTTCTGCAATGTTTCTCACCGAGTTCTGTCACCGTACTGACAAGACGTCACATGAAATTGAGGCTAAAATGCCTAATTCGTTGCCGAGGGGGAACAAGCGAAATTTCCTGTCATTGCGCGTCCAGTGGTTTATTCGTCCAAGTTCTATACTCAATGATATACTTCATATCTGATGCTATGTAAGATTAGGTGGGCATTAAACCTGCTTTTAAGAAACTCTCAGCACGTACTTGTACTTATTTTGCTGGAGTGGCGCCAGGAGCTCTTCATTGAAAAACGCATGGGTCGTACATACCTACATACATAGAGCTTATACAGAGAGTCTTATTTACGCTCTTTTGAGTTACGCAATATCTATCCGTGGTTATCTGTTGTACTACTCAATTGTAAAAAAGCATAAAAATTTGTGAGTTATTATACTAAGAATTAATAAGATTGTTCGCACAAACATCGACACTTAAACATAAATGAAATTGAGCCTCTCCGTCGCACAGGCGAGGTGCTTTGGTAAATATTGCCGACGCGTTTTGGCAAATTTTATACTAACTAGGTTAAGGCGTCCAATCTTCTAAACGTTAATATGAAAAGTTAATAACGTTTTCCAATTAAGTTTTTAATAAGCCATCGTCAGAAAAAGCTGTTGATTGAAGATCGCCTGCAAAGGTAAGTGGCACCATTATTCACTGTTGGCACAACTCAATTGGACGGCCAAATAAATGTTTCATCGTTTTGTTCCTCATTCCTAACACAGTTGTGTTACCTTTGATCCCATTAAATTGACAGTCAAGGTTGTAAAGTAAAAAATATAAATTAACTTGTACGTCGACAAAAATTCTGTCCAATCTACATGCGAAATTGCATAAAGCAATTACGAAATTTATTAACAATATTTGTTCTCTAGTTTTGAAATAGATAATACAACTGTGATAAACGAGTATTTATCTACGTACTTAGAGTATCCTTCTTAATTTCGGAATTGAATTGCAACTTACTCAGTATTTGTAATGTAATATTTTGGCCCGCGCCCTTTCAGTAAGTAACTACAGCTAAGTGCTTAAGGGGATGATGAAGCTTCCCCGGAAACTCAATTAATCTTTGTTGTGAGTTACAAATCGTAAATTAGGAAAGATTTAAGCGATATTTTAAAGAATATTTACAAACTCGTCACTCAACGAATTCAAGCTGAGATAGAAGTGGGCAATTTATCTTTGTAATCTTGAAGGCGACACACAATTGGCGACGGCTCGGAACATCACTCAAATCTTGTTGAAATTCGGTAGACAGGATTAACAAGTCCCGTGTAAACAAGGGCTAGCCATCGCCGATCAATGGTCTGCTGATGGAATCGCTATACATTATGCATGAGAATTGTTTGACGCGGCGACAAAGACGCACTGTAATGCCGTGCTCAGTTCGGACAAGAATTGGTATCGTGTGTAAACGTATGATCGAGATCGAACGACGGTAAACTACAACAGACTAAGACCCAGTTTCATGTATCTGCATGGCATGATCCATGTTAGTATTTACACGAGTCAAATGCGTAGGAAATCGCGCCGCGCCGCTCTCTAGGGTCCGGGCTCAGAAAACAAAAAAGTTTAAATAAATG
Source organism: Pyrausta aurata (assembly GCA_963584085.1). Lineage (NCBI taxonomy): Eukaryota > Metazoa > Arthropoda > Insecta > Lepidoptera > Crambidae > Pyrausta > Pyrausta aurata. The sequence continues at coordinate 9,456,736 of OY757253.1, read as the reverse complement.
TATTATTTAAACTTTTTTGTTTTCTGATCATACCTCAGAGCTTCAAGGTTCTCGCCGTCTAATGTTGTTGTTTTTTCGCGGAAGGTGAAGTGGAAGGAACGGATGCCGGCAACGGGTGATAAAAAAAATAACTTCAAGAGAACCAATACCTAGTTTTTGCAGCGAATCGAGTCGACGTTGTTTTTTATCACACCACTCCGTTAGGTTTATTTACTTCTGCACCAAGGTACAAAAGGTAAAAAAAATATGTGATATGTTTATATGATTTATATCACGTACAATTTATTAACTTTATCATCAACAAACGTTCCTAAATCTAGGTGAGACAAGCTTAGGTATAGTTTAGACGATAGAGCTACATAAACGCGTTTATGGTCGTTGTGTAGCAGTTATTTGTTGGTCAAAATTTATAGCTACACAAAATGTTTAGGAAAAGATTTTATTGCGCATGTAATCCCCGGAATTCTATGTAAATCTCGACAGGACTCCCGGCGGAGTTTTAATAGTCTCCTAAATACCTCGGAGCCGAGGTAAGCAATGGCACCGTCTTGTAATTTTACTCAATTCTCGACTTCCAAAATATGCCTAACCGTCTCTCTCACATACACATTTATTTATATTTTAAAATACATATGCTTACGCATAATAATCTCTTGACTTTTACAACCGACGAGTTTCTTGAAAAGCTTGCGGTGTGTAATCGGAGGGAAAGCGTTTCAAAGGCTTAAGGCGAAATATGGAGTATACAAATGGTATTTGGCTACTTTAATCGACTTCATTCTGAAGTGAGTAACAAAAGACTAAGAATGATTTGACTGTTGATATTGAAATACGTATTTAATGTGCGTACGTGATAAATAATGTTAAATGTAAAAACCAGTGGCGTTTGGTAAGTAGGCTCTAAATCAAGGAGATCGCGCATAGGGGCCTATTTAAATTCTGGCGAGATGTGTGAAGGAAGGCTCCGTGATTTATATGGCCCGGGCTGCTATTGTAAAAGTTTAAATATGAGCGAGCCAACAGAGGGTCGGCACGCAACCTCACTCAAGATTTAGCTTTATTTAAACATCTCTTCTGGCACTTTGGACAGCCGATAGAGAACATACGCAGCTTAAGTATTCGCATCAACATCGTTGGGTAACTATTTCATCGTTTGTATATTTGAAGACGGTACCCGATTAACAAAATTGTGATAAGTTTTATTGTGATTATTATTTATATAAACCAAAATGTGTATCGAACACAATTTTATAAACAAAACGTATAAAAAATAATTTATCTAATCAATAAAGAGTATTTAATTAACAAGTAGGTACATAAAACAACTTATTACTACGTATTACCTACGTGGTACGACGACAAGTACACTTAGGCATAATATCTTCTAGATGACAAAAAATAACAACTACTTTAGTTGGCAAAGTATCGTCATGTCGAACAAACCGAAGCACTCAAAGTTGAGAACGCGTTCCGAATTTATTACAATACCAGTAACAACTAATAAACGATACCGAAGTTAGTTACAAGTTCACCGTAACGATTATTGTTTTCGGATTACAACGGTTTCCCAAAATCTGTTATTATTTCGGGGTTTAATATGTTTGAGTGGTCCTCATATCGTAAAACTCGGATTTGGACCCGAAAGTATCTTTTGATAAGTAAAAAATTGGTTGTCTTGTGCGTCTACTAGGAGGGGCACTCAGAACGTTTGCTTTACGATCGAGCGCATTTACATGCGAGGATTGTTTCCGAATTATTCTAAACAGAACATAACTATTAGTTTCAACCATAACGTGAATTTAGCTAAATCAAATGCAATGGTTACTTGTGCACGAACGTACAGCTTGTTACACATAACATGGACGGACGGGTGGCAGTTATCCAATATCTTGCATCGCGTTTAATTTCTTAGAGATTTCTTTTTAGATTATTCCAATGTTGCAAGGGTTTATTGTCGTTGATAAGACTTTGAATACGAGCAATAACTGTTGCCGAAAGAAATGCCCCCTATGAATGCTATACTTTAGGAGAGAGCCATGTGAGCCGCATGGCGCCCCGCACCTGAATAATTCACGATTGCAGAAGTGTCGAGGCGTGTGCGCAAACACCGTAATATTCGTTTAATATTTATATTATTACGCGCCACACAAGCAATCCCGGCAAATACAAACATTCCCTTGCTAATGCCGGTAAACAAACTTGTCACGCTAAGTAACGCACTCTTTTGATTACAATACCGGTAAGACAACGAGATTATTCTGAGCACGGAGCGGGAATACACTTAACTACGTTACAAATAAATATCATAGGTAATCTCCCAAAACAATGAACACACGTTCGCGTTAACAAAAGGCAGCATCTTGTTTATTTTCGGCGTTATATCTCTAAGTCTGTCTTGCGGTTCACATACTATAAACAACACGAAATTCCTTTTTAGTATTCGGCTTTAAAGTCAAGATCTATGTCGTTTTGTGAATATGTTATAGTACGTACCTATACGTACATAGATGTGGTATTATTTTATTATAGTGCAATATTGGTGACAAAGAGGTATAATAAATTGAGTAACTGATCGAGAACGAGAAATATTAACGAGAAAAAGTTTTCCACACACCGCGGGCGCGGCTAGAGTGCTCGCTTTCGAAATTAGGTGAATTTATCTTCTCAGACCGCGCAGTTCTGGCTGTTATATTTTCGAGAAATAAGGGTGTACGCCGTAATTTTCTCTTTTAACTTTAATAACTTAAATATACTTCTATCACGTACGAAATGCTCGTAACTGTAACATAACTACGTAATGCTTTTCTCTATTTCCTAAGCAAATCCCTTGACAACGATTGGAAGGATTTAGAAATATTAACACTGTGGTTGCTTTTAAACCAAAATATTTTAACCGCAGACCTCACAAAGAAATCTTTTCATGAAATTTGTACAGTTGCGTAGGTACCCTTCGAACTAAAAAACGAATAAAAAAGTGTCATTTTTTTAAATGTTGTATCTACAGTCACAATTAGGTATACTCGTAGTTTATGTGGCTTCACTAATGGCGAGTCGCAATATTAGTACGAGCTTACTCCGAAAACTATAAAAATGTCACGTTATATTCATATCATGATTTACGTGCTTATAAATTGTTAGTAGGAACAATGCAGTGCGCTCGGTCGCGAAGCCCGCTTATCCGCTCCGAATCTGAACCGACACAATCGTTCCGCATCATCCGTGAATTATCTCGCCGATACTAAATCCGGCAGGGCCGTGAAATCGTGTATCAAATATTCAAAATTCTGCATATCACGTCAACACTATTCGATTCATTCAATGCATTAAGCATATTGAATTCTCTTAGATGCAAGAGGTACGGTACCAAATATCCAATTAGGATTTTTTTAGATACTTACTTTGCCGCTGCATTTAAGTTAATATGAAATTCCGAGCGTACTTCTTGTGCCTAGTTCATATAAAATAGGTCATAATTTCGAAACCTTTCAAATAATGATCGAAGAACAATGAAGTATTGGTGGAAATGGCTATAAAAAGCGTATTACGTACAGCAAACTCAACGGCAAGGGCCATTGTTTTTTATTATTGCGGCCGTAACAAAGCAACGCAAGTGCGCGGAGCCTTAAAACATCAAAGATAAAAGAGCCCCCATGTTGCCAGAATGGGAAACACCCGCAAAGGTTCCGTTTGGAACAAAACACATTTTTAACTTTATATTCAATACTCACATAGCAGAAATTGTCGCAGTAGGTAGACACTAGCGGTACCCGGCGACTTCGTTCGCGCGTTTTAAGTTGTCTCTCTCCCCTCCCAACCCAGAGTGATGTTTTATGTAAGCATTCCCCGACAAATAAGCTATCCGATACAAAAATAGTTTTTTCACTCGGTCAAATAAACAAACAAACTCTTGAGCTTTATAATATTAGTACAGATTTATCCCCTTATTCATAATAACTCAAACGGTCTTTTAAACCTATTTTAGCTATTACACTGTTTTGTCTCATTCTTTCTTGGCACTGTCATAATTTGACAGAAAGTGAAAAAATAGTGTAACAGCTAAAATAGGTTTAAAAGACCGTTTGAGTTATTATGAATAAGGAGGTGAGTATAGATTGAACCCTAGAAAGGTTCCGGAATAAGTCAGTCACTTGCAAGGACATGTTCTTAAAACAAAGAAGAATCCGTTGAAACCAATTAGCTGCGGGCCCCTAAGAATCAAAAGTGAGGCGAAAAGAAAGTTGCCAAACAAAGCTAATAAAACGATAAACCAGCAGAGAGTTTGTAAGGGGCAGGGGTCCGGGACAATGTGACCGAGCTAAGCAGCCGTCGCGAGAGGCTGATTATGCCACGCGAAAACAATTCCACAACAAACAACTACAAGTTTGTTATCTCCGGTCACAATTTCGTGAAAAATATTATGAACTCACCGCTTGCATTTTACGAGTTACTTAGAGCACTCGACCGGCGTAGACAAGATGTAACATCGTGGAGCTTTGAGATGATTACCTTACTAATGAACGCATTGAGTTGTTGTATTACTACAACGTATACTTATAGAAGGTATGCCAAGCAAATAATGTGTCGCAAATGCGACGGCAAGATTGTGACGCTCTCCTTTCTCGCTGAACTATGAGTACATAATACCTCACCAGGACATCTACCTACAATCACTTTTCTCACACACACTCACAGTTGAAATGAAAAATAGTATGTTTAAATAAATAAATAAATTAGTATGTTTATATCATATATACTTTACTACTTACATATATGTTTAACATCGCGCAATGATGATTGTTTTGTTAAAGTGTTATATCTTACAATAGTTATATTTTCATCGGGCAGCTTTACATTCAACATGACCTAACTTGGAGTAGCCGCAAAAGAAAGTGTCATAAACGCGTTTATGAAGGATATATATCATCTACATATCCACGTTACGACGATGCTCCCCCACTATCGCATTATTCAGAAAACCGCGAACCAACAGCAAAATAAAACCTCGCAAAAACTGAAATAAAAAACTGAGTGAAACGAGTGTGATATGTTCCGGCCCAATCGACTGTGCGTTATATGACGTGCCGCGAAAATAATGTTTGCGAAATTGTTCTGTAGTTTTACGATTTTTACCCGTCACTCGACGTAGGTAGTAAATACTTTCTCCGAACATATCGTTTGATTTATGGAGTTTATCGCAGTTTTATTGGAATTCAGACGCACCCATCATAAAGGTTTAAAATTCATTAATTACTGCGAGATTTCAGCGGACAGGTTCATTACGGTTAATAACGGACTGCTAGTTTATTTTGCTTCGTTCTGAAGAGAGGAAAATAAAAATATTTACCACGTGATATAATATATTTATGTCTGCAAATGTGGTTATCTGTTCCGACAACTTATATAAAGCATTCAAATCTTTAATAATATTAACTCAAAGGAAAAAATCATATTTCTTTTGAAAAGTTATAATAGTATTCTACTTCATTCGAAGCATAAAGATGTGTCAAGAAGGAACTCAATTAATTTTCATAAATCTATCTTATGTAGATTAGTGTGTGTGAATCAGTGAGGTGCCGCAGTACATAAGTAGTTTCTACAAACGGTCGTAGATGGATGATCAGTCCGGCAGGATGTTATAAACTCTACCTATCAGAAGCTCTGTCCATGGTTTTGCACGACCCATAGGAAAGTTTTTTTACTTTTCCTGGATTTTTTTATCTTCTAATAAGACAGCAAAAAAGGCGAACGAAACAACACTTCACACTCAAAGCAACTGTAGTTAATTTTCCCAGAGTTATTATCTATGAAGTGTTCTCTCGGCTGGTCGTAGTGAGTCGCCCGATTGCGCTGTGTTCGCTTTTAATTAGTTTCTGTCGAAGCTCGGAGCGTTGCGTCCTCAAAGAAATTAACAGGCCCGCCTCCATCGGACCCGATGTCTGGATTCGTGTTCTGAAGACCTTCAATAATACCCCAAACTAAGATAATTTATTTTCTATAGACTCCTTTTTTTGCAAATAGCCAGACATATGGCCACGATTTCACCTGATGGTGATGATGATGTGAAGATAGATCATGTCCGGCTAGTAACAAGATTTGAACTTTTATGATAGGCTAATAAGGAATGGTGTACTAACAACGAATAATTCAAATATGGAATGTACGTTATTTTGTATGAAGTATTAGACAGACAACTTTACCCAGAACTTAAGTATTGGAACATTTTTAAACCGGCCGTTTTTTATGGCGTTCTAGAAAAATACATAAATGCAGTAAATATTTGCACTTTTACAATGAGTATGCATTATTGTTACACGTGTAACCAAAAGCCAGTTAAATTAAAAGAATCTCTCGCCAATTATTTTAAAATAATTTAACTCTTCTGAGAATAAAATTATTGACGACCATTTAAGTACGCCAGTCCTACTGTCGAATATCGAATAAAAGAATATGATTTCCATTCAACGGGGATTTACTTTGAAAACTTTTGAATTAACTGCTCAATTAATCATGTCACTAAATCATTTTGATCCTCAACGAATCTGTTATTCATATCATATCATTAAATGCGAATATGTAATTCAATGAGGACATTAATTGCAAGTTTATTTTAATTACAGTGTAGTTAAAATACTTATAATACGTTATGAATGTATTAATTAATTTCATTAATTTACAAGCGACATGTTCTGTTTAAATGTACATTGCTGTTAGTGCGTACACGTTTACGATTTTATTGCACTTATTTGTACTCTCGAATATAATTTTTAATTAAAAGTAAAACTTTTAAATGTGTATGATTTTGTTTGCTGTTATGTTATTATTTCAACCTTATTTGAAATGAGTAAAAGCGTCTTTAGTTGTTTTGGAATAATCTTTTAACTTAGGTAGTCGAGTTTGTTTTTCAGTAATGTTTTCGCTTGTCAAATCGATGTCTAGTTTATTTATAAATAAATAAAAATATATTATTTTGTGGACACCCGTCAATGTTCAATAGCCCAGTCATGCGTTAACAAAACGCCATCTGCACCGGACCGCGGCGTGACACCACTTTGTTTTGACGCACGACAGCTAAGCACAAACCTACGTATTTTATTTTACCCGTGGACGTGTATCCAACAATTTGCATTTCATATTTGTTAAAATTATTCTTTTTACGTGCTCGACATAAACATTCCGCGGCTCAGCATATTCTATTTTCGCAAAAGAGAGCGAATCCCAAAATTAGCGGTGACTGGCCAGTGTGAATGTAAATAAAAAAACCTATCCAAATGAAGCTATTTGTAGCAGCTTAAACAACGAATCAGTTTCATGTGTCGCAGTCGGTTAGTAGTGGCAGTCGCATTACAGCCACCTGTGTGAAAATGTATGGCTTGGACACTACAACCAAATGCACGAGACTATAAATCTAGTAGACACCGCGGTAACAGTTCGACGTTAAAGCGAAATATATAGACACGAACGCTAATACTATTCTCGAAGAGATTGTTATGAACTCCGGGCACTATATTTCTAAGCGGAACCTAGCCCAGGGGAGTGATAAATGATATTTCATTCCGTAGGCTGTAAAGGATCACATTTTCGGGTCGGCAGAATTGTTTGGGAAAACGAACACCAACTTCGGGATTGAAAGGAACTATGAAAAGGTAATCAGGTTTTTTAGTTAAACCATATTCTTCACTAATTAAATCATAAAATTCGACAGTTAAATATCATCATAAACAACGAAACAAATGGATACAATAAGCGTTACATGTACGTTTTGTTTCCAAAACTAGCTGTACGCAGTCAATTTTGAATTTCAATTTAACATCATAAAGCGCAGTTCCTAAAAGCGTTTTTAATTAATAATGCGATGTGAAAGTTGCAGGTCTCGTTGTATGTTCTGAGAGGCTATTTTTAGTGTAGCCAGTTATAATGTTTATTGTTTTAACACTAACTCTGGAATTATAACAATCACTGGTTTTCCACCATTTTTTATATTTGCTGGCGTTACAGCCATATTTCAGAGTACCCTTTATAATTATTTTGTACCAAAAATTATTTTGTATTGTATCTTGCAAATGGTACTATGAAACTTGGCTGCTAATACATACAATTCTGATGATCAAATGTTCAGTACGTTGTTGGTTTTCTAAAGATTCATTAATAATTTCAGGAGATAGTCATCAATACCTACAACTTGTACAATTAATTTCCAGAATCTCGTTCAAAGGCTATTCTAATAATAAATTGTAAAACACCTATGTCGTTATAAGCAAATGTAGAATTGTTCATGACATTTTTAATTAAGCAACATCGCTGTATAATAAAATGAGCTTAACGAATCAGATGTACGAGCATCATTATTGCATGTCACCAACAATAAAGTTAAAAGTTAATTAAGTAAATTTTAATGTAATGTATTTAACAGAGAATTTATAATATTGTAGCCTGGAGGCGTTGGGTATAAAACACCTTAATGTCGAGAATTTCAGAGAAGGGAAGCGCTACCAGCTCTTAAAGCAGTGTATACTTTGATTTACGTACCACTTAGGCCAATGTCCTTTTTAGGCGCTCGAGTATTTTAAAACAGAGCGTTTATTTGATGTATGAGGTGATAACAAATACGTGATAATGATCTCATCGGGCGAACGGTAAGGATGGATGCACTATAAATATTGTTCACTTAACCCTAATGGTCGTTTAGGGCGGCCACGTTGATACCGCGACCGACGCATGCCGACATAAAAGGAAATATAGTGGGAACGAGGTACTTTTCTAAGATATAAGAGAAAACAAAGAGGGCTTAAGCAGAAATTGTTACTAGAATGAAAAAGTAGAAGTACCACCAGATGGCGCTCGAAAAATGCTAAGACAAAATTGGTATTTTCGTGTATTTATTGATTGAGAATGTTTGAATCAAACTTCAAATATACAAATCTTTTTTAACTATATAAGTATATAAGATTAGCTATATAAGTTAAAAGGATATTCGATGCAGCAGAAAATCAGAAAATTGAAATTGTCTACGGGAAATGTCAAAAATTGTGCTTCAGACTTCGCCTGCGGATGGGCTGTAATCAGTTGCTGTCACTAGATTGATATTACTTAAAAGAGTTTATACCCCCGTGCGTAAAAAGACGCTGATAACACCTCCATGCATCCTAAAGGAAGCAGTGTCTGATTTCTCGAGAGAGACGAGCTGCCGTTTTTCTGGGCTATGAAGAGCATGAGTAGAATCTAGTACCATAATTCTTCTGAAGATAGAAAGCTCAGTTCTATTGATTTTGAGAACCCTTGGTTACATCGTTAAATGAAACACAAACACGTCCATTGAGCCATGAATGCATTGTACAGGCTTAGCCGCTTTTAAGTTAACATCAGTGATTTATGAACAGCCACAGAACAGTCAGAAATTAAATGATTTATCCTACTGAGCATACAAATGACGCAAGCCGATGTACATATCCCAATGTACTATTTCGGCGGTACAGCAAACATTAAAACTAGGTTCGTTTAAATTGTTCCAAGTGGGCGTTGGGATGTGATCGAATAATTTCACGTTCCGTTGAAATAGTGTGGTCGGAGGCAAGAGGTTTTATGGCAAAGAAAGGAAAATGGACAATGTAGCGGGTCCGGTGTCGGATCGGGATGCAAATTAATACGCGCCTCGGAAGCATGAATATGCATGCGCTTGCTCGCTACGAATAATATCCGGGAGGACGCGCCTGCGCCGCTCGCACTCGCCCTTCGACTTGTATGGGACAATTAGCTCAATTGGCTGCAACTGCCGAATGTGAATTAGTGGCTGATGAGATAAGTAAGTAACTAAATGTAATGCAACATGGCATTACGAATGACATTGCTCCAAGGTCCAATGAGCTTATACACTACAAATATAAATATAAATCCAAAATATAAATCCAATGTTGGCTGTATGATTAGTATTTAGGAGTCATGTAAAACTGTATTTATGCGAGCTGTGGATTTTTTGCAATAATTATAAAGAAAAATGAAAGCCCAATCACATTTGGTTTTAAATACAATTGGTTTAGTATACCAGTTCAGAAGAAATCAATTTATCATAAGCCGAATCAGTGATTGATTTTATAAATACAAGCTAAAAACAATAGACTCGAATATTGAACACCGAAACAAAGCTCTCCTTTGTTTTAAACTGTCAAAGGCTATTTTTGGCATGCACAGCTGATAATGTTATAGAATAATAACTCACCTTGGTGTGTTATTATTCTATACGACGACCAAATAAGATAAAGATCTGATTACAATTAGCTGAAACTCATAATAAATATTCCATGGATCCTTCTTACAAACAGATTATTGGCAACAATTTACCTCAAGTGTATCTTACAGTAATTTTGTTTATGTTGTATCAGGCCTGAAAATTATAGGTGGTTTTAGAGATACTGCTGATTATAGTTTTGGAACTAATTGCTTGTCTACTATCCTATGTCAATATCTGGAGTAAGTAATAAATACCCTCCTAAGAACACACAAACTGAAACTTGTAGGTACGTAATTATTGTCTTTCAATAAACACTTTTTGGTATTATTACGTTATAATGACTTATGTAACGTATCTTTGTGCCTCAAATTCATGTAGTCTATAGATATAAAAACTGAATCAATCTCATTCTGAAATTAAAAGCTGAATTAAAAAATGTATTTGCCACGTCTGTCACACAAGGAAATCTATACTTCAAAGTTGCTTCAAACTGCAACACTGTAATTTTTTTCACATTCTATAACTAAACTACTCATGTATCCACGATTATTATTGAAAGTTAGCAACAACCCATTTCTACTAAACATGTATCGCAATTGTCATTTGATTCTAATAACAAAATAATTAAATGGTGCCAGAAGCAAAATTTTGACAAAAATTTTACCTAATAAGGTCGATTATATTATTTAATCTAAAATCTAGCATATTACCTTGAGAAGGCTTCAGACCGTTATTATAAGAATAAAACATCCGAGCCAAAAAAATCTAAGTTCAAATTCCCAAGTGGTTACTGAAATTGGTTGGTGTTTAATAAAGTTGACTTGAAGTTGCCGAGTAAAAAGATGATTGAGAATAGCCGTACAAGCATGCGGGTAGAATGTTTGCTAGTTAATTGGGGTCGCGGTAACGTCTCAGGACATCGCCCCGCTGAGTGTGCGGGTCGCGAAGCCTGTGTCAGCAAAACCTCCCAGCCTCGACGCTTCGCCTATACTATAAACCAAAACGTAACGAATGGGTTCACCAATAGCGCTCGCCGCTTTTTGTGTCGCTATAAAAAAAGCTTATTACTCGTTTAAGAAGGGCGCTTTTAGTAAAGCTAAGACGTTCATCAAAAGCTTATCATTTGAGAGAGCAACAACGCTTATAACTTTGTATAGGGAAATCAAACAACATTATATTAGTAACGCAACTAAGGTTAGGTTAACTTATAGGTAGAGTTTGTGTATTTGAAAACAAAGTTATAAAATATAAACAAGTTCAAAATGTTGAATCAACTCCTAGGCCTATTAAGGTGAAATTGATAAAAGGTGATATTCAGCTTCTATTGCCTGAGTCATCTGAGTCATCAACAGGTTGCTTAGTTAGTAGTAAACAGGCGTATCGCAACTTGGACATGTTCTCAAAACATTTGAGCTTAATGAATACATAGCTTACTTAGCATTCTCTGGTTTTCGTTTGGTCTGTGCCGGGCATACCGGGCGCGGTTGAGATTCCGTGAGAACGGAGCAGGTGCCGTCTGAGCTTTAAACGTGTTTACACAATTCATTACTTACGACGGCCACAGTGCAAATAGTTTCAAAGCGCCATCTCCCAAGGCAAGGTTTTACTTTTATAAACTATTTATACTGAAGTTCTGTCTCTTGTGTTTTCAACTACGGCTTTGAGCTTTGGTTTGTGCACTGTAATGAATCGATTTTAATATTATGTTTTTGTTACTTTTCCATGAAGACGGCAATGAACTTTTGGTCCGCAAATAACTAACTCTTGATATTAAACAAAATTCATAGAGTTTAAAATATGACGGAAATGTCATTAAAAATAATACTTTCAGCTGTACGATATTTAAAGCATAAGGTTTACTCACTATTTTATTCAGTTTTATGAAAGCACGTAAAATGAAAATCCTGGAACAGGATTGTACGCGTCGTTTTTCTTTTCAAGCAGATTTTTTTATAGTTTCAATTTACTACTGTGTGAGTTTCAATTATACAGCTTTAACTGAGCCAAAAAGTTAGTGTCCCAGTTAGCCACATCCCGTCTAGATTATTCCCGTGGGATCGAGTCTGTCGGTACGCAAATCGCCGACGGCCGGTCAATTACGCGCACTCGCCGATATCTGCCTCCGATTAGAGATCCTTTAACGACTGACAATTCGCTTTCATACCATTAATTTGAAATAGGTACGTTATTCGCTTTTCAATTTTCAATCGCTATTTCATTAAAACTTTCACACCGAAATCTCTGATTCGCCGCACAAAACGCTCGACCGTTTTGCGCGGCGAGGTGTTACAAAGTTTGCTTTCAGTCAGGCAACATTTTAAAGTTTAAAAACGAAACTTTTCAGTTATCTATTGAACGGTGGGTTCAACTTTATCAAGCTACTACTATCGATTTTACTAGCAGAAATCATTTAATTGGGTAACAATGGCAGAGCTTCTGAATTCCAACTCAAATACACGAGTGTCGCCTGATGTGGCTAACGGCACGTAAACGGAATTTCGACGGCGTGTGACGGGTACCCGCTGACATGTCGATAGCAACCGTCGATACGCATGTCGACCATTCACTGTTGATATGTCGACTCCGTCTTTGTGCATGATTCTTAAGTCCTATAGTCCTACAACAATACCAAAATCGTTTATTGTAGGTCTGTTTCAATTTGAGCGGATTTCAATCAGAGTTTAAGCCAGCCCAAAAATTTATCGGAGTTGATTGGCACATAGATCGGTTGTGTGAGGCCTTGTCTATAAGGAAATGGGTGGATTGACGACGGTTAGTCAATTATAGTCGACGTTGCTACCATTGCACGATTAGAGACCCTCATTCGCAGGCAGCTCGGTTTCATTTTACTAATTTGACACAGTCATCGGGTTTGGTTTTAATTCTATGTAATTTTCGATATATTGGAAAAAAATACGTAACAAAAACAAATTTAATTTATTATCTGATTCGAAGTTTAAATTTTGCCTACGCACGAAAGTGGTTTTATCCCGCCTATAGGCTATGTTTGATGTCAAAACAAAAGCGAATCGTAAACTCCAATATCATAATAGCATATCAGTAGACAAACGAGATTTCAATTAGGATCTTGTTCAGTAAAGGTGCTTTAATTAAAGTTGTTTTTTTAGAGGCGCCGACCAAGCGGGCGGGAACCCCCACTATTCATTACACTCGGGCTACACATGCCGATGTTCGGTTTAATTAGTTTTTGTTTGAGCTGCGATGTGCTTTAAAAGAAAATTAAAACCGATAGCGGCCCATTAAAGGGATGAAGTGATTGCTTTAGTTCATTTAGATATCAGTTCAGCTTTGTGCAATCACTTCGCAGTTTTGGTAAATATATAGATGATACAGTATTCGAGACCAAGAAGACCTATACTTAAATTGTTAACTAATTTATAACTAGGTAGACACTGTAATATAATGACCACCTTAGTTGAACATATTTCTGTAAAAATACTGTATACTAAATTGTTAACTAATTTATAACTAGGTAGACACTGTAATATAATGACCACCTTAGTTGAACATATTTCTGTAAAAATACTGTATACTAACTTTTGTAATGTGCAAAAAAAGAGTTATAATATTATTATAAAACAACACTTAGTTGTAAGATGTAATTAATAAATGTGTATATAATGTTCCTATTATTATAAAACAATTACAAAAATAGCTTGGCTGCCTGAGCTGTCTTTTCTAGTTCCTAAATCTAGAGCCCAAGGAAAAAAACTAAATCATATCGTATCAAATCGTATGTGTCTGTTGGCCTTAACTTTTGAATAGAGGTGGAACAAATGAAGTAATCCTAAGAAACTAAGTTCTTCAACACTTCAAACACAATATGTTAAAAACACATCTTAGGGATGAAAGTATCTATAGACTAAAGTATAGACCCTCAATTTAATTTCAGTCCACCTACCAGAATTTTTTGAGATTATAGAAAATACTCCACTAAGGTGTCGGGAGCGACAATTTTGCTAAAGAAAAAGATAGATTGCCGTCGTTATAAAAATAAAAAATAAAGCGTATTTCACGTTTTACCGATGGCGGAGGGCGCGTCAGCCGTGGGCTCTTGGCATCGCCGTGGCCTCACATGAATAATTAGGCGGCAAGTCGAGCCCACTCGTCGCCGTTAAAAAGAATTATATCGGCTAATGCTCGTCTCGGCTTTTGGCAGCGAGCTCAGCAATTTGTCACAGCCAAAGGCGATGTTTATTCAAACGAGGAGATTTTATTGCAACGACATAAATCTTCGCGCAAAGACGTGATGGAAGTGACGTGAACTCGTAATCGCACGACAATGTCACTTTTCCTCGACCCTTTTCTTTCTTTTCGCTACAATGTACAGACTTCTTTAATGCGTTTTAGCTGTATTATGGCTCATTTTCAGAAATTGACGACGGGGTAATTTGCAGAAAATGTTTTCAATGTGTGCTTATAAGATGTTTTAAAGCCTTATTTAATAACATTCTGACTGATATGAACGATACTTATATATTTACTTAAACTTTTCTCTAAAGAATAGTGTGATAACATACACTTGAGCTTATTGGTTTAATAAGTGCAGTTCCATTAACATTAAGGTACGTCAATTGAATTTACGTATTGGATAAAAATCAATGCTGCATATTCTGTTACAGTCCATTTAACGTAATGTTTGAACACGGAGCTCGCATATAGCCTTATAAAATTACAAATTAAAATACGTATTGCGAAGGCGGGTGCAGCAGGCTATGCGAGTTATTAATTCAGCTGGCCGTCGGTAATCCAGTCGGGTGCGCGACCGCGCGACATGTCGTTATCATTTCGGACATTAATAAAACTCTATCCCGACGTTTCTAACGAACGCCGCAAACTTCGCCCGCGGGGAAATATTCGAATTTCGAACGAGAGATGAAGCGCGTGCGAATATGACGCGACTAATTATCGCGTGTGAGTCGAGACCGACTCCAGCACTTTTCACGTGCGATACGACAATCACGTCTGGGTGCGTATTGCGATGCAGTTTTGACAGTTAAAACGCTCTGCTTTACTGTCAAATTTACAATTCTTATTGCAATTTTGCATTATATTGATAATATTACTATATTATAACAATATAAATATTAATTTTCATACCATTGTAGTATTATTATATTGATAATATTCGTTTACACTGAGTGGGAATTGAACTGCCTCGGAATTGAACGGATTAAGTTGGATCGCAATACGCCCTCTGTACGTTAAAACTTTCAATCAGCAAGAATTAAGTAGCTACCGCGCCGCAACCGAAACTTTTTAATTGTTTTAGTAACGCAGGCTCTATGCATTGGAGGTTGGTGATACCTAAAATGTTACAGGTATTATAAATTTTAATTAATAGCAGGATTTGTGAAAAAAGAAATGGACAAAGTAATGATACAACGTAATATTTTGGCAGAGGTAGGTATAATCTTTTCACCGTAAAAAATGTGAAATGATTTTATAAATAGCGTTCCGGTTACCACCTCTATAGAGAAATTGCCAGAAATTTTCGGATTAAAAAGATAATGCTGAACAAACACTGAATATTAAAAAATAGATACACGTGTTTGTAACTCATGAAATGCGTTCATATAAGAAAGAATATTACAGCATTTTAATGCCAATATTTGAGTAACACTTTGCGTTAATATCAAGCTGATATAACTCAGAAAAACAGAACAAAGGCAGTTAAATAGTTGTGTCCGAACAATTTCCCCGGTACACTTTAAAATGAACTTTATGGACAAAGGGCTTTGAATAGATTAATTATGTTTAGGGTCTCACATCGAGTTAGTTTAATACTGTAGGATTAAGAGCCTACCCTGTCTTTTAAAGCACGGTCCAAAAACATTTACAGCTGCTTCAGTAAAAGCGTGAATATCTTTAAATATAGGGACAAAGGGAGCGAAAATCTTTCTTAATATATACGGAAGGTGGATTCGATCTGTTCGTAATCTGGCGGGTCGGTTAAGACGATTCTAATAATGTATTTGCCTTGTACATGATTGTGTCGGGGATAATCCAGATTACAGATTAATAGGATGACTGTTCGCTGCGGCTCGAAGCCGGCAAAGAGCAAGAACAACGAGAATCGGGGCACGACAGAAACGGTAACAATATACTCGCAGCTCCGGCGGCTTTGCGGCATCCAAATACCGTATTTACCCACCCTGCGAGGGTTTCAAATAATGTTTTTATGCTGTATCCGTTTTTCTACTTAGCGAAAACACAGCGGAGTACCTTTTGTGATGTTTAGGAAGAAATTGCGAACAGTACGTAAAATATAATCAGGAAAATATTTTGTTTATTATTACTTTTTTAGAAATAAATCATAACAAAACATTATTTAAGCAATTAATGAAAGAATAACATGTAGCGGTCGAATAGATAACATCGTTAAACATATATGAGAATGAATAATATTTGTGTTTAGTTTTCCACTCTCTTTACTGTGCAATGTCAACACGCTACACACACGCTACGAGGTAGGAAATTTATGTAGCAGCCGTAGCAACTTGTAGTACGTAGCGTTAGTTGTAGTATGGCGCTCTCGTAGCACTAGCCCGATACTTCACTTTTCCGAAGCCCGCCGTCTCTTCTAACGGAAAGCCCTCAATAAGCATCTTCGGAAATACAAAATTGTTGTATTTTGAATCACAAAAGACGCCGTCTAAGCGCGAATTTATTATTGTAAAATGTATTCTTGTTCAAATCCTTTGCGCACAAACACTTATTTTTCTTATGACTAATAGATTTATTAAAAAAAGTCACTAATTTCAAGAAACCCACTTACGAACTTCAAGAACCTAGTTTTAGCGAACGTAACTAGGGCCTAATGGAATCCCGAGAAAACCACGTTCAAACCAACAACAAATTTAATCAGAAGAAAATGTAGTGGTCGTAAAAAATAAAGTTTCCAAGTCGAGACGGTTTGACAGCAAGAGTTGTGCGAGTGCGGCCGCACCGACCCACTACATCGCGCGAGTTAAACTTAAAAGTCCTTATTGAGTTCATCGTACAATTACATCGTTCCACAGATTTCTGCAAACTTTCGCAATAAGAGAAAAAATACATTGTAGCACCATCAACTTTTTCAATTAGCATAACGCGTAAGTTGAAAACTCAGTTAAATTATTCTGGTCTCACAACAAAATCATAATGTAATTTGTCAAGTGTCGGGAGGAATGTACAGAGTAGGTACTTTGCATATAAGTTAGACCGGTTTCAAAAGCGAATCCCAAAGCGAAGTATGGCGCTAATTGCGTAATCCCCGCTATTATGTTAAATTCTGTGGTACTCAAATAGAGTAGCCGAATGGAAGACTGCAAACAGGTCACTCATTATATGGCAACGTTGTTATAAACAGGATTTATGAGTAATGAGTTACAGTATATATTACATAACGAGCGGTCCCCCGCTGTTTCACCCGCGTAAATATCGGAACTCACAAAACATCATTATGAATTATGGCCTTTGTGCTATATCATTGTAAAGTTTCATCAAATTCCATTAACAGTAAAACCTCGATAGTACGATTCTGTTGGGACCCAGCCAAAAATGCGTTAGCGGCAAATCGTTATACCTATGAATAAAGGAAAATAAATTATTTACATGGCAGGATCGACATTAATCTGAATTGCATTAATGCATTAGTATTTTTTGCCTTTATTATCTTAAACAAACCTAACATTTTCAAAATATAGATAAATTAACAAAATTTTTAAAATATACACGATATCAGTAGAAATATAGACACAAGTGACGCAACTGATTTAAAAATGGAGATTGGGACTCTATTTTGCAACTCAACTTAATCAGTTAGGTATCAAACGACTCACGGGAGTCGCATAATAATGGAATTTCTATTGTGTCTCGTTCACACATACTTGACGAGTTAACTATGAGACACTTTTTTTGGGCATTTTTTCCGTCAATCATGTCAAGATTCATCAAAAAAGAGCATACTAAGTGATGACGAATGACAAAACGTATTAAGCGGGAAACGAATGTATGAAAATATGCGGGAAATCGTATTAAGCGGGGACGTACTATCGGGGTTCTACTGAAGTAGTTTTTGCATGAAGACGTAAAACATCCATCCTTACAGTCTTTCACATTGATGTTCCAAAGCAGACCTCGTTGATACGTTGATGGACTCCATTAACTGAATCAATCACATCAATAAATTGATAAGGCAAGGTACCAGTGCCAATTCAATCATGTACGTACGAGAAATTGAATGTCAGACATTTTCGTAAAACGTACATTAATTTGTACCTTTAGCCTGAAACCAACTGCATAGAAGCCCTCTGGTATCTTGTTCGCTCCTTCTATCTGCGAGTGTATGTTTAGGTGATAGTAATTACTCTTATCCCTTTGACCAGGAGCTGCAGTTAAGAAAGTTGACCAGATCGATACGTAAATAGAATTGCGTTTTAGTTCACATAAAGGTATCTTTCATGTTTCATGATGTGCTGACTGTAATAACATAACTCAGAGTACCTACTTCGAGTGTTTGATACATCTTTGTATATAGGCCCGGTTGCGTGATCGATAGTTACGCAAAGAAACCTTGTTTCAAATTTAATTTTACACACGGATAACAAGTCATAAGACTTTAAATTTTCTCTAGTATAACGCAAATCTGCATATCAAAAATCAAAGATTCAAGATTCATGTAAAATGTTTTTAGTTGTAAAACTAATAGTATAGTACCCTAATAATAGATATAGTAACTACCCTAAAAATAGGATGTAATGTAATAAATTGATTATAGAATAGATCTTTAACTCAATTAATCCACACGCACCTGCTTCGCAAAATACGTATGTTATCAATTTACGGAGCCGTAGACTGAACATGTTGATAGTTACAGTTTAACATAATTTCATGTAACACCTCGTATCTCGAGTTTCATACGCTAGCAATATTAAATATCTCAAGGCTGAGGCAAGTACATAATATGTCCCGTATTAAGTAAAGTGCTGTTTGCATCGACGCTATCGGGGGAAATGCGATCAATTGCTTAAACCTCACACAAGAACGCACCCAAAGCTGCATAGCTTATGCACACAAAATGGATCTATCGGTGACAACACAGTTTGCATGAATAAACACTTTGAGATGAATGGAGTTTATAATAACAGAACGTAATCTATGGACCTGTATCCATATATGCATCAACACCTGAGGTTATTGACACGCAATAATCAGTTTATTTATTCATTCAAAGCTCTTATTGAATAAAAAGTATACGTAAATACAGTCTGAAATAAAAAACAAAGAGAATTCAATAATTCTGCTGAAAGCTGTACATTGCAAGCATATTATTGAATATTCAAATGTGGGTGTAGTGCATTCGTAATTGTCATTTTGTCGAAAGAAAACAAATCCGAATTTATGGAGAAATTGCGAACCCAACGGAATAATGTTTGTAAAGTAGCACAAATTTAATTTTCCGAGACACAATCGTTGTTTTGCGTTGCAACGTCCCCGCTAATAGGAATAATTTTCTTGTCTGCGTATTCAATTACTTTGTCCGTGTAATCAAGTTATTACTGGCAAGTAGGAAGAAATACGAGTACAAGCGAGAATACACGCGTTTTGTTTCTGCACCGGTATAAACAATTGGGTTGGGAGTACTTGTGTTTGGGTTGGATCCAAAACGTCCTTTTATTCAGTGTAACGACGAAAGCGATGACCGTCGTAAATAAGTATAATGTAGCCACAATTGCGTTGTAGGGGACTGGTATACACTTTTCATGCGGCAACTAATTACTTACTTGTTAGCATATAATATTTATCCGAAACAATTTAATTGAGTGTTCAAATACAACATGCTAATGCATACTGAAATAAAAAACGGAATAGAGTATTTTGAGTCTTATAATTTTGTGTTTAACTCGTGTTTTAAGTGGCCATCGAGTTATTTATTCTATGTTTAAATAGAATTTCATTGTTATGACATTATTGTATATGAATTATAACTCTTATATCAGTATGAATGAATGATAAACATAAACAATGAAAGAACACAATAGTGATGTAAAAAATCCGATACTTATATATCTATGGGTACATTTAAGGGCCACTAAATTCCGTTTTATGACAACGCAATCGTTTCCTGCGTGGAAGTTGGTTAACGATGTTGTTATCACCAACAGTCCATCGGTATTAGTCTCCAGTGGTTGCGGGAACGTTATGTTTTGGGCTTACTGCTTGTAGCTTGTAGTTCTTTTTTATCCGATAATCGGATAATTGGTTGCTATATTTAAAAGCCGTACGAACGCAATGGTGTATCCATACCACCCGTTACGCTACGTCAAGAGCTTTCAGATACGAAGAAAAATGTCGCTGCGTCATAAGCGGCATGGCGGTGTGGATACACCATTACGAAAATACTCGTAAAATGTCAAATAAATATCAGGAACATTAACATTTGACTTAGCTAACCTCAGATATTTACTATATATGTCAAACGAAAACATTAAATTCTGGTAGGCCATTAAGTTAATGAAACTTTTCAGCGGATTTTCTAGTTTCCATTAGCTTATATTTGTAATTGCATATTAAGATATTTTAGTAGAATGTTTTATCATGTTTGGACATTGCTTTTAAATTAAGACATTGCTTTTAATTTAAAACATTATTTTCATTCGTCAACCTTTTTCACTATTCATACGAATTACTGCTATACCTATGTATGTTATTCTACGAGTAAGTCATCAACATATTCGAATGCGGTTTGCAAAATTCGCTTATCCTATGTCTCGCCCTGACATAGCTCGATGTGATAGATGCATCC
Source organism: Pyrausta aurata (assembly GCA_963584085.1). Classification (NCBI taxonomy): domain Eukaryota; kingdom Metazoa; phylum Arthropoda; class Insecta; order Lepidoptera; family Crambidae; genus Pyrausta; species Pyrausta aurata. The sequence goes on along the minus strand of OY757253.1, from coordinate 9,435,701 downwards.
TTAAAGGTATCGTTCAGCCGCATCGCTGCCGCATGAAATGGAAACAAGAGCTAATAATTAACCTACTTTAGTTTCAGTATCTTATCATCATAGTCATCGACAAAATGGAATATTGACAGTCGAAGCAATATCAGATAGTTGTCAGAGGAACATGACGCTTACACAATAACTTGTCGTGCAACGGCAAAGTTAAAGTCAATAAGCTTCAGAATATTGCACGGAGTTCCACCGAAATAGACTCTTCGTATCAGTAATACGGGATATATTACTTAGACTTGGCCAACCCGGCGTTGACCTATCGTAAACATTTGGGATGTAGTTTAGGATGAGGCGGGCAGGATAATTTTCTTGTGCACAATTTTGGCTCGAGAACAGAACGGTAACTACCGTATGATAGTGGACAGTATATTTACACAATGTAGCTAACATGTCAATCGGTGGTATTTGGAATTATCTCTTTGTTTAGATTGAATAATATTAAGAAACTTATGGGTACTTAAAAAACACTTAGGTCTCTCATTAAAGACTTAATTAGACCACAAACACATCAAACCCAATATAGAGCGGCAACTTGCAAAGAGTTAGTAATCGTGACAACTGTGTGGGTTCAAATGGGCTATTCGCTTGTTTCAAACGTTTAAATGTATGGACTGCAACACAGTGAGCATTCAAAGCCCGATATATAGACTGGGCGCGGAGTGCGGACGGCCGCGATCGCGCCCTGTCGCTGTGAATTAGCTCGACAATCACTCAGCGTGACGTCACGGGTCAACTCGCCCCGGCCGATGCAATTAGTGGAGAACCACTCTCACACGATCTCGAACTCAAGTTGACCGCGATGAAAGCTCAAAGCCATATAATACCGTAATCGTAAATTAGCCAACCCCGACCATTGGGGAAAAGTTTTATTTATTTCACTCAACGTCATTAATAAACGACCGTGCTATACTCTTGCTGACTTCCATTATACCTGTTTAACTGTACCATAATGGCTATTGAATTACTTTATCCACCAAGGAAAAAGATTAGCAAAACGAAAGCAAACATTTGAAAACAATAGAGACAAAAAGATTTTTGTTTCATTTGCTAAAGGCCCCGGGATTATAATTATTAATTGCCACTCTCTGTTAAGCTTTAGGTCCGACAAAAAAAGACAAATGGATACATTAAATTACACCATATAGCTTTTAAAGCGGTGGCGACGATTTGAGCATATAAGTGGTCGGAGGCAGTGCGCAATTTATCAAGCATTTTGGGAGAGTTTCCTTAATTTATTCCGTTGTTAGCCGCGGTTGACGTGGTTTTATCTTCCATTAGTGGCGGGCGCGGGGACACCCTGTACATAATCGTGTAGTTAAAGATGAGGCAAGGCATTACACAAGACACGCTCGCCCGAGCTTCGCTATTAATGACAAAGTGAGACTCAGGAGTTTGTTACATAACCTTTCTCAAAGAATGTTATTAGTCCTAAAGCTTTGGCAAATATCGTTGTTCATTTGGAATTGTTTATCTCTATCTACATGAGACACAACATAGCATAAAACAAAGCAATCAAAGATGATGTTATAACGAAGTATCAAACACATAGGAAACCAAATCAATAGACGGTAAAATGGAGTCTACTAAACAACCACACTCAATAAATTGCGGGCTGAGAGTCCTTCGGTAATTGATAGGCTGTGATTGCACGCTGATTGGCGCTCCGGGGATTCGAATGTAAGGGACCAGTACGTTATTGTAGCCTCAGCCTTATCTAACTGACCGTATATTAACACGCTTTAAAAAAAGTTGAGTGTATTACTGTTTGGATTTCGAATATCTTTAGAACACAACAAAAAAATTATAATTGTAGGACAAGAGCTTTTACAACTTTCAAAAACAGTATCGTCTTTTTTTTCTTTTCTAAATGTGTCATCAAATAAAACTAAATTAATAAAATACCTTACATCTTCTATATAAAAATAAGTCGGGTTTTCCTTCCTGACGCTATAACTCCAGAATGCACGAACCGATTTCCACGGTTTTGCATTCGTTTGAAAGGTCTCGGGCTCCGTGAGGTTTATAAAGAAAATTCCCATAAAACAGGGCCGGGGCAGGACGGGCCTGGGGGCGAAACAAAGTTCACTGTGACCGCTAATCTATATATATAAAAGAAAGTCGTGTTAGTTACACCACTTATAACTCAAGAACGGCTGAACCGATTTAGCTGAAAATTGGCAGGGAGGTAGTTTAGAGCCAGGAAAAGGACATAGGATACTTTGTATCCCGTTAGACGGGGCCGGGGCTGGGGTGGGATGGGGCCGGGGCGAAACGGTGGGGAGGTAGCTTAGAACCAGGAGAAGGACATAGGATCCTTTTTATCCCGTTAAACGGGGCCGGGGCTGGGGCGGGACGGGGCCGGGGCGAAACAAAGTTCGCTGGGACCGCTAGTTTAGTATAAAAAGGCTTCTTTTCAGCGCCATATTTAATTAGGGCGATCGATAGAACACACATCTGATTTATGACACCCATTTAGAGACAGCGTAGATCAGAAAATTGAGTCGACTTACGCGTTTTATTAAAAAGAATGAAATATTTGCTATCTCAAGTATGCAAAGACACCTTGATGGATGTGATGAGAACGTTATATCTGCAGACAAAATTTGAGACTGCTGTGTCGGCAATTTGAGTCGCCTCGATCATTTACTTGAGTGTACTTTAACTTGAGCGAATTTATGAAGGACAAAATTCATTCCATCTCTCAGTTATTAAATAAGGCTGTCTTCTTACCTAGAGAGGAAGATTAAATTACGAACCATATAAACATGTACAAGATACTATGTAAGCTTCTGTTATACGAGTAGATTAGAGATATGAAAAAAAAAACCTAATTCAGCTCAAATGTCTGAATTTCGTAGTATAGAGCAAACTAGTAACCATTATTTACTGGCGGCTTTTGCACTATGCATAACTTTTTACTACCAGAATAAAGATTCAAATAAGTGCTGTTCAATCAAAGTTCTCCCATAAAATTCATTTATGTCCGCAGTAATGCACTTAATATTTATCGTTTATGCTGTCAATATCTATGTCACATTATAACAAAAGATTTTACGGCCTGTGTTCTTTCACGACCAAGCGAAATGGGTCAGTGGGTAGTCCTTTGAGTTGCGAATCAAAAATTGGACGTCGATAGCAGCCACATACCGGTGCAATATGCATACTTTTTTGAGGAGCAACAAATGAATGCTGTTGATCGATGATCAAACCAATGAGAAAAGGAAAGAAATAAATAAACGAGATACAATTTCTCTGTGACACGTTCGCGTGCTCGGAGAAGGCGGTAATAACCAATTGTACATTTATATTAATTACATCTGAGACGTGAGAACCATCGGGCTCGTGTGCTGAGGTAATTAATGTGCCAGCGATAATGGCAGTTATGCCAGCGGAGATGGTCATCAATAACCTCCGCAATCTTGACTGTATTCATTTATTCAAAGGCGCGCCGTTTTTGGGATCCGATTCGGATCGTAATTCGTACAGTTGCCTTCCTATAAGGTGAAATAATGATGTCCATAACTTTCGTGTTTCGAAGCAGTAATAAACAGCTTGCATTCTGCATTTTGGTATCTCACTTTGTGAACTTTAATTTCACTTCGTATAAAATTTATTTTGAGGGATTTAAACGTACGGTGACAGAACAAGTCCAATATGATTTCACTAAATTTTCAATAAAATGTAGAACTACGCATTAAACTATGCAAGTTCTTATGAACTTTCTTCAGACTATAGAAAAAATATTATACAATTTAATATAATGACCAACGTTTTCTATCTCTCTTCGTCTTTTGACGTGCAGTTATATCATCCCACCACTTTTTGCAACGCTTATCCAAGACATAGCAAAAAGTCAACTCGATTAACTCTAATATAATTCGTCATCAAAGCAAGCCCAGTTGATGTAGAGCCCTGGAAAATAGGGACCGATTTATTCTTGTCCGTTTTTGTAATTACGATAAGGTTAGCAGTCGACGCCAGTCATTTGTTTCATCCCATTGTTTACCCGGGGAGCTGATACGATGCTTTACTAATAGACGCAGCTAGACGCAGAAACAAAGCTAATGTTACTAACAACATAATCGTTATACATGGATACATGTCTGCCGCGTTTTGGCTTGGGGGTGGAGGGTTGAGCCATTTTAACTGTCGTTGTCACCTCTCTTACAGATATGTTTGTTTTTTAAGTACAATATTCCGTTGATAAGAGGTCCTCGTACGAGTGAACACGTATAAAAGCTTTTTGTTTTGAATTTGTTCTAAAAAATGAAAACACACTGGACACCATTTGAATTTTATGATGAATAAACTTACTTTCCCCCATATTGGAATGCAAAAGAAAAGTTTTTTTTAAAGCCAGCTCCTTATAATCAATTTGGAATGTAAAGCCCCTGTCACATGAGCGTTTTCAACATTCAACTCTGGGTCTTGTTCATGTCTTGTATAAGGTGTTTGTTTTGAACTTTAGTTTTTAATAAAGCGCAACGTTGTACTCTGAAAATTGGATACCAAACAGGCGCCGTGTTAGACAGCAATGCCTTTTAAACGACGAACTGGTGTACTCAATTGTTTTATTTTAACGTGTTTAAAAGTGCACGTGTGAACAGGGTTTTTTTAATATAGTAGTGTGCGAGTATCATTTATTTCGTCGAATAACGTTTTGTCCTGGTATTTTGTAATGCTTTAATCAATTCCAGGGATTTATCCGGCTAATTAAGCCAAAATACACCGGAATTAATGCGGTGTTATCGCTGTTCACGCGTTAAAAGGTCATCGCGGCTCGAAGGGCCGTCAATTTCTAATTATCTAGGTGTTCACGAGATTACCGCGAGCCGGTGAGCGGCAGGCAATCAATTGCCTGTGGAAGTAATCTCCATTCGTTAGGCTAACGAGCGTGATGTAACGGCGCGGATCTGCCCGATCTAGTCCACTTACAACCAGACGTCCTGTTAAATGGCGCGACACATTGTTGCCGAGACGTTTATTATCTAATTATTCTAAGGCGTCTGCGTTTCAGATCTGAAGCTTATTTATATCTAGAGCGCTCTGACGCGATTTGCAAAGCCATCTGCCGCGCCGATAGAAATTAACTGTAATCGATTGCTGAATCTGCATTGCTTAGATACTTTTCAAATAGGTCAGATTTGAGATATAATCCAATATGTAGATAATGTAATTTTTTTCCTGTGTGAAAGTGTGACGAAGGTTGCTGTCAGTCTGGATGAAACCCCACATAATCAAAGTGCAATGTCCTAGCCAAATCCTATATGTATTGTGGAAATAATTACCAAATCTAATAAATACTGATAGCATTAAATTGTACGTAGCAAATTGTTCATGTCTATTGTTCACCAGAGTCCACCAAAATATATTTACATTTTACTACGTCCGTTTACGATGGCAACATCAATTATCGGCGAGATTACGTTGTTTGCTCACAAATACGTACCGAAATAGATTAATATCGTGTATTGAAATTTCACCAAGTATCTTTTAAACAACGCTATATGATAATTTACTTTGATATTAACGGCGTATGGTATATATTATGAAAACATATGTGATAAAAAGTTGTATTGCACAGCCATACTAAAAAGCCAGGAAGATCCTACCCTTCTTCACGAGATGAGGTAACATTTTTCATTTCGAGACCCGCTTTTTACCGTTGTCCTGATCCTACCTGTGAGGTGTCAACCCGACCATGGTCCCTTGGCATAATCATAAAAAGTAACAGCTTCAATGCGAATGTGTATTAATATTATTATCTACCATCAAAGGATTCACTTGAGTCGAACCAAATTGTTATTTAACACATGTAATTTTTTCTTCAAAAGGATTTTCGGTGTGGTAATAATGATTTATACTTATACCAAAATATAAAACTGAAATGAAAATAGAATATAGAGGTACTCTTAAATAAATACATCAAACTGCTAGGCCAAAGGCAGTGGTGGTGTGGCATATTCGAATTTCAACTTTTTCTTAAATGCGAGTTTTCATAAAATCAGAAAAAGTAACGAGCAGAGCCATAACCATAAGTAAACAGAATCACAGTACTAAATATCTCTTGAAAATGAGAATTATGTTAAAAGGAAACCTACAGAGGACGGGGGTGTCGTTACTAAGAGAGCATTCAATAGCTTCTGGATTAATGATAGGCTGTTAGGAAATAATCAAATTAAGTCCTTTAAGGCTGTAACCCCTCCGCTATTTATGAAGGCAAATAAACATCGTTAATGTCCAAGTTTATTTGAAAATGGAATTGAAACTAAATATAAGTACTGGTAATATTTTAGCAATATGAATACAAATAGCCAGTACTAAGTTTGAATAGGATTGTCACTCGTATAATGATAATAAAAGCTTTTGTATTCAAACGTTAAAGTAAAATGACAGAACCTGTAAACTCCTAAGATGATTCATAACATATAGTTTTCAGATAAAATATACATTTTCTTAACGAAACAACGAACGAACGATCGGTTACTAACAAGACAAAAGTAGAACCCAACTCTTTATGTAATAAACATTTTATCATACTTATTCCCAAATGTGCCAGCCTTTAAACATTTCTGGTAATATATCAGTACCGTTACCATGAGTGTACGACGGTTTTACTCGCTAGCGACTACGCAAAACAATTCTATGGAAAATTGCACAGCGCCCCTAGCGGTCACTTGCACAACTAAAATTTGCCATACAAAAAGTTACGTCGTCGCTAGCGAGTAAAACCGACGGAAACCCATGGTAATGGTACAGATAAAATATTTCCACAGCTGGTTTTTGTAGGCTGTTAATAAGGAGGCAACTATCCCAAGAAAATTTGAGCGTCCAGAACAATGTAAATTGAAATCACATTAGTGTTAAACAATGTGGTTAATAGCAACCATATTTGCTCAACTAACTTGTTCAGAACAAGTTGCCAGTTTAACAAGTTCACAGATAGAGCGAGAATTGTTCCTGTGATTAATTACTGAGACCATTATGTACAAGCCTGGCGCACAGTAATGTTTATACTATGAAATATCTGCGCTCACTAAACATTTTATAACAATGAATCTGAAATTCACCGGTTCAAAAACCGATCTGTTATGCTGTTTGAAGTTCCTAAAGGATCGATCACCTCTGGGAGCTGTGGTCTCGAATGTCACTATGTTATCTGTGTCCAAGCCAATACCAACATTTGGTTCACTCATTAATTGTTTGTTCGACTTATCGATTCCATCCACACATGTAGATGCCAACTTTGTTTTGAGCAATAGTTAATTGCTGCTCTTACAATCCACCGCGAAAACTTCGGCGGTGAATGTAACTACCTACGGTCACAAAACTAAGTTGCGGGAAGTGAGTGACGCAAACCACGCTGTAACCGTTATAAAATATTTATCGTCTCCCTACGCGAACTATGAAAATAAACAGAGACCGTAATTTATTCTGCAACATAAACATGAAGTTGCAAGATAACAGGAGTGCAGTTGGTGCAGATAAACATCAAATTTATCACGAATTGCGTTGCGGCTGTAGGTGTTGCTGTGTTCATGCTTAATTTCATTGTAGAATAGAATATTGGGGTTGTTTAAAAGTGGGATCGAATCAGAGCTGGGGCACCGGAGACATCTGTCGACGACGCTCGGAGATTTTAATACCTACGGATAAGAAAATAGCGTGGAGACCCCGGAGCGGAGCGTGCGGAGCAGACGTTCACAGCATAACAAATTGCAACGAATTCATTGCAACGAGTCAAATTAAAAGCGCATCATAATATTTATGTAGGGGTGCGCTTTTGTACTTTGCGAAATGAACACGGAAACTGCTTAAATCTGGTTAGACGCATATGAGTTCGCTGTGACTTTCACAAATAAGCGATAATGTCGTTTTCGTTAGTAAATTATATGTTTTCTCTTTTAGATCTAAAATAAACAAAGACTTTTATTATTAAATAGAAAACTGGGGCATATATCTTACGAGCACGACAAGCGATCATGCCTTCTGATAATTTATAACTTTGCGGTGAGTACACGACGTTGCGTAGGTAATATATCATCGTCCCTATAAAATAATAGAATTTGTAAGGCACTTTTTCCCACACAGCTAGCAGCTGTCAGTGTTATGTTAAGAGAATGTTCCACCATTCATTTTCCTTAGGTTCAAAGTAAGGGACAAGGCGAAATTGTTAATTAGGATTTATATCTTGTAGATTCTTAGTTAGGGCACGTTGGGCTCAGAGTTTACTCACGCGGGGATTTAAAATCATACACCTATTATATTTTCATGCAAATTTTTTGTCAATGAGATACCTACTCATAGTACCCATAGTTTCAAATTAAAAAAGATTAAGTCCGTTCTATAATTTTTATCATAATTGGATCATGTAATATAGGTACAATGGCGACACAGGGTCGTAAGACCGTAAGTTTTTTTAATAAAAGCGTTCTAAATCTGGGAAGTAATTTTTATCGGTACGCTATGGGCGTACAGATTTATTTGTAGGATGAAAAAAGAAAGAATATATTTGTAGACGATAAAAGGCGGGCAAATATAATGGAAGATTGAAAATTCCGACTGGCCGTAACGAAAGTGGAAGAGCTCTCGAGACGTTTGAACAAGGTCCCACCTTTCCATAAGTTTTCCGACGTCGAATAGAATTTATAACTTCTCGAAAAGGAGTTCTTACTTGCTCTCACGTCAATTAAAGTAACGATAACATCAGAAAACAAGTTTGCTTTAGTTTACAGGATAATGGATGTGCCTCTTTGATTTGGGGCTATCATTCGATAAATTCGTTCAGATAACGATTTACGACAATGAGTTTGGGCTAAATCTCTTAGAGCAAACATTGTTTCTTGAAAACTTTTATTTCTAATAAATCAGGTCATCAGTTTTGGTCTTGATTTGCAATGTTAACTAACTACCTTTTTTATTTAAAACTAAATATAGTTTTTTTCAAACACGAGTGATTCAGTGCATGCTCATCTCATGTAGTCGCCAAAATATATCGCAGTCCTGCATCAAAAAATTCAATTTCATTATTGGGTAGCGGCTGGCACAAACAAACGACTGGACAGCTACGACCCAAACAGATTTACGATGTAGTAAAAGATTTTTTATTTCCAAAACAGTTCTCGAAATAAGTAGAGAGGTAGAAGTTGCTTCTAGGAAATGTCTTCAAATGTCCGAGATTTCACTTTCCAGACAGCAAAAGCTTAATTTAAAGTATTACCTTGAGGTAATTATATCAGAAACTCTGGGAGAATTTGCGACTGTAATGTCATTATGAAGAGGCACAGGAAAGGTTGGGCGTTTAATAGGGCAGAGGTTCCGTTTTCAGCGGAGGGGACGAAAATTCTCTGATATAATGTATCGTAGCAACTGTGCAAAGCCATCGATCAAACGCTAAGCACGGCAAGGTACGCCAGCGTCCATATATCTGTCCATGTACCAACGCCGAGGAGTATTTCCAACTTTCAATTAGCAGCACTCAGAAAAAAGTCGTAAAGAGTTCTGAGTCAAAGAAATACGGCTCCTAGTAATATCTACATGGAAAAGTACGAGTAGTTCTTTGATGTGACTGAGGTGTTTACGTCCTTATTATTTACTCATTAAAAGAACCAGTACAATCGTAGGTACACTACTTTTAACTCTAGAACTGATTTACATGATTTAGATTTGTTGACTTTGTTGGATTTCTCACTGCCCTGAAAGGACATAAGTGGGGAAACGAAGTTTGTAATACACACATCAACACTGTCTGGGGATATTTTACATTTACGCAATTATATATAAAAAATATTAAATATAACATACTACATGTATATATTAAAAAAAAAAACATTTATCAGAACTTCATACAAAATATACCTACCTAGACAGTGTTGAGTGAGTAGTATAGATTGCAGAAATTACCATTGTAAAAAAAATATTAAAATATTCTCTTAAAGAAGTATGTTTTTAAAAAAAATGTTATATAAAACTATATTAGCCACTGAATATGTCATGATATTGATTTTACGCAAGGATATTATGGCGCGCGTAAATATTGAGCTGACAGCGTAGACATATTGAGGTTACCGAAGTAAACGAGGTACAAGATATAGTGACACATGACCTCAGAGCGTGTGCAATATGCGCTATAATGAAACTGTATGCGACGTGAAGATAGTCTTTCAATTATGGAAGTGCAGGGCAGAGTAGCGAATCTCATGTCGACAATAAAAGCGTTCGTTTTCGTCGCTTCGGTAAGAGTTCCGTGTGACTTGTACATGTGCCAAACTGCTCCTCAGGCCAATGACAATTTGTGAGCAACATTCATAGACAGAAATTCATTCAAGAGTTTCAAGTAACTTTAGCGCTTCTACACGTAACTTTTTTAATAAAACGTCTTTGTCCTCTCATGACTAGTAGTGCTATGAAATGATACAGAAGTATCCTTTGTTGAAACGTTTTAGTGCGCCTTCACATTAGAGCGACAGAAGCGCGACAGCAGCGCTGTTGCTCTAGTGTCAAGATTTAACGGAGTAAGCAAGTTGTTCGAGGCTCAACAATTTGCCTGACGTTTGCCTAATACTGTGTTCGCCTTTGCATTTGTGTAACTAGTTAGTTAATTATATAAACTTTGTTATTTTTCTTTCTCCACCAACAGTTGTTTTTATAATTTATGGAAAGCCTATTCTTCTACTTCTTAGCGTGTCGATGGAAACCCATATGGAGGAATTATAATGGAGAAATTACAACGTAGCAGCCCAGAATTCAGCCACTTGTATTGCGGATCGACTGCATTTCATTAAATCCGCTGGCGTGCAGCCTATTATTGGCCTTAATATTTGTAAAATTCTGTTTGTTAATACTCATGTAATCGCTGTTGGTTTACATACAAATAAAAATAAAATAAAAAAAGATTTACTGTTGTCATTTATGTATGAAATTATCAAAAAATATCTAAAGTCGCCCGAGTGTGAAAGTGCTCTTAGTAACGAACATCGCTAGTAAATTATTTATGTACTAGGCTGTTTTACTAAATACGAATTGATTTCGCTTTATCATTTCGTAGCAATTTTTGCATAGAAATTAGAATAATTAAAATCGCAACGCCAACTCAAACTACAATTTCAAAGAAAATGGACAAAGCGTCGCTGTACAAAGGACCCGAACAATGGCATAGAAAATAAATACTCTGTACAAAACATTTCGCCAATATCTTTTCCTTGTAAGTACATAATATTTTGCACTTTGAAGATTGGTTCAATTTTTAATTTAGAAAACAGTAATATCATTTAAAATTAAAACAACAAAAGGCAAAGGTTGTTCCGAAAATTCCATTGTGGGTTGGAGGCCGTTAATTCTTTTTGTTACGGTTCATACATTATTTTCGTGAGCACTTGGCGAAACACGGCTGTGGCAATGTCAGCGACAAGTGCTACGGTTGGATTTTAAATCTTTGTTTATTTTAAAATCATACGTAATATGGAAGAATTACAGATTACATTTGCTTTTCATGTTAATGGAGAACAATTCTACATAGATAAAACATTAACAGTGACATTAACGGCCTGTTTCACAATGTCCTAATGAGTTTCTTTTAACGATATCTGTCCATTATTTTATACGAAATGACGTTACTTAAATGAATTACTCATTGGCTAGTGCTCATTTGTCGATGGTAAAACAGGCCTTTAACCTGAAAAATGATCCTCAAAATTATTTAAAAAAGTTTAAATTACAACAAGGTGTCTCCAGATAGAGTTTGAGCTGACATGATAAATACTTAAGCTAACTACTCGCGATGATACTTACAGTATCTTGACTTTTGCTATAATTATGCAGCGAGGTAACCTTCAAGTTTGCGGAGTATGCTAAGCTCGCAACTTAGCCGTAATAGTTATGCCTGAGGCTGGTCTAGTCCGAGACTATGGCGTTGTGTCTCGCTTAGCCAATATTATTCCAAGAGGCCAATTAAACGTAATGAGATATGTTTGCTTTGGATGCATAACTGTTTAAATCCAAGCGAGTGCGGAGTGTAACAGTACTTTAAGCTAATGTAAACGAGCTTAATGCAAATGAAATTTGAATATTTTAAATAGTAGGTAGCTATATAAGACGGTGCTGGTTGCCTTTACGCTTTTTGCCTATTGCCTATTTTCATACATACAAGTAATAAAAGCTACCGTAAATTATTTTGTTAAAATAATTTTATGCAAAATTACGAATACACAATGAATGATCTTATCAATGATGATATCAATTCCAATTTCTTAAGTCATCGAGTAAGCTATTATTTTAAGTTACAGCCACTTAACAAAAGCTTATCAACAAAAGCTAATTTAATCATATTAAGGTTCAAAGCTGCTTATGGCGTTTTAACCCAATCACGGTGAAGTTTCTCCGACTTGCCGAGTGCAATATTCGACAGCAGTAGTTCCGAAACCGTGGCCGCTATCTCTGATCAATAGGATTTGATAATCGATTTGTGGTAATTATTGTTCGCCGAAGTGTTAAGTTCACTGGTGTGGTTAGTTTGTTAGTCTCGCATTGTGGATATTTTACGATATGCACATTTGGCGGTGCGTACTCTATATTTTAATCCGCGGCAATATTAAAATTCGTATAGCTAATTGATTCAATACTATCGAGTTTAGAATGATCACAATCAGGAATATTAGTTAGTACAAATACTATGGTTTTACAATATTTTTAACACTTACAGTGTCATAAACAGACGGGTAGATGGCGCTAACGTCACGCAATGACGTATTAATGAGACCAAGAATTTCGCGCGGTCGGACCGACAGCACGGTAGCTCAATTGGAAGAGCAGTTGGCCCGGATAGCCAGAAAGATGCTGGTTCGAATCCCGCCCGTGCGCGATTTTTGGTTTCATATTTCATCTTTTAGTACAAATACTCATCAATGCCCCTCTAGGAGACAACATTTCAAAAATCCGTAATAAATTCGAAGATTTTAAGGCGCAAGCTTCAACATGGCGGTTTTCGTTCGGCGACATTTGATATGTGACTCTGTAAGTGAGTAGGTTGGAAGGTGTATGCACGAATAACTACAGGTAGTTTAAATACTCGCACATACCCCAAATGTACCTATTTGTCCATTGTGTACCATTTCTATACCGTCTAAAAACCATTTGCTTTCCAAGAGCAACAAAAAACGATGTCTTATTTATACAGCTTTATTAAGCCCGATGAATTATTTCCCTATGCACTTTAATTACTTGGCTATTATCTCCCAGAACGTCTACGGAGACGGCTGCAGCTAACGTTTGCTCAGCTCTAAAGTCTGACTGAACAAGACTTGTAATTTAGTATGCAAAATTTGTATGTGATTTCACGCGACACACGGAACACGCTTGTTTCCACTTCTGATCCGAGTACTAGGAATTTGAGCGACGTCAATTAGTATGCACAACCAACTACCGCAAGAATACGAATTGATTTTCTTTATTCTTTCCTTATCGTAAATTCCAACACAATATTTCGAATAAAGACACGGCAAACAGTTAGGAAAAAAGTGTTCTATTCATAAAATATCGACAAGTATTTCAAAACCAATAACCCGGGTACGATTACTTTGAATTGAAATGATTCTGTTTTTTTTTAACAGGTAATGCCACTAAATGAAAGGCCTCTAATATAACATACACTTAACCTCTTGTGAGTTAATGCTGTGGCCAAAAAAAATTGTCCCGTTACTACCGAATTCTATCAGTCAAAAGCTTTTATTGCGCCTTGTAGTGTATCCGTAGTGGTTAAATACATGAGTTTCATTTCTATTTAATACAGTGATACTGATAAATTTGTTCCCCGTCCTTTTTATAGTACCCCATTTACATTTAAATCTGCGAGGGGCCAAATGGAAACTTTTTAGCCCCGCTACATTATCTGCGTGCCTATTCGCTCGTCAGAGCTCCCAAACTTATAATCAGGATAAACTACGTTGAATTTCAAAATAGCAACTTCGCACAAAAGTTAAAATTTAATTAATTAACACGTTTCAGAAACGGGGTCAATAACATTTAGAGTAGCAAACTTAATTGGCAATAATATTCATGTTTTTTAAGTCATAACGACGAATACTTATAACAATAGGATTATTTTAGTAGTTTTTCTTTTTCACCTTATATCATTTGGCATAGAACAACATAATTAACGTTAAGCTAATATAGCATCTTGCCGTTTTTATATTCAAAGCATGATAAAAAAATACTGCTGTAGACAACAACTAATTTCCGTTTAATTTAACATCAATGATGTCGGAAAATAGCTACAGTCCTTTGTTACATCATTCGCGACAGTTTGCGCATAAGAGACATTCTCTGTTTATAAAATGGCCACATTTAGCTAAGCCAAATACTCGACCTCTGGGCCCGCAGCGACGTTAGAATAATCGCCCTGAAACCGTTAGATGCTGGGAGCTAGGATCGGGTCTTAGTCGGATGGAAGTCATCATACTCGTACTTCCTACATACAGGGTGACTTTGAAAACATTGCTAATATTTTAAACTAAGAACCTACTCATGATTCATAGTCCCTTACAAATATTAAAATGAAAATCAATTGTTATAAAATATCAATTGTTATAATTAATTATGTATTAGTTTATTTATATATTTTGTATTATGATGTGTATTTTATGATTATTTATTATCATGACGTAATGTGTACTTATACTCTTTTCTTATCTCTTTTTAATGAAATCTGTCCACTTTATCTTTTGTTAAAAACGCTTCATCGCCATGCCAGTTCTTTAATTCTTTATGGTTTTCCTCACCTGAAGGTTGTCTGGAAGAAATTGCTTCAAGCAATAAGACCGCCTGAATTGTACTCCTATTTCATATTTAAGATGTTTCTGTATTTTTATTGTTTATGGTGTGCAATAAAGTATATTTATTATTTATTATTAATATCATTTCAAAAATCGTATTACTCGAATTCCGTTTAGGCGGAGTTTTTTTTCAGTTTCATAATATGATACTTTATATCAATTGTTTTTCATTTTTATATGTGGAAGGGACTATGAATCATGAGTAGGTTCTTAGTTTAAAATATTGTCAATCTTTACTAAGTCACCCTGTTTAATACCTCTATACTAGCCTGTAAGGCAAGTTTATACACTGCATACTTAAACTAACATTATTCAGAGCAATCTAAAAGTTTCGGTTAGTGTTATATGCGAGATAATTAATACTTATTAGATGGCGAGTGCTTATGTTTACTTGTTGATTGTGAAACAGGCACTTGAAATAACATTTATTTTTTATTTTCAGAGTAGTCTCGAAAATTAAGCAAAAATGTATTCCAGTTTTTTTGTTAGACCGTTTGCGACGTCGATTATCCAGTGTTTGCACAGTAAAAATCTAAAGGACCTACATTTCTATTGCTCCAAGTACGTATTTTCTAATAAAAGAAACCTTTATCTTTCATACCAAACCAACCGTTTGATTGCCTTAGGTTAGTCTGAGGCCCCAATTAAAGAACTGACCTGTTCAATGTCAGCTAATTCCAAATTGAAAAACTTTGTATTTTCGTATTTGGAACAAAGTCACTTATAAAGCTAGGTACTCACATTCGTCGTGGTCTTTGGCGGTGACAGTGAGGACGGTGTGTTGGATGTCCTCATTTTCGTCCACCTCAGCCTCATACAGCTCTTTGTCGAAGTACGGAGGATTGTCATTCTTGTCCGCGATGCCGATGCGAATGAACTTCGTCACTGAAACAAACAAATAGATATAACATTAATAGTGTTTCATGTTACACACACATGTGTGCACAACCCGCTAAACTCGAAGACGCCCGCTTTGTTATAAAAGAGGGTATCCCAATAGGCCAACATGTTACCTAATATACTGGAGTTACGCTTTTGTTTCAATTCAACTCATGCTGCTTATTAACCTCAAATACTCGATATGTGGACTTTCAACATTAATTTTATCAATAATGTTCGCAACTTTAGAAACTGCAGTATTACCACTATACTAAACTCTCGGGATGCCTGCTTACGAAAAATACTAGTCTCATGCGAGTAAAAAGTAGCGCAAAAGGAAAAATCTACGTAAACAAGAGAATCGTTGTAACAACGAAGATCGGAAGCATTAATTACACATTAACTTAACAATCTCTTCAATCAATGCGGAAAGATTTACGCAACAGAATCTTGGATAGCGAGCTCAAATGGGTACTAATCTGAGTGCTGCCGGGAAAGCGTATCGAAAAAGAAATCTAGACGGAAATTGCTTTCGTTTGAGGCCCTCTTTAACAATGATAAATTAGGGCCCCGCTGGGCGGAATGTCCGGCGACTTTATTAACCAGTATTACTATTACCGTTTAAGTCTAAACTGCGCCAAAATAAACCCTGTGCAGTTGACAGAAGGCTGCACTAATTTCGCCGCAAGAGCTACGGCCAGTTTCGCTTTGTGCCGCTTTCATGCCATCTAAACTACAGAGTTCCCTTATTTCGGCTTCTGTAACGAGTTGGTGACAACAGTTCCGCCGATCGACCGCTTGACTTTATTATAACATAGCCCAAATACGATATTTCCTTAAACATATAGTAAATTTATATACTTACCATCTTATTCATAAAAACGCAAACAGTCTATTATACCTGTTTTAACTATTACACTGTTTTGTCTCATTCTTTCTTGGCGCTGTCATCAATTAACAGAAAGTGACAAAAGAGTGTAATAGCTAAAATAGGTTTATTAGACTGTTTGAGTTATTATGAATAAGGGGGTTATTTTATTAAATCCTAATAGACACATTATAATCGTGAATGCGCTATCGACAACTTTTTTTTTATTAAAGAGATTTTAGACTTCAGTATGCATTAACTAATAAAGAAATTAAATCAAGAATTAAGAATTCATACTAAGATTGAAAAGAGTTTACTACTAAAAGATATTGAAGATTGTTACAGAGTTCAATTTATCGACTATTTGTCGCTCCAAGGACCCAGGAGTTCGCAATTTGTAATGGATGCTCAAGGTAATAAATATTCCCAATTTAATTCGGAGAGCTCATCACACAAAGACTTTCATTTGACAGCCGGTAAATAAATGGCTTTCACAAACAAATTTACAGATTTATGACAATTTTAATTGGTTTTTCAGTTTGATTTGTTTGTGCAAGATGAATTTGGAACACAGGAAACAGTTCCTTGAGAAATGGCTCTTCAGTACTTCAGTAATAAATAAAGTTCAGTAACATAAAGTTGTCGACAAACGCCATAGGGTCTTAAAGAAGCATTAGCGGGGGTCGTTTGAGGCTAACGCATGTCGTCCGCTAACTTGGATCAATTTTTAACCACATCCTTGACTTTGTTTTTCGTCGTAACTCTCCTAAGTTGGGTCGGAGCGCGTCCATAAAAACTAATCAGCGGCGATAAGCGGTGGCCTAACGACACTGGCGGCGAGTTTTGACAAACACGCGGGGCCAGTCCGAGGAACTTTACTGGGACAATTTCGTTACAAAACTCTCCCGACGCTCCAACTCCCATAAAAATACGTCAACATCTCGTTGTCATAATTAAATAATCTCACAACGCTAAAATCATTCAGCGCAAAGTTGCTAGGGGAAAAGAAAATGAAGCAAAATTTAATATGAGTAAGAAAATTAGTTCTTAGAAATTCAATTTAAATAAGGCAGAGACTAAATATTATCCAAGCGATGCTCAGTATATACCTATTTGTCAAGATTGTGTAAAAACACCCAAAGGCTGAAAAAGCGGGGCCAATTTTGCTTTACCCATTAGGTGCCTACGTGTGCACTTCAAAAGTTCAGTATATTTTTCTTTGGAAACAAAAGCTAATTAGCGTGTATCAGAAGCACTGCCGCACGTTTCTAAAGAAAATTGTTGATTTTGTTTTCCCGCTCAAAGTAGGTAGGTATTACGTGACCAAGTTTCGCTAATAACAATGTAAAACGGCAAGGTAAAACTTACTAAATAATCTTTATTCGATGTTGATTTTAATAAAAATTTTAAAAAGGCTAGCATTAACAATCGGCATTAAAATTACTCTGCGGAATACAGACTTGGCTCTACGTCAGATTCATTATTTTTATGGCCAAAAGATTGTGCGATTAGCTTCATTCTGATAATACTCAACGACAATTTCATTGGTCATAAAATTATATATTTCAAATGTGGTTGAAATTGTTGAAGCACTGCCAGGAAGAATATATAAGTCAGTAAGCCATCCCATCACTTATTACAGGAAAGGTAACGAACATAACTCTAGTGTAAGTTATTATATACGCTTTAAGACATACTCCTGTCCTGAATACACATCCTAATACGCATAGTAACTAAATCATTTGTACTAAAGCATAATCCAGTAGGCGGCGTGTCTATACAGTGTTTGATATGTTTGTATTTGACCAATCGCAACTATCAACATTAGTATTCCCCGTGCAAGGTAATCAAATACACTGCCACGGGCCCGTAACGAGGCATCTATGTACAAACAGCTATGCCGAGCTCTGTACGCGATTCAGATACAAAATCAACTACCGAACAGAAATCGATACACATATTATTCTTGTTGCTAAGAACACAAATTAGCCTGCTTGTAAGAAGATTCTTGCAAAGTATAATCCTCGTAGCACTACAGAAAATTTCAAGAGCTAACTTCAACTTGCGAAAGCGCTATATGAACCCCGGAAAAGGTCAAAGATACTTTTAAATGAAATTATTGAATAGTTTAAATATTAAATTCTTAGAAAGAATTAAATCTAGAAGAAAATGACAATTTGATCATAAAGGCTCGGAACTCTTAAAAATAGGCGGTAAGGGTTGGAATTAAGAGAGATTAAAAATTAACTTATATCCCAGAAAGTGAAACTCATTGCATCGCTCCTACACAATGTGGTAGCTACATCTGAGGCTATTAGAATGGACGTGTTACGTCACCATTAATCAGTACTTTGCCAAGGCGCCATTATGTATGGGACCGACCATGCGGCGACTGGTGCGATGCCAGAGATATTGGCACGTAGATCAATTCTTGCTTTATGATACGATCGAGACCGATCAAATACATGTATCGCTGCAACACATGTTCCATCAGTTTAAGACATCTAGCATGTGATATAGGTATTAAAATAGAGGAAGACGTACCTACTTGTTTCTAAATAATGAAGTTAAATGGAGGAATACGGTTTAATGGAAGACTTCGTACGTAAAATAAATGCGTTTCTAATAGAACAACAAAAAATCTATTCTCATTTAGTCATACTTAACTTCAGCACCGTGCGTGTTCACGCAGTTCGCCCGCAATATCCATTATAGCTCAAAGTCACGAAGACAAAGTTAAGAGGCCACGATAGAGCCCGGTATTCTAACATATTCCATTACACAGCGTGCCTACCGGCGGAGGTAATGTTCGGCGATCGGATCTCAAGAACACATTCATATAGTCGGTAGTCGGTGCTGATAATGAAATTCTTTATCAAGAGGTGCACAGAGTGGCGGGACGTGCCTCGTCGGCCGGCGACAAAAGTAGGTGTGGCGGAGAAACAATGGGGGCCTTAATGCGGCATTTTTATTTACTGTCCTACTGAATTTTTATCAATTTTGCGCGTGTTCACCGACAAAATCTACTTATATTTTACGTGCTTTTCTTATGTAAATACATGTTTACGAGGAAGCTTTTGTAAGTAAGACGAACACAAACAGGAGTTCATGAGCACTATCCAAGTTCATATTCAAGAGAATTTGATGCGAGCACAGTTATTAGAATAGAGGTTAATAACGCTTAATACGCTGTAATTAGACGAGAAGATTCTGAGATTAGAGATAATGAACAAGTATTCAAAATTAAGTCGGAGAGGAATTGAATGTTGCAACTAGTTCCAACAAAGGTGGGAAAAGGAAATGTGTCGCTCCTTTTGCCTTATTTCAGTATTGCGCATTAGCTTTACTGAATAAGTGTTTCGTTTATCCGCTTGAGCCTATTTAGGCCTAACATAGACTTTGTTCAGTTTCCACCGGCTAACTACAGGTTCAGCTGATTTTAGTGCGATCATGCATTAGTTGAGCTTGGAAAGTGTACGAGCCCCAAGGGAAATTTGGGACTTTGTTGAAATTTAATCAAACGAAACACTTTCAAGAGTCCACAAAGTCATACGCCCTTTCAAAATGCAAGGTGTGTTATTAACATCGTAAGCCAAAGTTCTCCACAGGACAAATTTTAATATGTATGTGTCTCAAATCAACATGTTTCACTAATAGAATCACGACGTGTAAAATAGGCACGAAAAAAATGCATTTAATCACTCTGTTTGGAACAACAGGTTTTTTTTAGAAGACCGTGGCACTACAATACTTCATTTTATATGTGCGTGACTAAAATGGAAGTCTCAAATCTCTCAATCAGCAATTTCAATGTATATGGAGAGGCGTTTCTTCGGTTTGGTTTTTACAACCTCGGTATTGTACGTATTTCTTCTATTCCTTGATATCAGTGCAGCAACCGACACCTCTGGCGCGATAAACCGGAGTCGGATCTTCGTGAATTCACATCTCGGAGCCGAATTCGTGAAAATTCAACGCCCTTCCCTGATCGTCTTATCTGATCTCCCCGAACTACTTCAGAAGATAAATGGGGATTGTTCTCTTTCACCGTACGCGATTGAAAACCCAACGTTGGACTGTAAAAATCTATTCAACACACTGATGGGGACTTATGTGCGTACTTTACACCTGTTCTTCTACTGAGCTTAGGGAAATGAAAAACTCAGAAACGGCTAACTTGACTAGATGGATTAGCAAAGATAACAGTAATTTTCACTATTTCGAATTTCATGAGAAAATTAAGGTTTATTCAGTTTGTAGAGTTAACATTTCTCAGAAGGCAGCGATTGTTTAGTCAAGCACCGAGATTTCAGACACAACAGCCAATCATATTATCGAGCCCATGTGATATCGTTTGGGTTTGACGGGTCAAAAATGTTTTGATATTTATTAGAAGTTCACATGTATTCATCTAAATAGTCCAACTAATATCTTACGATCAGAAACTACGAAAAAGCGGGATGCGCTGAACACTCACGTTAAATCCAATTTCAATTATAAGCACCGCGAATTTTTTGGCTTTTTGTGCTCCCGAGCGTTTCAGCGTTTCGCTTTATACGTTTAACGGTGTATCGTAATGGTACCGAGAACAATAAAACACGCGTCCTTTAATAGATTTTCCGTTTCACACATGACGCAAAATGATAAAATTGGTCTTCCTGTGGGCTCGGCAGCGCGCGTTTGTATACAATTTTTGGTACCGCTTTCAATAGCATCAAATGTTATGTGAATTCATATTTATACATGACACGACAGAAAAGGTGCGAAATTAAGTAGGTGGTGGTGGCATACCGACGACATACGGTCTGTTATCAACTTATTTAGATCACAATATTAGCCATAACCTGCTAAAATTGTTTACATTAGCGCCACAAAAGCTTAGATTAAGAAGAAAGTTTTTAATAGTATCGATAAACAAAATACCTAACTGCAAAAAAAGCAGATATAAATTTCAACCCGTTATGTTAAGGACCTGATTCACAATCGCTAAGTTAGTCTCGAGTTACTGCCAAATACAGATTTCAAATTGTTGAGTTTTACTTTATTTTGATGTGATTAATGGTCTACTTCGTACACAAAAACTGTTCCTAGTTTCCGAAATGCACCATTAGCGGGCAGCTGAAAACAATCCGTTTTGTACGCCTAATTTTGAAGACCGACGCGAGCTTGTGGAATTGGATTACGTCAACCCTGGGCAGCAGCAGCCCCCCGCGGCGCGCGTTATTCGACGCTTTACAACTTCCGAAACGGGTCAGCAAAGTTTTAATGGTCGAGTGTAAAATTCCTTAATTGGATTGATGACGAGGTGAGCCACGACAGCTTGTCACTGCCTATAAATTTCGTTACCCAAACCACTGACCGTGTTATCATCAACGCTGACACTTCCACCTGAATTAGCCAAAGATTTTGAACTTTTCTTTCACAATGCGTTGTGAGTGAATGCTAGATTGAACTATTATAGCCTTTTGTTTATGTTGACTAAAGACGAAATATGTTTTCTTTTGAAGAATACCGGTAGGTATGGAGGCTTAAGGGACCGAAGTAAATCATAGTCGGAGATAACAAAAGCGATAGCTGAATATCGCAAATCGCGTGTTGATTTCCCAAAGGATCGGAATGGACCTTGGTCATTGGCAATACACCAAAGAAACAGACGACAGCATATGAATACTTACATAATGTTATTTTCTTCGTATACCTTTGTATGCTTCTTCCGAAATAAATTGGCACGTTACAAGTCTGATATGGCATAATACTATTAATCTGAGTTTTATTTCCGATTAGTACTTAACCCATTTCATCTACTCACTGTTGGTCATCATTTTTAATTAAAACGGTTTTTACTTTAGATATTCATATCAATAAAAAAATATATAAGACAAGTACCCGTATCTTGATGACACATTTGTAAGTTATTCATAGTTCAAATAGAACTTTGAAAGCAAATTGTTACTAACATTTTTTAAAATACAATTTCTATTCACCTTTGCAAAAGCATGTTTATTAAACTTCAAGAAGAGATAAATCACCATCTTCCCTTGTTAAAAATATAAAGAGCAGTGATAGCCGAGTAGTTGGTGCAACTCTTATCTCCTGTACTAGAAGTTGGAATCTTACCGTAGCTTCTGGCAGAGCTTATAAAAGTTGAATACAGTCCTTCGGAACTCGCTCGTGTTAAACGACAAGGAAAAACAACGGCAGGAATCTTGCGCGTGTTTAAAAGGGTTCTATCCTGTTTACTTGGGTATAAAATACTGAACATTTGCGCACAACAATGCATAGAACGCTTTTTATTCTGTAAATTGGTAAATAATTAGTTTTATATCCTATTTTACAATGTCTGAATAAGTTCTAGTTTGCGTAATGCCTGTACCTCAATCACGAAAAACTGTCGTCTGCGTAAGCGTATCGAGAAATGACAAAATCCATATTAAAAGGTGTTTTTTTACGCACCGCCAGGGGCGTTAGTACAATTTCCATACGAATTAACATATTTTCTCGATACGCTTACGCAGTCGATAGTTTTTCGTGATTGGGGTACTGATACTTTATACGAAACGTTCGTTCGTTCTACATATGATTTTTTTGTTGGTTAGTGCTTCTTTTTCAATTATGAAACAGGCCCATAACATGAATATCTTGAATTTTGATATCGACGACAAAACATTGATTGATAAAAATGTAAGGAACTATGTAAAAGCATTGTGAGAGAAAATGTTGTAGCTAATATACGGAGAGAAACATTATTCAATGTCCGCCTCGATCGTTTAAGTACTAGCAGAGCACATCTACCACTCCGAGACGCCTGTCGCCGAATCGGCCAAGCCAAACAAGGCAATGGAACAAGACAAATTTACGAGTCTTGTATTCCGAGTTCCAACACTTCAACAAACGATAAAGCCAACGCCTTAGATTTCCAATATCCGATTCGAAGCATTGGAGAACGCTGAAAAATAAACTTGTGTACAAACATTAAAGCACAGAGTTAGATATTTAATGTTAGACAAAGAATTAAGGAAAAATCTAATTCTGTACGTTTTTGAAAAGCACAAGTTACTTACACAAGGAGTGGCCTGCAATACGAGCAAACATTTTAAATATAGGCCCTTTAAGTAACCAGAATCATTTCTAAATGATTTACTTTAATTTAAAAAAAAAAATATGTTTCGAAAATAAATCGAACCAGCAATGTATTGCAAACAAATGTGTCCAGTCATAAGTAGTACTCGACATTTTCATTTACTGTGGCGCTTGTTATATACATCGTATTAGAGAATACAACTTTTGATTCCTATATATATAACTAGCGGCCCGCCAGCGACTTCGTACGCGCGTAATAGTTTTACTCCGTTTGGTTCCCATAGATAGATCGTAGCGAAAATATTTATAAGCCTAAACGCATTAAACTACTTCTATAGCCTTCCCTCATAAATTAGCTGTCTAACAATGTAGCTAACATATTTTATAACCGGACCAATAGTTCCTGTTATTAGCGCGTTCAAACAAACAAACAAAAACATCCAGTTTTTAAATATATACGTTATAATGTGTAAAGATAACTGTTATATTTCATACACACAACACGCAGCCCGGTTTTTAATCTGGTCAAACTTACACGGGGATAATATCTTTTTATTTTACAACGTAATGGAAAACTTACAACGCCTATCGTCAATCGTATATTTCTTTCGAGAGCTAATGAAAAAACCAGGCTATACTCCGTGCGCTTACACAGCATCACGCCACATACAGGCTTTCCTTTGGCTTTCCAGGAGAAGCAATTTCCTTCAAGTCTTCTCCCGCTACCTTAAGAGTTTGAACTTGAGCTTTGTTTATAGTCATAGCGAATACTCTACTTTCTTGAATTCAAATCGTGAATTCAAAGGGTTAATTCTATGTAGGGATCTACCCCATCATCATCAATACCCAAAAGCCGTCCACTGCTAAACATAGGCCCCCACGAAAAGTTTGCAAAAAAAAAAAAGATTCGACCACAGAAACAGCGTTGAATGTCCACCGACAATATGAACATACGACCTGCAATCTACACTGTACACAGACCGCTTGATACCTACCCTGTTTAAACACAAAACAATATTATTTACGTTTACGTTATTACGTTTTAAGGAATAAAATCTCTTCTCGAGCATTCTCTCAAGAGCAACATCAATAACAAAGATGTGTCAAAACATTGTGTCTCAGACTTGTCAAATGATTGTCAAAAATGATATACAAAATATTTTTATCATTAGCACTAAAGAGTTTTGATATCAACTTCGAAGAAAATCACCCTCAGAATAACTTTGTCACCCTTTTTCACCCCCTTAGGAGATTAATTGCAATAAAATATAAAATAAATCTTCCGTCAATTCTGTAAAAGAATGTGTATGCAAAATTTGAAGTAGATTGGACCAAGGGATCACGTTGTTCCATACAAACTTTGCACCCCTTTTTGACCCCCTTAGGGGTAGAATTTCGAAAAATCCTTTCTTATCGGATCCCTACGTCATACAAAGAACACACCCTCCCAGTTTCAGGTTTCTACGATCAGCGGTTTAGGCTGTGCGTTGATCCATCAGTCAGTCAGTCAGTCAGTCAGTCAGTCAATCAATAAGTCAGTCGTTCAGGACAAAGCATTTTATAGGTATAGATAAAGTATTTTAGAGCACTATAAGTAAGTAGGTCAAGGTAACTGCGTCTACTCTTTATAGTCATTGATTAAACATTTTGCTCCTATTACAGGCCACACGCTGTCGATTTAAACAACAACAACACAAGTAATTTTCTTTGTAAGTATGTACCTACTGAAATTGGAGCAGACAGTCCATGAGAACTCACATAAATTAAACTACCTACGTCTTATAAGTGCGAGTAGAAATCAAAAAGAATCTAATATAGACGCCTCAAGCGTTCGTGATAATATTTTTGGAAATAAGTAGAAAATTGAGAGCAATTGAATGGCATTTTGCAGGAGAAAACAATTCCTTCCGAGAGTACGCAATCGAATAATATTCAGATAAGCAGGAATATGGGGAGATATTGTAGAATTTTGGCAGGAGTAGCGCCCCGGGCGTCCATGTAGGGTTGTTGCCTCATTATTTTTGAAATGGATATTACGATAATTGCTCTGTTTCATGAAAGTATGTCAAATTTTAAATGTGTACCTGTTGGTTAACTAACGGAAACGTTAATATTTTTTTCGTAATCTTTAAAGCCAAAGAAACTTTTGCTAGGTTAGGTTATTAGCGGTACAAATTCAAAAGTCAAAACGTACTCTCATTAAAAAAAATCAACGATAGAAGGAAGGACTAGAAAAAGTAAAAAACAACCTCAACCCTAGGCTAGAAAAGAACACTGAATCAAGTTATGTATACTACTATGATTATGATTTTGCTGGTATGTATTCAGAATACTTTTTTCTTTTATTTTGGTACGAAACCGTCATTACAAATTACTTGGACGCTGCATCTGGGAAAGTAGGTAAAACAAATTTAAAATATGTGAGATACTTTATCATCGGCAGTAAACCCAAAAAAGTTGTTAATAAGTATACAAATGCATGCTCAAACAGTCATGATATTTAAAAACGCAATAGCTCTTTTGCAATAAGTAAAAAAGGCTTAAATAATAAGTCAAGATGAGTGGAAAGAAAATAATGAATTAGCTTTTATAAGCCCCTTCAGCCCGAAGCGTAGGTTCAACAATCCAAACTTATCTTGTTATTATCAGAGGCTTATGGTCTAAGCGAGAACAAGCAAAGTATTTTTTACCAATTTTCATTCAATTTACAGAAAGCCACAGTCGGGTAACTTTTCAATACTCATTGACACAAAAAGCTTATCGATCGAACGGATTCTAAAACCCAATCAGATTCAATTTACTGTTATGTACATATTATTATTAAATGAGATACTTTGATTCAGAAATTAAACATTTACATTAATCGGATTTATTTGAATAATTGAACCATTAATAATAATATAATAAATACAAAGTACAAAAGCGACAATATTGAATTCAAATTCATATAAAACCTAATGTTTAGTGTACCAATATCAAAATGATAAAAATAGTAAAAAAACTAGTCAACTGTTTCGAAATTATCATAAATTTATATCCATCGTGGTTCATTTATCATTTGTTTGGTAGAATAATAACTTTAATTTAAATAAATGAGTCGATGGAGTTCGTCCCGGTCAAAATAACAATAGGGAAATTGTAATGTTCAAACAAATGCAAATGAAGATTGATGAATATATAATTCGATCTAGTACTTATAAGCTAAATATGGAGATAGCTAAACCGCTAAATTACAGGTATAAGTTTATCCGGAATGAGCAATCGGAGCCAAGCGACTGGGAGGACCATGGAAGTGTTTAATCCAATTATAAAGTGATCCCCGCAACGTATGGGATTTATGCCACGTATCCACCTCAAGGAAATCTAATTTGTGCCGAAAGGGTATTATTTGCGGAAGGTCTCGTTCCGGTGACGGCAAATAGTTTCATTCTTGCGACCCTGTCTAAACATTAGTATTGCGAGATGGTACACCCTCTTCAATATCGGGACTGGTCATTGCGGTCACGGTAACAGAAATCCTGAATTCAAAGCCGTAATTTCACTCATAATAGAAGCAAAAGGCGAAGCAACTTGTGAAATAACTGAGCTTAACTGCTAAACCTAATAGTTGGATTTGAGATTTGGCTAAGTTGTTAAACTTATTTACTTTGATGATTTAGAAGTACTCTTGCAGTTTATTACTGAAGTAAGGTGATCAAATTACAAATAGACGACTAAACCATTAAAAAGATGGTGTGTGGGTCAGCATTCAGGTCTGACGGGCTCTTGACACGTTTCCATTATGATGATTAAGTGGATTGCAGTAATTACCGTAACCGTACGTAATGATTCCAACGAGCACTCATTGTAATGATTTATTAATAACATACGTGCTGAACTCCGCTACTCGAAAAACAGAAATGCGGAACATTTTATGGCTTTTGGCGCAGTGTGTGCGAGAGAGATTATGCACTTAGCGTCATAATAATTCAAGATGAGTGCAAAGAAAATAATGAAATGGACGAAATTAAAGAAATTTTATAAAATATTCCTATTTACAGAAATCTTATTATCACATACTATCACCGCCGCCTAACCATCTTAAGAGCGAAATAGCTTACACCTCATACGTGTCATCTATCGTTTGAAGTAAAACCCGTTTTTGTGTCGTATGTACAAGCGACTTTCATTTTAAAGTGGATAGGCGGCAGAGACCTCGAACGTATCTACTTGGGAGTCCTCAGAACTAGGCGTCCGAAAGTATAAATGCAAGCCAAATATAAAAAAATATTGTATACTCCTAAAACCATCATAAAATAATAGTGTACCTTTTTATTGTTTGTATCATATTAGAGCCCGCCCTATGCTTATCCGTCGGAGTGGAAACATCTGGAGATATTGTACTAAAAGGCAATCGCTTATTGGAAATATTTTACGTATTCTGTACGATATTATTACTTACGAATTCAGGTGATGAAACAACCTCTGTGTATTATTTTGCTAAACTATGAATTGTTTTACCTCTTTTAATTGCATGGAGACTGTAGTATAATCTTTATTTCACATACTAAATAATATTGGCATTCCTTCTAATCACATATTTAGTTAAAACAAGAATGCGAAACTCCTTTTAAATTTCAATCATAAAGAGAAAATGTTTAAATAAGTACCTTTGTTCGGAATAACGACATCATACTTCGATTTTATCATCAATCCATTAATAAAGGCACTACTTAAGTGTCTGTTTCAATTTCTTTTACCTAACCAGTAGTTTGTTGCCCATGTGTAAAACCAGTCGCGCGTGTACCCAGTATTTGTAAATAAGTAATAATATTCGAATACACATTTGCAGTCATGATCTGCCTACCATACGGTGTTATATTTTATCAGTTATTCAAGGGATCGTGACTTATTTATAGCAGAGCGTTTCGATACCAAATACGTGAGATTCACACCGCTTATTTATTCATATTCATTTAGATTTCATCGAATTCAGGTTATATTATCCTGCTCGCAAAAAATATTACCCAGTTTTATGGATTGCGTTATGTGTAATCGACCAGTTTAAGACGCATAGACCTTTATATAAGATACGTCAAAAACTTGGGTCAAAAAGCTGCCATGAAACGGTGCAACCAAGCCTGCATTGTACTCGCAGAATGGGACCAAAATAGCTACATAATACGGAACTCCTAATTCCATTTTCTTCAGTTAAAGGGTTTGCACAGGAACAATGGCAACACCAAACTTGTTGTTTGTTTCGCTGCGTTTATTCTATTTTCGGTATCCATCAACGTTTCGACGCAAGCGGCGCGCGTACGCACTTTCGAAATTCGAATAAAACCTCTCGTTAGCGCTAGCGGTCGCTTTCAATAGGTCGTATTAGTATAAGCGGGTTCCGTCGGTCAACGATTGGCCGATTGTGTTAGGTCCGTGTCGATTACATTCCGAACACCGGTTTCCCCGGATTGAGTTATTGTCCCATCTGAGGCGGGACCCGAGCGCAGGTGCTCGCCCGTTCCCCGTTTTTAACGCGATCAAAATACATGCACAGAACCATTCTGGGCGGTTACGACTGAAATAGTTCCCACGTACGCGTCGTTTTGCACAGTTTGCGTTTATGTGAGCTTGTTATCATAAGTTGGAGATGAGTTGGACGAGTTTTTTGATGCAAATGTAATCCTTTCTCGGTTGTGACTGGCAGTTCAAACCGCGGTGGCCAAATTTATGCGCTTCAGTTGTGAAAATGTTATTTGATGATTGTGCACGTGCGATAAAAATTTGATACTTCTGAATTTGTTCTGTTTGAATAAAATAATTTGTAACAAATTTGTAAATTCACTAATTTTGTGTGCAATAAAGAGTTATCTATCTATCTATCTATCTATCATGCACCAGAATACATTTTTGTGAAAAAACTTTGTGGGCATGCGTACTAATAGTGCTATGTACGGTGATGTAGTTCGTACTTTATATCCAGTTAGGTGTTTATAAAGTTCTGACGGCCACCAAGTAAGCGACGTGTCTAACGTGTCGAAAAGTTCGTTAAAAGTTTATTTATCTCGAGTTCTGTTAAATTAGAGAAATGAAATGTTGAACAAGTCGTTCTGAACCGGAGTGTATCTAACATAACGAACGGTATGGTATCCAAACTGTAAGCGTTACGTAATTACTCCATTACTGTACTTTGAAATAGCAAAATGTAAGTTAGAACTGTATCTTTATTATAATTTCCATTTAGATCGGAAACTCAAATCATACTTTCATAAAACAAGACCGAACAGAAACTTTTGAATTAAACAGTTAATTAAGCTGTTAGTCCCCAAAACTCTTGTCACGGCACAGCCTCGGTTACTTGCAAATTTGAATCTCTGTTTACATATAAAAGCTGCTTACGCCTCGGAATATTTCAAGGCGGATTTATTTTAAAGTATACAGATTTCCTTGGGAACTGGTGTTTCAATATTGATAATTTAGGTAATAAATCTAGAGTGTTTTTCCTTATTATGTGAGACGGGGTCGTGGAGCAATTCGACGCTAATAAATTTCTCAGTAATGAGGCCCCAAACACGGATAAGCGTTAAAAGTACCGCCCACAATCAACTTAATGACTGAGCACCGTTGAAAGAATGGCATACCTACAACGACTTAGGGAAAAAATACGTCATTTTGCTTTTAATTCAAAACAAAATCACATAATTACTATGTCTGCTTGTGTTTAATAGGATATATCAAAGATATAATACTGTAGAATTATGCAGAACGCAGCTAAGGCAAGGCTAATGAGCAGTTTTCTCGTCATGAGATGTTTTTATCATCGAGAGATGGCGCTAGCGTCACTTTAGGATCTAACTTTTTAAACTTCATTTTTTATAACGGAGGTTAAGTGGTTGATGTTAACACGTTCCGGGACACTACTCCAGACACAATAGATGTTTTATTGTTTTCACGCCTGTAGGCGGGCACTGTCCCGGAACGTGTTAAAGTTTTGCGCCGTCACAAACATAGGCTCTTACGACCACAGTTTTAGTAGTTTTAGCTTGAGTTTGTTTGTTTAAGGAGAGCTTTTTTTTCTGAAGGTGCATGTCGGTACATATTTCAACTCTACAGAGAGAAATCTTTTCGGAGATGGTATTAAACAGATTTATTATAACAATAATTATTTGAAAATAATATCCAACCCGACAAGCACGTTTTCACAAACTATTAATATTTTATTTCGAATACACTTGTTTCGATTGAAAGTACAATAATTTGTTTAGGTTACTGGCATGGCACTGACACGGGGCACTACAAGAACAATTTAGTCAAAATGAAACAAAGTTTGATCTCACTCATTCAATATGTATAGGTAAGTAAAAGAAAACGCTTATCGATTTCATTTGAAGCTAATATCCAAGATGTATAAATTGTCTGAGAGAAAACGGTATACGGATATCATAAGACACGGCTTAAGCTCCATATTTAGAGACTCAAGGGGATCAAATTCTATTTTAGGAAAGGCACTTCCCGGAGATGTAGAAAAGTGAAAGTAATGTGTTTTTTTAACCGACTAAAAAAAAAGATGTTCTCAGTATGATTCAGGATAAGGTTTTAGAAACTATTTCATTTCAATCAGATTAATCTAGATAATAACTGAAAATAAAGAAAAACAATTGAAGCGCCTGCAAAAAACTCACTAAATGGACTAAAATAACTAATTTGACTTCTTATTATGAGAAACAAATTCATTTCAAATCGGTGCATGATGTTCTCGAGTTAATAACCGTATATAGGTTCACATTTAAAAGTAAAGGTATTCGTTGGTTCAAACGCTCATTTCAGTACCTACTTTAAGTAATTCTGGCCAGATTTATCTATATAAAACCATCGATACAAAAATACAAGTGGATCGAATATGGCTCTTTGGTTTGTAGGCCCTTAGCAGCGTGCACTCTTGTTAGTTTTATGCATACGAAACCAAAGAACCAGATACAAAGTAAAACGTATGCCAATTACGTATAACCGAACCCCGTTAGCATCACAACCTACGTGGTATAAAAGGCGTATGGAGTTTTTTGCTCACTTTTCGGTCCGCCGTTTTAATTGAAAGTGAAAGAAGCGGTCATTATGAAAACCTTAAAAAAATTATTCCTTGAATTATTTTACCAATAAAATATTCTATGACATATCTCTTCAGCCGTCACGTATACCCATAAACAGGCTGTATTGGATATTCGAAATTTAGTTTTACATCTTTACAAACTTATAAAACCTGCTACGAAAAACTGTCATTAAAAGAAGTTTTAAAATATTATTTTCGATTTATAGTGATCTTTTTTTAAGGTTTCAGTCGTGCCCGTCGTTTCGTAAAAATTGAAAAACGAAGTGAGCCACTCCATGTTAAGAATACCAAAGCCCTTTAAGGCTTGCAGCTTCTCGTACTGTTGCAGCGGTATGGGGCTTCAGATGGATAAATACTAATAAACTCGCCTGAACCATAATTACTTACAATGATAACCAATAATACGTACAAGTTAGTTACGCAACTCACCACCATCACCAATCGTTTTAATGTTTATTATCTGTAAAAACGCTGCATCTCCATAGAATTTGTGTGATAATACAAGTTGTGGCGTAATTTTTTTACAACTAAAAAAGTTTACAAATGAAGTAATATTGGGAATCGAATATCGTCTATACGCTATAAATTAACTATTCTATTTTAAAGGCATTATTAAAGAATAATGCACTATTTAAGAATTATTTCTGAATGCTGTAATCACCCCTATTACAATGATGATGTACCTACCATAATGTAAGTACGTACGTAAGTAAGTGAAAAGTAACGATAGCTCACCATATTGTTAAATCACCTAGTTATGTTATATTTGCCTGTATGCATCCCACTGCTGGGTAAAGGCCTTACCTCAATCACATGCGCAAATAATTTGTCAGCGAGACACAAAATGTCGCAAGATAAAATATGGAAATATGATTCCCAAAGGGGGCGTCAGAACGTCTCCTTTAAGGCCCGAACTGTCAAGTAAAGCTTTGTCACATAAATGTGTTTTCTATACTCGTGGTATTAAAAATTAATTTTTATTTGTATTAGTAAGGCCCGAGATATGCGTTGCGTTATCATTACTTAACTAATGATTAAATGTCGATACCAGCGGTTGAATATGACGGCGTTTTTAAGAAAAATGACCTTAATCAAATGTCAGAATGGCTACTCTAATGACCATCGGTAAAGGTGTTTTTTCTGGGCCTTAGTAACAGCTTTTAGTTAGTTATTTACGAGTAATATCAAACCAAAATGCAAGTATCATGTTAGTTGACACTCCTTTTATTACTGGTATGTGTAATCATCCGGGGAAACGGTATGTTTGTTTATTGTTCCGGACAAAGGACTACGCTGTTGTTGTTCTTTTCGTAGCAAATGACGTATTCCTATAATAGAGCGTGAGTAAAAATATAGTTATATACATTAAGAACACGTTACATGTTGGCTCTTTTAAGATAACAAGCGATAAGAAAACTTTAGTACTAGTGCTTACTATGAAAAAAAAACAGAACAGCAAAATGTCATCGGCAGTTATCATGTCAATGTACGGACGACAGCACGTCAAGGTAAACACTGCTGTATCTTATATAGTTGAATTAAAGGCTAATTTTCAACAAAAGTTGGTAAACTGATATGTTGGCGACTGTACTTTATGCGTGGATAGTAAATAATGGCATCGTTTCCCGAGAAAAACAAATGGTAATGCATTTTCCTTCGTCGTGATTATGATAATCGTTTTCTAACGAGATTATTCCATTTTCTCGCCGTTGGCGCTTGTTAATCCACGATTAGACACTTTTAATCGCGACATTCTCCTTCCATACAAAGTATACTTTGTACCAGAAATAGATTTCTAAAAAGATAACCATTAAACATTTTACTTCGTACTGACACTATTTAACGCCCACGATATTTGTCTCACAATTATTGAACCCTGAAAAGGTCACCTTTTCTTTGAAGGAGAGAAAATGTAATACTTAACTGTAAAGTACATTTTAAAATGTCGGGCAGCAACTCACTATGTATCAGATCCATTTTCAACAGCGACAGAATCGTTGTTTTTTATTATATTACTCGTATTGAAAATACGCAGTTTCTTTTCAGCTTTCCGATTTCAGCAGTTAAATCATCGCGCAAATATCTGTTTAAATACACTTTCTTTAACTGCCTCTTTCACATTTCGTTTTTTTTTTTTATTCTTAGTTTTATTTAGAAGCTTTGATCGATTAATTCGATCATGACAGCTCCATCTTAACATGTACATCAATTATTCCAAGTTAAGGCTAGATATAGTAAAATTAATTACAATTTTAGCGGCCTCCGAAGCCGGCTCCGCTAATGAGTTGGTCAATGGACCAATATCAAATTTATGAATACTAAGTAATCTATAAACTATGTCTCTCAGATTGCGATTCCGCTCACACTCCATTAATAAATGATGTACATCTTCTAATACTCCGCACATTGTACAGTTCGGGGATTCTATTAGTTTCATGAGAAATTTAAATTTATTTAGCGGCATGTGACCCGAACGCAATCTGTGGGCAGTAACAATTTGTAGTCTGCTAAAGTTAGAATTATAAAACCAGGGGATACGAGGAGGTTGCCTCTTTCACATAAGCTTCCTGTGCCAAGTTGTATCTCATTTTTTAAACAGCACTGCATCAAGTTTGACCTCATCTTACTCGATACAAAGAGCCGTGAGATAAGAGCCAGAAGCTGTACGGAATAGATCCGCGTAGATTTTAAACTACATTGAAAATAAGCGCATAATACAGACTGGAGCAGAGTTATATTACTTGGCTGCCTTTAGAAGCGGATGTACGTATACATAAGAATCCAGGAATCATTTGGATAGGATTTGCAAAAGCTCCCAGCAAATCGAATGCGGAATGAACCATAAAAGAGAGTCGTAAACGATCTACACCGCTGTAGTTAGGCACTCGTGTTTTGGGAAAAACAAACACGATGGACTTGGCATGTTTTACGCCGCGCCTTTGAGGTTCTACTGATGGTATTTTATTTCTTATTAGCTGTGCATACTGCCATTGGAGTACATTAAGGAAGTATGTAATGTTATGTTATGTTATGTTGTATGTATTTACTAGGTAAATTATTTATATATTAAAAAAAAGTTTCACATGTGTCGTATAATTCGATACTTGATTTTTAAAAACAATTTCAGTTCAATAAATTAATAATACAAGGCTGTAACAATTCCAATAATTCAGTGCGAGTATGCGGGTGGGTCTTTCATTCTACTGAAATCAGTTTCGACTCGTAACTAGTGCCGCACAAAGTTTATATCAGTTCACTCGAAAACTTATTATTTTATGAACAGTTTATTTTTAATCATCGAACCCTAAACTTTATTTATTAGCTACGGAACGGCTTAACAAGTTGACAGATTCAATTTTCCAAACCAATAGTAGTCTACCTGAATAATTTTAATACTTTCGCAAACTTTTAACAATTTACCGCCGAAAAGAGTTTAGTGATGGCTTAAATTAAAATTTTACGGCAACTAGGGAAAATAAAGTTTAACGCTAGATATATTTTTTTTTTTACCTAAATAGGTACTGTTCGTGAGTACCCAAAAGATTTTCAGGGGGTCAACCATATCCGGTCTCGGAGACGGGCCAGCGCTTCACCGCATGGCGCGCTGACTGTCAATGCACACACTTAGCACCACACCACGTGAACGGTTATCATGATCACAGTTGCACTTGTCATTCCTGTGTCACGGGGGACTGTCATCGGAGGCGCGGCGCGGGCGACCGGCCTGGCGCGCGATTGAGACTGCCGGAGCGCGCCCTACGTCCCCGCCTACAGTACCCGCTTGCAAACCGAACGTCACTCCCAAACAAGAAAACACTCCTATCCATTAATCATCTACTAATACATCTTCAATTATTACTTTACTCACGATCTATCTCTGCTTGCTACTGTTTTTCTCTCAGCTAGAATTCATTCCTTAAATATTGAAGTTCGAGTCACGAGACAATCATCCCTTTTTTAAAAGATAAACTCTTTTGATTTAAACTTTGCAAAGACTTTAAGATAAAATAAACTATGTTAAAAGTCTAGCTTGAATAATTTTAAGAGTTTTTGCCAGGCCCAGTTCTAATTAATAAAACGAAATAGTTAACTACGCATATTTAAATAAGCGGCTCGAAATACAAGACGATAATTCTTTGGAAGTAAAAGCAGTCCTGGACTTTATTGTTTAAGCTGTAAAATACATTTTATGAAATATCTGTGAAAAATAAACCTTGAAATATTCAGGATACATATTCAATACGAGCACTAACATTATTAGATTTATCTACTAGGAAGATGGTCTTATAAAACCAATTAGACAGAAGTAACAGCTATCAATGTAATTAATTTACACCTCTCCAGAGGAGTTCCCGTTTAAGGTCCTTCCGATAGCCCGGAAAATGTATAGTGCTACAATCTGATAAGATTGCTATTAATCACGAGAGAACTCTGCCTATTGCGAGTTCAAAGGGCACTTAGAATTCGCACACACTATTTAAGAGCGGGTTCAGAGATAACGAAATGGGAACATCATTAGTGACCATTTGAAACTATACCGCGTTAATTTCGAAGTGGAGAGCAAGCCATACGTATAACGAGACATAACTCTATTAAGTGATCTAATGTTTTCTACCCGTATATTTTCAGTTATAAGAGCGAATTACCTTATTTAAATTATCTAAAGGCATGTTGAGTTTTGACAGTTTTTATAGATGGCTTGACATTTTTAATCTTGTCTGATTGATGGTAGTCATGATGGCGCTTGTACCAATTAATTTGATTAAACTTACTCCTACAATTTTAAAACTGCACGTACAAATGGAATTATTCAATTTCTGAAAATGGCATACCCAAACGAATGTATAGTAGGTGGCGAGGCAGTGAGTTTGCTTAAACGCGAAAGCTCTCCTATCTAGTATGCACCAGGTTATCAGAGCACACGGATTATGACAGGTAAGTCATACATTTTAAACCAGTTATTCAATCCAAGCTGCATTCGCGAAATCTTGGTATCGAATTGAACCAGAAGGGAAATTAAGATAAGCTTGTATGAGAACAAAACTTAAATATTTGTAAGCGTCACAAAATTCTAGAAAAATGATAGCGATTTTTGTTATTTCGTTTGAACGCTTCTCACTCTTAAAATAATACATACAAAGGGTATCTGCATAGTTGTCAACAACCATATTTTGGGTTACCACATATAAAATTTATGGAAACCAAGGAAATGTCACGGGAAGCTTTATGTTTTTCTGAATCGAAACCGTGAGACTACTCGTATAGGTATACGTGATACAAAATGAATGAAGCAACTCGAACATAAAAAATACATAAAAGCTTCACGATTAATAGATTATATTTATTTCTCTTATTTGCTTCAGTATGTTCGTTTTGTCTGGCTCTTTTCGTATTATTGTTTGGAGAGGCGCGCGATATAAACTGTCCGACAGATGCCCACGTAGTTCGGATTTCGTTAATTTAAAAAGTAAAAGCTCCGCCAAGAATGTCCCAGAGCCTGTCTGCATACAAAACGATTAATTAACAAGATCAACAAAATTTCGTAAACGCAGAGACTACAAACAAGCTGGGCGAGTATAAACAAAGGAAACACCGTCAGGTCCAAAACGAAATATTTTTTGTTAATTAATTGTGCTTTAATTATGGTTTTAACGAGAATCGGTCATTTCTTTATAATCCTCATTAAAATACATATAATTATATTGGTAAGCTGCGCGAGCCAGTAAAAGATCTAAAGTAAATGTACAACTAAGGCGGTCGTATAGCTAAAAGCGATCTCTTCAAGACAACTTTTGGGTAAAGGAACAATCTTGAAATTGTAATTCTCTAGCATACCATAAAATAAAACTTTTAAAAACGAGCCCCAATGTGATTGCAAAAATTTCCAACCATGGAAAACAAGAGAATAAAATTACACAATCAAATAAACAGTGCAATTAAGCGTCATTGGGCTAATCGAAAAGTTACGAAGCTCGGCGTTAAGTTAATATGGAAAGTTGCGAACTGAACGCTACACGTACAGGGCAACAAATAAATCTAACCTAACTTTATAAGTTTCCGCTGCAAATCTCGTCCTCCACTTTTCGTACTTCTAAAAAGGAAATAATTCAAACTTAGTTTATGGGTCCTTCTTTTTTATAGCTGTCCAATCTTCTTAGCGATAAGACAGCGTAAGCCGTCTACAAGTTAGTTTTTGTGTTGTTTGTTTTTACCGGTTTATTTCAAACATACGAGGATACTATAAGAGGATTCATTTCTTTCAGAATTTTAGATAAGCCTTCCCATTAAATGCATTACTAGTTTACGTCCCCGTTTATTGAGACTTACATTATTTCTTAAAACCATCTGATTCATATACGGCACGATATACAAAGTAATACTAGCAGATGATAGCATATTATGTATCTAACCAATAAAGAATTACCTCTTTGCTTCGTTCGCAAGCAGACGAGCCGACCTTTCATGTGATGGTTGAAAATAAATATGTTTACTAGAAGAATTTCCCATATTTACAGAAACATTTTCTTTGTGCCTCGTTCAAATAAAAGCGCTTCTATATTGACTCAGGCAGGCGTTATTGTGTGGCGGCGGTGGCGCGAGTTAGTACTCAAGTTTCTCATAGGATTGACGCCAACCGTGTCACTTTTATGGTCCTGTAGTCTACCGTGAGCCTGTGAAAGTTTTTCAGGCCGATATGTATTTCATATCTCATAAAAAGTCTCACTTTTTGTAGAAAACAAATATTTGGCGTTATTATAAACCACACTAAAAAAATACGATTTTGCAGTACACAAGAACTTTAATAACAATAGTCTGTTATTCAAGTTATAACTAGTAATTTGGCTTCGTCTACTGCTTTATAAAACTTCGGTATAGTGCGTTATAAAACCAAACTCAAAGCAAATAACAGTACCTTTAAAGAGAATTCACAAAGGCTTCATGTACACAAAAAGCTTCAATGTAATTTAGATTGTATATTTATTTTAATGTTGGCTTGTGTAAAGACTTGGTGTTTTAAATCAAGAAACATTACGAGTACAATGTCAAGCTTTGACCTGTGATGTTTCATCAGATCTTATTTATATGAATAAAACAGAAAAGGATAGCTGTAGTCAAAAGAAAGTCACGGCGAAAGTTTAGTGGCATTTACTGCTGCCTAAGGTTGTTACTTGACCCGTACAAAATAGGGGTATGGAATATAAACGTACCATACACACCCATTACGGGATATGGCGAATATACAAGCGCATATAATAATACATAATGTGGTATTTGGGCGGATGGATACTGTCTACGATATCAACGGCTATTTGCATAACGTATATCGTCTGAATAAGCTGATTTCGCGAAGTATCACACATCTTATTAAGTATTAACAGGTCTCTCTGGCTTGTACTGTCGATATTGGATTATCTGTTCGAATTTATCCCTATTTACACCCCCTTAACAAATTCCCTTAAACTAAAACTATAGAGGTACATATCAAATGAATCTACTCCTTTTTCATATTGAATATATCTGCAATAATGTCGGCATCTCTTTTTGCTTGTAGTATTTTTTTACCGTTTTATTTAGTAAATATTATTACGATTAACACGTTTTTACGCAGTCACCGGTGAATAAAGATTTGGATTTGAATGGAGCTTCTTTTATAGAACAGCGCTTATTATTATTATAAAATCATGAAGACAGATGAACAATAAGCTCTTGTTCGCTCCATCGCCTTCGTACAATTTCTGTCTACGCAATATTAAGACAGATAATATGCAGAAACACTTAGCTCCGCGCAGTGCCTTTATTAATTTACGTACACAGACAAAGGGGATATTTCGCTTTGTAAAGGACCCGTACATTTGTGGAATATCGTAATTACTATGCGTAGTTAACTAAAAATATTTATATAGGCTAGCTTAGATACTTTTACAAACTATTGCTGTAATAGTAATGTATAAAGTTTGTTTCATTAAAGAAAGAAAGAAAGAAAGAAAATGAATTTATTAATTTAGGACATCACAAACACACACACAAATTTGAAGAGTTAACAAAAAAAAATACACAATCAC
This sequence comes from Pyrausta aurata, assembly GCA_963584085.1. Taxonomy (NCBI): domain Eukaryota; kingdom Metazoa; phylum Arthropoda; class Insecta; order Lepidoptera; family Crambidae; genus Pyrausta; species Pyrausta aurata. Next base: position 9,395,861 of record OY757253.1, on the reverse strand, counting down.
ATGACAAATTAACATTATTATGATATCTAAACAAAATAGCAATCTAACTCCAATATTTTTTTTTTAATTGGGCCTCAATTTCGGTACCTGAGTCGACACTGAGTTGTCCATCAGTTGTATTACGAGAGTACAATTGATATACCTCGCTATTCTGACAGCGGCGTGTCACCTTTCAATGCTGCTGACTTTAAGCACACGACATGTTACAATAGTTCTACTGTGTAGTCCAACACAAATGTCCAACAGTAGATGCCGAAAATACACGAATTGACGCCCTTATGTATGTGTGTAAGCAAAACTTCTTTACGTATATTATTGACATCGGTAGGGGAAGTATGAACTTACAAGCAGCATTACTTAAAAAATACACGTCAATCAAAAACAATAGTTTCTTGCACGTTCTTTGTGTCTTACCAACGAGTATATTTTTAATGGTACAGTTAACATTCACGTCCGCACCGTTACTCTTTCACATTGCGGCCAGCGGCCGGTGGCGGCATCAATTTGTTTTTTCCGCACATATATTACCCGCAAGACGCTGGGAGCACGCACGAATCCGCACCGCCATTGCAAGGCTTGTAACTACCTATTTGTTTTAATTTTGCCTAGGCTTTCACACGTTGCCGGTTATTTTTCTAACATGCAAGGCCACTTTATTAGTGTCTTTTTACTTTTATAGCAAAACTTTTATGCTGTCGAGGTTTGGATCCGAATCAGTGAGCATTTTCAAAACTGCATTACTTCCCCGATAATTTTGCCAATGGCAACACTAAAGCGCTATAAGTTGATTTCAATGATGACGATCGTTTATTCCAGGATGCAGTTTAAAATGTAAAACGCTCCTCTTTTTGATGCTGACGAAAAAAGTAAAAACAAGTAATATTACCACACGAAATTAATAAATATCTTTCAAATGAATAAAGTGATTCTATACGTAAATACATACTCCAGGTTTTATTAAGTTCCTAGAAATATGAAGCCCACATTCAGTAGGTATTCACCACAATAAGTAATTTCAAAAATAAACACAACCTAGGGTGATTTCAACCATAAATACATTTTAAGTAGGCAAATAATGCTCAAAAGGGCTAATTTAATGTATGATTTACGCAAGCGATGTGTTTGGAAAGCTGAAAAATATATTTGAGAATGCACGACGGTGGTTTATCTTCCTCGGCAGCGGATAATCCGCGCTCACAGCTAAATTAGTCAACATCTTATTTGCGCACGAGCGTATTAAATAGCTTCCATATTGAGGGATGCCGCCTTGGTTTCTTGTCTAACATAAACAAAACAATGCACGATCTCTGCTTTTTGATCCGCTAGCGAGTCAATACGAACAATACGAATTTAAAATTAGATTAAAATTAATAAATAAGTTAACTTTAAGGGTAGAACTTAAATAATTTTGAGCATCATAGGTAACAGAAGAAACCTGAACCACTAAAACAATTGAAACAGTCATAAATAAAATGGCTCTATTATTAAACCAAGGTGAAAACGGGAGTAAGAGAAATCTTGCGAGTCTGATTAATTTCCTACAGCGTATTGTGGTACCACTCAGCCTTTTGGTTTACTTAAAAGTTTCCTCCCGCGCGAGATCCGTCATTACAAAGTTTACTTGTTTCACCTTCCATTTTGATTTTTTTGACAACCCAGCATTAACGTTTTCTTCCATCTTTTAGTACTTGTTAATAAGGCAAATTCTTGATAACAGTTTTACGTAATTTAATAATTTAATTTGTTATGTTAGTCATAAAGTTCAAATAAATACTCAATAATCTACATTCTAATAATGTATCTGTCTGTAGGCAATACAAACAAAAATATTAAAAAAAAAACTTAAAAAGTCTAAAAAAAATATTGGAGGGACATCACAAATACACTCATAATTAATATTACACATAATCACATATAAACAAAAAAGTAATACATTAACACAGTAAAAGGCGAGAGAACAAAAAAATATCTAGAAATCGAGTACAACAAACCAAACCCATTCATAAAAATAATATTCCTAATGTATAAATTATTGTAATAAAATATCCGCGAGATATTCACGGCTCGATAGCCGGGGCATATCACACCATCCGACGTATCGCAACGCAAGATAATGCCAATGTATGATTAATGGCGAACCGGTGAAGTTTCAGTAACAAAACGAACCCAAAAAGGGGATGCCTACAAACGGATGTAGCCCTACTACATACAAATTACCTAATACGGAGGATGCGGGCTATTCCCAACCCTTATCTACATTTTTAGATAGGTACCCAACTGACAATCTGGGGCCTAATATGAGTTATTTACGTGCTGCATCGAGCAAATGATAGATAGATTCCGTGATCTAAATTCGAGCGCACTGCGTCAGAGTGAGACTTCGTTTAATTCAAAGGAAAAATCGATGGCTTGATAGGAGTTTGTATGAAGTTGGATACGCGTTGAGAACACGGCTCATTAAACTTCAGCCATTCACATTTGCTTACGTCTCGATCTAAGACATTCTGGGCTACGCAACGACACTTGTTCGTTTTATAGACAACCTTGCAGGGTGGACTTGTTGATACGAATACAATTTATGCGTAACTAACATACTGCTCTAGCTAAACTAACAAAAGTTTTTAAATATTAATACTGTGTTTCTGAGGATAGGTACAAATAATATTAGTAATTACTTTGGATTATTACACACCCCATTAACTAAGTTTATTTACGTAAACATGCATTTGTACATAGTAAAACATATAAGAAGAAAAAAACGCAAGGAAAACACTTAAGAATCATGATTTACACGAGAACAATTAACTATGGAACAGGAAAGTCCAAGTGACATTTGCTTTATTACAACGAAGGAGGACAGAACTTTTTTGCTATTTTCCCTCGATTTAAATGCAAATCACTGGAGGAACATTGCAATGTTATCTGCGGTGCTCATAGGATGTCACGGGGATATCAACATTCGTATTTGAAATAATTATTTTCTACAACCATAAAAATAGCTTAACACGATTTTCTACTCAATTACTTCGAAAAAACAGACAAGAAAAAAATATTTTTACCAAAAAATTTTGACAAAGTGGGGCTGAAGCGAATAACATACCTTGCCCACCTATTCTAAAAGGATGAACGCAAGTGAGCAATAATAAAATAAACGTCCACCCAAATCCAGAAAATACAGTCAACAATTTCAACTAACAATACATTTTCATCGTCCACTGTAAATATTTTACTTACACAAATTGGAAGAGTAATTTTTCTTAAAAAGAAATAAAATGTTATCGGGCGTCCGGAACCTTTTTTTTAGATTTGGTCCCGCATACGAATAAGGCTATAAATGTTGATCAGGACAACAAAAACAATTGACCGAAAATATATTGCAGGGAAAATTGCTGTTAACAAAAACAAGTTCAGCTTTGTACCATTACTTTAAGGTAAACGTTTTGTTAACAGCTACAACGAGACGTTCCTTTAAAAGACTAAGGGCATGTTTCACCATCGAAAAATAAGCACTTACCAACGAATAATCCAATAGAACATCATTTCGTATCAAATATTTGGCAGGTAACGCTAGCCAGAACTTATTAAGACATTGTGAAACCAAGCCGATAAGTGCATATATTAAGTAATCTTGAAAAACATATGTATTATCATACCTAAATATAGTACTTGCTACGATTGCAAGTAAATAAATATCATTTATTTGGTGATATTTACAGTGACTTGGTAAGTTGCGGGTATTCAAACCAAAGTTGGTTTTACTGATAATTTTATATTAATGAAGTTTGGTGTTATGACCCATTCACCAGCGAACAACAAAGTCTGGACGGAATGGAACCACCCCATTTGCTACAATGTGTTTAATAAGCATCTTTTCTGAACGTGGATATTTGAAATGCTATTGAGAGAGGCACAATGAATGTTGACTCCACCTCAGTATTATTTCTTGTGGCGTTCGGGGGCCAAGGCACTTGAATAAAAGATTCGTATATTATCCCGGGCCGGAGCCGAGCACAATAGGGCAGCGACAACGCACTCACTGTAATTCAGTGAGCGGCCTAGCGAACGCATTGTGTTATATAGCAGCAGTGCTTTAATCCATCTAATTTTGAGGTGGGTCAAAATTACCCTCCTCCCGATTTAAAACTTTTTGGTTCTATAACACAAAGTTCTGACTACTTTCCGATCCATTCAGAATACCAAATCAGAGTCTCCACAGATTTGGATTCACAAAAGAGTCCTCATGATTCCGAACTGGGTTTACCATCGCAAAAATCAGGAATCGTGTCTAATTCTATCGGTTCGTAGAATTTTAATATACGGACGGCGAAAACTTTTACACGGGAGTTATTCGAGTGTAAACAATGTTAAACGTTTGGCCGATTCGATCTAGTTCCAAGTTAACAAAACATCAAAGAAAAGTTAAAGTCCGCAAAAAGTTATCGTACGTTTCCAAGTTAAGAGATGAAGGCTTGGACGTGGAAAAAATATTTTCCTCTTCTTCTTAAGTAGTTACAGGATAGTGGAATAAAGGGACCGATACATACGCCCTTCGAATACACAAAAAAAAACCCATCCGAAATCCGAACTCAGAGTATAGGCAAATTGTGATCGTCACGAAAACGACTAAGGTCACGCGTCAGTGGCCTGACATTATTTGTCAGAGTGGATCGGAAAGCAATTTCGCCTAACTCGAGACTATTTGTCACACATAAAACGTGATCTATGCTAGCGTCTCGCCGATACATCCGTTTTGGTCCAAACTTTAGTGACTACGAAATGTCCTCTAAATACTGCCTTAGTGAAATTGGAAATACACCCAATTTGTAAAGCAACATTTCAAAATATCTTACAAACACTAAGGCTCAATCAAGCTCTGGCACAAGGCGTTTGGGAATATGAACAATCCAAATACAACGACAAGTCTATAGCGAGTATGGTGCTGTCAGATGATGTCAGAGCGGCGAATGGATAGGATACACAAAGCACGTCAGCCGCGCACACTGTCATTCAGAGGTGCGGGTAAATGTTTCTGTTCACTGGGCCTTGGATTTTCGTTAGAAAATTGGAGTACCTCGTATTGGTCTGAAACAATACCAGCTTCTTGCAGAATGGTCGACGGTGCCGAGATAGTGCGGTTAGTTCGGTCCGTGACGGCTCGTCCCTCGGCAGTTGCCGCCACAATACATAGCCAAACTTAAATTAGAAACCTACCTAGGCGTTTTCGGCTATCCAAAACAAATGAATCCAAATCGAGAGACAAGTTAATATACCCTTGTCATGATACAAATTCGAAATTAAATAACCTACGAAACTTCTTAGTAGATAGACTTTAATAAATTTAGACTAATAAGTTGCCTACTTCATCAACGTAATTAAATAAAATCCAATCAAGCCAGCCAAATACTGTTACGAATATAAGGCGTCTCGGTCCTTTACCTAGATTTTGTTTATTAAATTAAATAGTATTTCCTGCTTACTTCTTCAAAGGTAAATGCCTACCGTGCCCATATTTTTGATGAATTGCTAACTAATTTAACTTACCGATAATATCAAAGAAAACTTCCTCAGCATCGCAAACTTAGCATAGTAATTCATTAAGTATTATTTTTTAACCGAGTTCGAAAAGGTGGTTATTGCCTTTAGTTTTGTTATCACCTTCAACAAACATAGGTAGTTAAATAGAAAAAAAAACAATAACTTATAGGCCTTATATAAGACAGATATGTATTTAAAATACAGATTAGTAATATATCATGTTTACGTGAGGCTTACGCGCGACTTGAGCCTGAGTGGCTTCCTCAGGCTTAAGTGATATACGCGCTACCTCACTCATTATACAAGATCAAACAGCAACGCTGCCGAACACGCGTTCATTAATTTCCCTGCGTAAAAGCTTTATAAAGTATGTTAACGGAAACATTTAGACGGTACGCCTGCCACGCTGAAGTATTTAGTAGGCGAAAACCACGATTCTGACACGGCACCCGCGAACTATCTTCTACATGCGCCGCTGATAGTGCGTACATACATTATTGATGTCATTTTAGTCGTGCCTCACTGCAAACCTAAATATATTAATCAGTCAGGTATCAAACGACACCCGGGAGTCGCATAACAATGGAATTTATATTGTGTCTCGTTTACACATACTTGACGAGTTAATGCATGTCAACGTCATAATCGTGAATCTTACATTTACAGCCTATACAGGAAGTAATTGACACACTTTATTCGCCTTCTGTACAAATAGTGAAATCTGAACCAATTTTCGAATGACATTTGGCAAGAGGTACGCTCCACATATTGTGGATCAGCTCACACACTGTGTACTAAGCTAGAGGAAAGTAGAAAGGCAACCATACGAGGGCCAATAATGGTAGCGTTGAGATCGTGTTGCATCTCCAGGATCTAGGGACTGGAGAGGTGCCAGCGACACCACGCGTAAAACGGAACGACATCGGCCTACTTGCAGACGCGAGAGCAACCCACCGAGATTGATAAAGCTGCTTCGCTCGTACTAGCGCTGCCATAAAAGTTTCAGTATACATTTTCACTAGCGAACTCGCCGATTAATCGACAGTGCGCAGTTACGTATATTTTGTACACAATAAAATTTTAACGACCCTCGTGTTTGCGAAAATTATTTGTGATTTTATTACAATTGCTTGCAATTTGAGTAGCGAGGAATATTCAAAGTACAATAATTTCAGATATGAAATTCGCGTTGCTCGTAGTTTTATTTGCAGCAACATTTCTTGCAAAGGGGTGCGAGTGTGACAAACGGAACAAAACCATGTGTAAGGAAAATGAGATTGTCACGGATATGAAATTATCAGTCGCGAGTTCAGTGAATTGAATAAGTTTGCCCCCTGGGCAATACGCATTCGAATGATATTGAAAATGTTTATCGGAGGCAACATGCGGTGTTCGTCTACCCGTAAACATCATTTCGACATCACGTTAGGGCGCTAATATGTAAACAAAACCCATTTATATCCATTTATATATATATAGAATGAAGACTTGTAATTTTTTGTGTTCTCGTTGACAAATTTAATCAGAACTAATGTAGTTCTGACATAGTTTCGATACACAGTTGTATACTGATAGATATGAAACGATTATTTGATAGTCATTTGTACAGGCGAGAGAACGTATAATAGAGCTATGGCACGATAAATTCGTTTGCTCATAGTTGAACGGGAGATGCTAATCTAATATTGAAACTGTACAAGGCGCGAGGTTCGGGAATAAATCACGAACGGTACAATTGGCGATAATTTAATATGTCGGAAGAAAGGGCGTGACAGCCGCGAACACACGCGGATATTGAGCGCGCGTGGCGCCCTCTAACGAGCCACTTATGGGAAAAATTCAAATTATTTTACGTTCATGTGAGGAGAAACGATGCCATTACATCAAGTGACTCATAATCTATACAGTCAAAATGGAATTGATATTCTCAAGAGACTTAAAATACTTAAAATCGTCACAAAATTGAGGGCAAACGTATTGATAAATTAACTCTTGTTTGGTTTTTAACCGTTCTTTGAATTGGAATAATGTAAATAAGTATTCTCAACGAACTGTAGCTGACTGAATACATTGATGTTAAAGTCTCATTTTGAAAGTTAATGGATTTTTAAGTGGTATATTAGCTAACTTTGTAGAAAGCATTTTACCTGTATTCTGTTATTTGCCCACGGCTAAGCTTCTTTTACGCATGTTCGCGTAGAAGCGACGGGTTTTCCAAAATGCTTTTAGAGGACAAACAGAGTTCCCAAGTTTATTGCGAAAGCACACGACTGCAGCTTGCGTTTTTATTTCCAAGTCTTGCTGTAAAACTTTCAGAACACGAAAGAAGATAAAGCATAAATAAAAACTTGGGTAACGAGTTAAAATTCTATCGTTTCTTTTTGAAATTGAAGTGTTATATTAAGAGCTTTGTACTAATTATATTTGCTCATACGGATGAGCAAATATAATTAGTACAAAGCTCTTAATATAACAATGCAGGATATTCTGGATGCTACTACGGAGTAGCATCCAAAATATCCTGCATTACATTGTAATCCTATAGGTCAACCTCGTAACCGACATGAGGCTTAAGTGTATGCCTAGTGTCACCCAGGATAGCATTGTCCCAGGTAACAAATGGTACAACAGGGTGGGACGATAAATGCATTTATTTTGACCGACTTCAAGAAAAGGAGCTTACACCAGATTTGGATGCACATACTTTTACTGCTAACGATGAGTAATAACCATAACCACCGTAAACATAAGTTTAGCTTCTACGTGTACCCATATACATACGAGCCAATGCTTTGATAGTGGTTTACAAATGTACATTTATATTCGTCAGAAATGCACCTTCGTAGATGATCGATCATTATCTGAGATGGGTCTCGGATATCTTATTGAAGCGTATCTGAATAGAGCTCCGTTTTGACTATAAATGATTTCTATCGCTACACATTTGCTGTACAGATTACTGGATAGAAATTTAGGTTAATGAAAATAGTAGGTATTGATCATCCAGCCAGCGTTCGAAGCGAGGAATAGTTTAGGAACAATTTAACGGTATCATTAGCGTTTAATTGTGAGTAAACGTGTGCGTGGTATCGGGGCGGGAACGCCGCAAGGCAAATGTGCGCAGACCGCGCCTCATTAACTCTAATAGAGAGACATTAATCCATGTTGATGAAAGTAATAATGAGCTTCATGTTTCTCAAATCGATCCACTCACCAAAGATGTGCGTCTAAAACTGATTAGATAGAAAGTGATTGACCTAGGCTAATGTATTCTGTCCACAGATGCTATCGTCAGAAATGAGAATCCTAAGGTCAAGTACGACGTTAGACAGATAATTGATTTATGATTATTCCATTTCTGCGGGGTGAACGTAAGTGAGAAGTTATTACCAACATGCATGAACAAGACTAGAACAAAAGCCAAAACCCTAAAAGTGTCTAGTAGGACAACATGTGGTATTAATATTTCGCGCACTTGTTTTTGTGACAGCGACTCGCCCCAGCTGGCTGGACGTTCCAAGCTGTTTTCTGACTTCTTCGCTCCTCTGTATTGTTTATCGCGGGATGTGCAAACTACAACGATATATTGTGATTTATCACCACAGTTGGGAAGTATTGGAAGTTTTAAGAAAGACCCTATTCTTTGCGAAGTTCATACAACGCCATTAAACACACACTTATTTTAGTGAGTATTTTACAACCGCAGAAGAGTACTCGCTTTGTTTTTTCTAAGCATGTTTACTATTTAGCAAAAACTTTCTCCACAAATTGGTAAAGGAGTAGGTAACAAAGTTGTAGGTGATTGTGTAGGTAACTAACAAAAACACTATCTACATTTTGAATACATTATAAACTTGCCAGCTGCTGTTTAAAAAACTGCCAGCAAGTTCCGCTGATTTGCATTTTTTTTCAGGACTGCCCGACGCGAGTTTTCCGACACATTAGTCAACGCGCACATTGCCTGCAGCCTTGCACTTCTCCGAGTGTTTTCAACCATTTTCAGTTCGCTGAAAGAAGGTCAACTCAAAAAATAAATAAGCACACCACGCGCCGTTCACTTGTGCATTTTCACAAAAAATATAATCAATCTCATGTACTTAAAACTAGTAAAAAGCTTTTTTCCCCACTCGATTGCCAACTTCGCTTTAACTGGCTTCTATATTTGACTAGGTAAAGTTTGACTTTCTAAAAGTTTTTATTGCATAATATATTAAACCTTTCACAAACTGCGTCAGAATGTTTTCGAATACAAAGTTTTGTGTAATAAAATTCTTGGCACGTACTAAAAAGCTTTTCTCCAAAAATAACGGTGAATTTTTAAAATGATCAAATCTTGTTATTGTTTTGATTGTTTTATTTATTTGTGAAGTATCCCGTACCCTCATCCGTAGAGCAATAAAGTTGGAAAAGATTTATGTTATTTTTTATAGCGAATCACTATCCTATTGGAGTTTTATTACATAATCTGAGCCGTGTTACTTGGCCACTTAAAACTTATTGTTTTGTATTGATCGATGTTTTAATCTCAACTACCTATTCAGTTAATACCTAAAGTTCTTACTTGTAGTGTTTTACTGTACATAATTACATCACGACACGCATTCATCGGTTGAATCACTTTGAGTGGCAATATAGAATTATTAATTATTCATTATCTAACTAAGTGTGGATTTCGTCGTACCTATAATGTTATTTCAGTCATAATATAATCAGCACTCATCGTCCACGGTATTTTGTAAATAAATAGCTACGATCGCACCTGTGTGTGTGGCTTAAAGTGAAACATGTCTTTTAATTATAAAGTCTATTCACTCTCTTCTTGAAAGTCCGAATACAGTGGCCAGTGATTTTCAACCATTTACAAATTTAACCGAAAAAATATTATGAAGTTGTAAAATTTTTGTTTTCATCCAATCAACTGAGGAGATGTAGCTCAAAATTCAAGCCTAGCCTAGACGTGGTCGAGTGACCGACTTTCTCGGCGCGTCATCGCGCGACACACTGAACCGCGCTGTTTTCAGCTGAGTGCTATATCAGTCTTGCTGGCTCCCGCATTTGAGCTTTACGCGAACACGATGCTTGAGGCAACGGAACTTTATCTACTCGATAATGCATAATACTGGTTAAATACTCATACTTTTAGATTTGGTTTAGGTTGATTGATGACGAGGGAACGTAGAAAACTCTGCCTTTTTTTTATATAATAAAAAATATCCTTATTTCCCTTGGTCACGTCATCACGCGTGAAAGGCTAGAACGATATCATTAATTCTTTTTTGTGTTTGTTACTGTCAGGAAATGGTTGTAATGAAAGAAAAAATTGAGACAATTTCGCGAAAAAATTGTTAATTTAAGAACACTTACTTTCATAGCGGGGCTGGGGCGGATTGGGGAACTTTGTTTCGCAACATACAACAAAACAAAGTTCGTTGGTGCCGCTAGTTAAAGATAGATCATCCGCTATCTACGGGCATTCAATCAAACAAGGCCGATTCCTGATCTGTGTTTTCGAATAGTTTTTTTCACTTTTAACGGAATTAGTTCGTTGGGGCAGCTAAAATTCCACTCCCAGAAAAACTAACGTGCAGCCGCTACGAAAACCTCGTTTAAAATATAAAATCCACGACTGGCTAAAGCTTCGCTGTTTTACATAAAAAGACTAGAAGTTATACTTGAAATAGTTTTATGATGAGCCACGATAACTCTCGGGCTACCTAAGTTACGAGTATATTAGGTATTGCATTCCTGTTTATTTTGTTAAAATTGTCGAGCTTCTGCCGTAACTCTGCGTGTAATTTAAGAAACAGATGCTTAGTGAATAAACAGGGTTTTTACTTCACAGCAAAATGTAATACATTTACCTATATCCACCTGAATGGTCGAAAGTTAAATCGATGCAAATAAATGACATTAAACTTAGGACCCCGATTTGGTATGCGTCGCGGGACAATAAGTTTTACAGGGGTCCGCCAGATGGGACCCCCGTCGTTACTATATTACGCACGATGCATATTCGCTGAGGTGTTGTTGTTGACCCATATAACACACCGGCGACTCAGTAGTCGCGTACCGTGCAGTCACGGTAAATATGAAATGTGTTCAATCTAAACTCAATAAAAAAACGTGTCATTTAACTAAACCAAGATATCTTTGAGTACTCAAGATGAACATATTCCAAAAAGCCTTTACTATCGTTTGACTTCAGTTAGTAACTATGTATGCGTGCATCGTCACGTAAAATGACGGACCATTGAGTATGTGTAAGAGGACATAGACACAAAACTGATGTTGCGAAATAAAAAAAATATGCATGTTAGTCTGTGGCATGTTCTTATTATATGTATTCATAGCTAACTTTGATAAGAAGATGAAGTTTAAAGTATAGTTTACAAACTCGAAACCAATCTATACGATCTCGGAGCACGGACGTCTACTCTTGAGCGGCGCATATCGACAAACGCAAGGAAATTGCACCAGATGCCGGGAAATTGAGCTCCTCGCGATTCCGAGCACAAAAAGAGCCGTCTTATCAGCCAATCATAAATCATGTAATTTTTCAATCTCTACTGCTGTTGAACGGGTACAGCCAATCGTTTACTACGGCTCCGAACTAGGAAAAGTTTGTCAATATCTCACAATGGGGTCAGTGCCAAATAACTTATTTTACTACTCTCAATCTTTATTACAAAATGAAAAAAATAAATGAACTGAGACGCGTATCATAAAAAATAACTTAGAACCCACCTATTCAAAAATGAAACCGTTTCCTTGTTTCAAGGAGGCTAAGATGCTGGCTGCGTCGCCACGTTGGATAGCTATGCTAATCCTTTGAGCTAGGAACCAGCCAGCTTTATTATTTGCCGTAACAGAATTTAATTTGGGACCAATTTTTGCAAACAAAAATTTAGAAGAAAACGTTTTCAATTATATTGCATTTAAATAATTATCTTTTTTTATTTCATTTAAATAATTCTTTAGTTTTTTATTTCATAAGTACTTACTAAGCTTAATAATGCCATACGGCATTAAGTCCACCTTTTGTACAGTTTTTGGTTGTGCAATAAAGTATAAATAAATAAATAAATAAGCTAAGCTAATGATTATGAGATGAAACTTCAGTCAATATCGTATCATAACGGTCGTTTCAAAGATGTGTTCGGAGTTGGGAAATTATGTTTTAAAATTCCAAGAACGCTTTCGTAGGCATACTAACTTAGTCGTTAAGTATCTTGTAGGTAGAATGTATTTCCCATCCCAGATTACCCAAGTCTCAGCTCAAACGTCAGACAATTTGGACAAGCAGCAACTTGACGGACTAAATCTACATAAAGTGAATAACTTTTCTCCGTTTGCGCTTCTTTGTCTGACCTAAATTATCATAGTCCAGCAGGCCGAAATTTCACAATAAACTATTCACTCGAACGTTGATCGTCTGAGGATACCCTAAATTTAATTGTGCTACCATTAAGGCACTATTCATTAAATTAAATCGCAGTCGTATAAATTAGTGTCAGTAAACGTGATACGTCATTTACGAGTAACTTGCGAAGGGGCCATACGATAGTTTACCGTCGAGGGCTGAAATGGTTATACTGCCATTAAGCTAAAATCGCCACATTCGCTGGGTCGCAATGTAGGTAAGATACGGCTTATTAGGAAGACTTAGTTCCCGTATACGTAAAATCGTAACTTCCACTTTATGCGCTCGCTTATAAACTTTAAATTTTGGATGTATTTTATTGCTTGGGCCACTACTCGGCAGTCAAAATATGAGATACATAATTATTAATGAAACTTTCTGTATGTAGTAGAAAAAAAGATAATCACCAAAATGAATATTACTTAAAAAAACGCACTTTTTACTTTTTTTGTTATCAAAGGTTTGCTTGCTCTTTACATAAACGATAAAAGAAAACTCAAAAACAAAACGTGAGTGAAATATTGTCAGGGAACATAACACAATTAGTTCAAGTAGACGTCGCGATCGCAAAATACTTTAAAAGGAAAATTGTGAGACGAGTGGAATTCCCGTTGAGAGTAACACAAACAATATTGGACTGAAACAAACGACGTACCAAATGGGCCTTATTAGATTTTTAAACTGTATACTAACAAAATGTGCTATTTTATAGTCGATTCCAATGTAGGTATCCTTCTTTGTCATCAATTATGACTAATTCCACTTAAATTCAACTTTTCTCTTTTATATTTTTAAAACGACAACACTTTCGACGTTAAAAATATCATACAAATATAATGCTGGATAAACTAGTAAATAGGAAAATACCGACACGATGTATTACCTATATAGGTAAACATCTCTGAAGTTTCAGTATTATAATTAATGGAATAAGGTTTCACGTTGCAAAGATCGATTATTAAGTTGAAATTTTAACTTTTAAACTTGTTTTTAGTATTCTTTAGCCATTAGTGGCTTATAATATAACGTTGAAATGTTGAAAGTGGATGATTGAGTCTACCTGGCATTCTAGTGCCAGTGCCGTAACTCAAACACATTGGGGTTAGGTAGCACAATGAAGCATACAGGCTGAACTCAAGTGGACTGGGAAATTGATACCATGGGCTGTAACGTGTAACAATTACGATCTAAATTCTCGTGCAGTTAGTATACGTTAAGTTCACCGATCGAATTTTATTTTTCAATGAAAATTCCGTCTTTGGTTTATCAGCGGCCGAAGTCTTAAGCAATTTTTTTTACATTTCGCGTAGACAATGCTGAGACAAAATTGGTGTTTTCGTGTATTTAATGATTAATAAGAATTTTAGAATGTAGCCTAAAAATTACAAATATTTTTTAAGATTTATTAAAGATATATCTGCGTAAGTTAAAAGAATATTTAATGCAGCAGAAAATCAGAAAATTTAAATTGTCTACGCGAAATGTCAAACATTTTGCTTTTTACGATATCTTTGCATTTTGATTTGTTTCGTGCAGTAGTTTTTTTTTACGTGTGGACATTATAATACTTGATTTTTAGGTTAAACTCGTAATCGAATCACCGCTAGAAATATGTTCGATTGACGTGAGAATCACCACCCAGAAATGCTGTATTCATCAGACTTGACATAAAATTTGATAAATACTTAATGACTAATGCCAGTAGAACATATCGTATCGGATCAAATCGCTTTTTTTTTATAATTAGATACTATAACAGAGTATTCGGGGGCAAACTTAAGACTTTATGAGAATTTGCAAAGTTTCGAAAAAGGAAAATAATAATGTATAACAACAGTACTGCGCCATAAATAACTATAGTCTAATCTGGGGTCCTTAAGCTTCCGTTCTTTCTCTGAAATATTATGGAAACAGGAAGATTTTTCAATGAAATAACGATTATTCCCAAGTTATCTGCCCCGTATAAATATTCCCTAAGTGTGCGTGGATTAAAAAGATATATGAGCGAAATAGAATAGGTTCACATCTTGAATTATTACCTTGGACAACTTTAAATGTTCTCTAGAACATAAAAGGCAGATAAGATACCATACTTACCAAATTTATGAGCACTCTAAGTAGCTTCGTATGACATACATAATATACTAGTAAAATTTGAATTTACCCGTTTTAAGGAACCTATTAAAATAAATATGCGCCAAACACACCAATTGTCTTGGTTTCGAACTAATGCATTTTCTTCCTTGTGCTACGAATACCAGACAACGGTAATGACGGGGATATCTCACATAAAATACTTAAATACATATAAACATCCACATAGGTACAAATGATCGTGCTCATCACATAAACATTTTCCCCTTGCGGGATTCGAACCCGCAACCGCCGGAATAATAGTCAAGAGCGCTAACCACTAAATATTTCTTAGGAAACTCAACTAAGTACTATACTTTTGATACTTTATCAAAGCTACATGCTACAAATAGAATATTCTGTCTGGCCAGTACCTATTCGTTAAATACTTAAAAGTATTTTCTACGATAGAAAATCATAAAGCGATTTTTAGCAATCTCATGTCCAGGTCTTTTTATGCAGTAAAATTTATATACCGGATCCAAAAACCTTTTGCTATTATTTACTCGTATAAAAAATATCGGATATCTGACGAGCTCTTCGGTTTCGTGCCCAATTAAAGTGCTCGCTTTGATCAAAGCAGAAAGGATATTTACTTAAAAATATGAATAACACCGTTTTATTT
Organism: Pyrausta aurata; assembly: GCA_963584085.1. Lineage (NCBI taxonomy): Eukaryota > Metazoa > Arthropoda > Insecta > Lepidoptera > Crambidae > Pyrausta > Pyrausta aurata. The sequence goes on along the minus strand of OY757253.1, from coordinate 9,380,148 downwards.
TATTTAACACTAGCGGCCCGCCCGCGACTTCGTACGCGCGTTTTAGTTCCGCCCATAGATCGTAGCGAAAATTTATAAGCCTATACGCATTAAACTATAGCCTTCCCTGATAAATTAGCTATCTATCATATTTTATAACCTTACCAATAGTTCCTGTGAGTAGCGCGTTCAAAGAAACAAACAAAAACATCCAGTTTTAAAATATATACAAAGAAATGCGTACAGATAAATGTTATATTTTCTGACCCATTTACACGAGGCCAGTAGAAGAGCCAGTCCAATAAGCCAGGCCAGTATTGGCTTCGTTAAAATAGAGCCAGGCCAGTGCATTGGACTGGCCCAAGCCAGTGGACGAAGCCAGTCCAATAGAATAGAACGGTTTCTAATTTGCTGGCGCCAGTGCTACTGGCCTCGTGTAAATGGGGCCTTATGTACACACAACACGTAACCCGGTATAATGGTCAAACTTACACAGGGATATTATCTTTTTATTTTACAACGAAATGGAAATACTTCGTCCGCCCTATCGTCAATCGTATATTTATTTCGGGTACTAAAATGACCAGGCTACTCTCTGCGCTTACACAGCATCATGTTACATACGGGCTGTGAGAGAAGCAAATTCCCTCAAGTCAGATTCAGATTCAGATTCATTTATTGCCAGTCTTCTCCCGCTACTATAAGAGTTTGTATTTGAGCTTTGTTTATGGTTATTGGATATAGCGAATACCTACTCTACTTTCTTGAATTCAAATCGTAAATTGAAAGGGACAATTCTATGTAAAGATCTACGCCACCATCATCATCAACATCCAAAAGCCGTCCACTGCTAAACATAGGTCCCCCACGAAAAGTTTGCAGAAAAGTTCCAGATTGGACACCTTTCGACCACAGGAGCAGCGTAGAATGTCCACCGACAATATGAACATACGATCTGCAACCCCGACACCGAACGATTGATATCTACACTGTTTAAACACAAAAAAATATTATTTACTATACTAAGGAATAAAATATCTTCTCAAGAGCAACATCAATAACAAACATGTGTCAAATATTTTGTCTCAGATATGTCAAATGACTGTCAAAAATGAAATAAAAAATATTTTAATCGAAAGCAATAAAGAGTATTGATATCAAGTTCGAAGCAAATCACCCCCATAATAACTTTGCACCCCTTTTTAACCCCCTTAGGAGATGAATTAAAAAAAAATTAAAATTAAGTCTTCCGTCAATTTTGTAAAAGAATGTGTATGCAAAATTTGAAGTAGATTGGACCAAGGGATCTGGATGTCCCATACAAACTTTGCACCCCTTTTTGACCCCCTTAGGGGTGGAATTTCTGAAAATCCTTTCTTATCGGATCCCTTCGTCATACAAAGAACACACCCTCCTAGTTTCAGGTCTCTACAATCAGTGGTTTAGGCTGTGCGTTGATCCATCAGTCAGTCAGTCAGTCAGTCAGTCAGTCAGTCAATCAATAAGTCAGTCGTTCAGGACAAAGCATTTTATTGGTATAGAAAATACCTAACGAGAATTCATCACATGATAAATAATGCAAACAAAATCCAAGAAGGCATTCCACTAGTACTTAGTAATATATATTCTATATCTACAAAGTTACTTAGTATTTCAGTGATAATTAATAACACAACTAACGTTTCAATCCTGACACTCGCACATATCAAAATAGTGTACACATAAATAGCACTTAAATATTTTAGTAGTCAAAATACCACTGTGATATGAATGTTACGATGGTAATACCGGGTTTAAAGGATGGACTTAATCCCGTGGTTCCAATATAAACCACGATGAATGTTCATTATTTCGTGAATGAATAGGCGTTGCTTTTATTCAAACCGCTATAATGAATGAAACTAGGCTGAAATCGCAACACAAATCCAACAGCAAGTGCCATAAAGCTGATCTATGATAAACATAAAACTGTGTTAGAGAAACCAACTTGTTGAATTGCGGTAACGCGTTTTACAACAGGGGTCGTTAAAAGTATATTATAAACTGAAAACTATGCAAAGTTCTACTTACTATTTCATTTATAATAGGTTATGCAAGTTTTAAATGTGTTTTTCTAAGTTAGAAAAGCGGTTTACATTTTAGCTAATATAGAATTCATATAATTTATCTTATCTGTCAATGTATCTGAAATGACAGTTGCACATGTAAATGCCGAATACACGTTTTCAGTACAAGCAGTACTTTAAAGCTCCAATTACCAAAAGTAGTCAGGGATCGGTGTAATTTGCCGGTTTAATTTTTCGGATACCCGAAACCACACAACTAACTAAAATAAAAGTTAAATAAATAAATAAATATGCGCCAGATAACACACCAATTGTTTGGTTTATAGGTGCATATCTTTTGTGCGCGAACTAACGAATTAGTGGCGCCATCTAGACGATTCCTGCAAAATTAATTATCGTTCAAATGCAGTAAATTGGACACACTACGGACGAGTAAGATCCAAGCTTCTTAAGCTTCATAAAAAAGTAAAGTAACAGCAATGTACAACGTGCATGTTGTACTTATGTTTGACACATAGTAATATATAAAATAAAGTACTTTCTTTCTTTCTTAGCAATCACGGAAATAAATAGGAAACGTCGTTTCGTGAAAAAAATATATTAATCGTTAAGAATATTATGTACATAGAATCAGTTTTTTTATCATACGCAAGAATGTAGGTACCACCGGATGTCCACTGCTAAACAAAGGCATCTATAGCACCCAATTGCAAGCTATGAAAAACCATTGCTAGACATGCTTATTCTTCCAAATAAATAGTAAAAAAACCACTGCTTAAAGTTTGTCTTAAGTTTAGCTTAAAGTGAATTGATAAAAAAGAAAAATCCGCCGCACTTATTTATTGAGGACAACGTGTCCATACATAACGGCGCAATATTATTCTTTCTGCAATGATCCACACAAAGGCCGCATTAAGATATCTATTTGATGCATGAACTCCCTAAAAGGTGTAGGCGCACTACTCCGTATCATACCATGACGGTTCTAGAAGCGTATCAGACACGAAAAGAAACACGATCCGCTCTGCTATGCCCACTGAATGGATCGACAGCGTCTTAACGTATGTTACCCGTAATTTAACGTTGCGTGTTATGCACGGAGCGTGTCAGCACCGGAAAAAACAAGGTCCGTGCATGGTACACGTTCCTAGCACGGTCATGGTATCATACGGTATAGTGAGTCCAGACCTTTATTATTAATTAAATTCCTGTAAGAATGAAAATACCTACATTCTTTGTAAGGTCCAATTAAAAAGTAGTGGTAAAAAGAGGAATCGACCAATATGGATTGGATATTACGCTTTTTCATGATTTCTAAACTATGCTATATCAATATTATTTCGGCACCGTATTTTAAGGAAGACTCAACATAATATGAAAATACATTTTAACATTACGGAATATTTTATAAATAAAATTTGTTGAATGGAATATTTGTCTTCTTCACTTATTATTAGTTTACTATGAAAAGTTATATTCCAAAACTCGAGCGTAATAACCAGGCAAAATGTTGTGCTTTAGAAAGATGTTAGAAATAACAGTTTGTGTATTGAGGAGAAAATTGTTTAGCAATACCTATTCTATAAAAAATACATCATGAAATGAATATGAATAAGATCAACATACAGTTTTCTTACCGAATAGTTTTTAACTAAAAAATCAAACGTTATTTAGTTATAAAAAAAAGCAATAGAAAGTAATGGCGATTGGCCCGGACTCCGGATTTATGCAAATATAGGTATGTATCTGTATGACTAAGCCTCGCTTCGCCCGTAGTTCTACTCATATATGGCATTCAATTTTAGTGTTTGATGTGTTGCTTTGTTTCCTCATAGCAGCGAGCCGCTGGGCGTTCGTCCGATGAAACAGAATCCAATACCGTGACTACACAATCTTCGAATGGAAAAACAACTTATCAGCTTAGAACATCAGTATGCACTGACCTATAAATGAGATCGGTTAGAAAAGAAAAAAAACACCGACACCCTTGACCTTTGTGTATTTAATCCACAGATAAATGATCAATGAATAGTCATTATTCTAGTGGTGTATGTCGTTTATTTGTTACTTTATACTCTGTTTAATTTGGATAATATTATGAGCAACAGTATATTTTTTACTGAGAAATCCCAAATTATTTTTCTTATTCAAAATCAGGATGATTGGAATCTTAAATAATGAAACTGGGGACCAGAGCGTCCCATCTGAAAATCTAACGCCAACCCTCGAGGATACAGTTCTCGTAAAATGTGGAGAGAATCGATAGTATAGTGAGTCAAGCATTGTTTGCTGCAACTAAAACGAGTATCAAACCCTTTGAGTACAAATAGAAACTGAAACCTAACCTGTTACTAGTATCAGATAGCCGCGTGAACTGATCGATGCGTGATTCACGCACGCCACAAAACCACCCGCGCCGAATGACGGGTTATCACGCCGTGTTCTACCTATAATACATAGCCTAGGCTTACGCAGTAATGACCGACATCGAGGAATGCCCAGAACGTCATCATACTCATTAAACACGAAACACGCGTGTGAATCGTCGACCATACAAAAGGTAAAAATCTAGAGGCACCGTGGTATTGGCATATAATTTGTAACTCGACACGAGATTACGTTAAGAATTAAACAACCACTGAAAGCTGAGAGGGTGCCTTTTCGGCTCATTCTTATTGTAAATGTAATTATGTGTGTGTCTGTTTATTGTATTTGTGTTTACGTGTCAGTGTATTGTATATATGTTTGTGAGTCGAATAAATGTATTTTCTTTCTTTCTTTCTTTCTTTGAAAGAATTTATACGTTTTTAACGATATTTTCAATAGACGAAGATGCCAATTGTAGACCAAAGCTAATGCTCTTATAAAAGCGGGAATATTTGTGATATCGTATATCGCAAGGAGAAGCTTGGACAACATGTTATCATAATGGTAAACTGTTTAGCATGCAGAAATGTAAATATGTATTGTTTTGTGTCTAAACTGTGGACAAAGTTACATGCATGTTATGTTTCAATATACATAATACCTATCGGTGTGTTGTTTCCAATACCTTTGTTGTGATTTGACCGACCAATCTATGGTTGAGGATTCAAAGTTTGTGATTTAGTGTCAAAATAGTTTCCTTGTTTGTCGAATAAACTCGCGCTCCATTGTATTATGTGGCGGCAGGAAAAGGCAGGCACTCTCGGCGCCAATAACAATCGAAAACCAATAAAAATATTGACAAACATGGAGTTGAAACGCTCACAGGAAACGCCAACATTAAGAACGATGTTTCATTCAGCGGAACACTGAAAATATGAGTAAAATTTCTCCTGTAAATCAATAAATGAAAGAAAATGCTGAAAACAAGGTCTTACTTAACGAATGAAAGAGAGTAATTGAACAACAACTAAAACTTTATATAAAAGACTAATACGAAAAGTTCAATGCCTCTGAAAGGAGTTTGAAAATTAAGGACTTTCCGAGGAACACAGCCCAGGCAGAAAATCTTGTTACTGAATCGAAAGCTAAACGGACGGGGAGAATCGTGGAGCATGTAGCAGTTATTTCTAAATAACAAAGAGCTGCAAAGTGTTCTCTTTGGTGTTTCCTTCACGTCAGCCCGCTATTCGCAAATTGCTGTGACGCTAGTGCTGCGGGCGGGGCACAATGCATTCCTGTAATTATGATGGCCGCCAACTGCCAAAAATGAACGAGGACGAATCATACAGATTTTGAAATTTTGCATATTATTCTACCTCTATAAACAGCTTTCGAATGAACATCGAATCGAAAAACGATAAGTAGTCGTCGTTAGATATGAAGTTTGCATTCATTATAGGGTGATTAGTAAAACCAAAACCTTCCAATAAAAAGATTCTGATAGCATATGAAAGTTCTATTTCAAATGAAACTTCCAGACTTTTGACAAGCGATACATCAATCAGCCAACTTTGGAAGAAACAAATTATAGTAACCAAAGTTAGCCTTTTACCCGAGGAAAAATAATTTGCCAAGAAGTTATTAAATTCAACTTAGGTATACTTACAATGCGACGAAATTATGTTGCCATTGAAAGGAAAACGGGTACACCAACAGTAGAATGGTAGTATAATAGTATATATTTCTGATATTATATTATGAGCACACATAAAAAAGAATCCGTAACCTAAGCATGTTGATGTTATGGTACGTGCTACCTAGCTCCTTATTAACGAATTGCGAAACGGAGATTAGGAATATCGTTTTCCTCGTAATATTTTATTGCTAATTTTAATGTGTCTGTGTTATCTCAAAATAATTAGTCTACTTCTAAAAGTAACAAATACCTTCCGTCCGTAGCCTCCTATAGGTAAAGATACCGTTAACCTTTGCAGTACACTACACTAACTTGATAAATGAGTTGCATTAAGAATTTAAAGTTAGTATATTACAGCCACAACGAACTGTTCCCTTAAAAATAGTAGAACATTTATCATTCCCATACGAAGTACCTAGTAATGAAAGCGTTTACGTGCTTCCCTTCAGAGCTACGTAAGAGTAATATTTTCCCCGGGAAATAAGTAAGTTTACTCGCTGTTATGACTCGGTTTGTTTTGTAACAAGCTCAGCTTTAAAGATAACTTGATTAATTTAAACCCATACATATAGTAAACGGAACACGGACGGTGAACATGGCTAGTTATAAAAAAACATTACTCTCCACAGAACTCCCGCATGCCATGGACATGCCAGTAATTTCGGGCGGCACTTCAGTATTCAGTACCGCAAAATACAGCCAAACTTGTTAAAAACTAGGGTCTGTTTGGTGTTTTTGCGTGGCTATTAGGGTTGGCGGCGGGCCCCGGATTGTGATGCAATTTCAGATGCGCTAACTAAGATTTACGGCGTACCACTGACGTACAGTGACATATAGTCACTGTGCCTCGTAGACTTTAACTAAACGCAGATCATTACAAAACACCTGGCAGGTATCACCCTAATCTTTTGACACGATTGGTCGCAAAATTGCCAACAGAATTGCCAATATCTTTTTAAAAAGAAGAAAGTGTCTAAAAATACGGCAGTGTTTATCTATCGGCTTCAGCTAGTTTACCCAATCAAAGCAGAAGATATATTACACAAATTTGCATTGGCATGAAAACATCTTCTTGTTATTTAATACGGTATTAAACCATTTATACTATTGAACATAATCGCATTTATAACAGGTCTTTTGTGTTCAGTCATGAAGTAACAACATCTCAATATTTATCACTCACCTTATATTTTTTGTTTGCGCGACCGCCGGCGTCCTACCGATCCGTGAGGCTTTAAAATGTTTTTTCATTCTCTATGGATACGCTAAACTTACATAATTATTTACAAAGACAGAGATTCAGACAGACACTTCTAAATTGTGTAATTATTTTTCTGCAATTATAATGTCATTTTATTGAAGTTAATTGACAATGACTCGTACAAAGGGATTTAATTAGTGCGATAAATTCTTTTAAGTTGTTTGACGGCTGCGTTTTTACACAATAAGAAACAAAAGTTATATTTAATAAAGCTTACTTAGCGAGAGCTGTCGTACCAGGCTAAACCAGGCTTTTATTCATTTAAAGAAAATGACAAGTCTGTAATAAAATTGCAAAGCGTTTTCTTTGAATTTTATATGAACGTTTATTTTCGCCAAAAAGACACAACAACAAGCTTTAGTAGATTTTTGAAAAGTGAACGAAATTAGTAAATTGCTTATTGACTATGGGACGGTATAAGCGTAGGGGACGTTTGTTTTGATTCTTCGATTAAGCATCCCGTGCACATTGAAAGTTTGTTTATAATGTATGTGCAGAGTGTATGCACTCACACAGTACAAAAATATAGTGTATTCACATACAGTCCAACGATTAATTCGTATACTATGGGGCATTCAGCGCTGTTTATACTAACGCTACGCTGACTTCACATACGCGGTCAGCGGCCGCGGCATCGTTTCGCTTAATTCTAACGTCCCGACTGTAACCTAACATACAAAGCCGTTACTAGTGTTTGTTCTAGTTTACATGTGGTAAAGTGTGTTCTGTGTTTATTTGTAGCTAAAAAGCTTTCATGTCCATTATGTGTAGGCAATAAAGCGGCAATTGGGAATACATATGACTGACAAATACCGGTGAGTTTTTCATTTGTAATGGTGGTAGTGGCCGTCGCCAAAAACAAATCAAAATTAATTAATTTGCGTTACGGTTCTTCATTTCCTATTAAAATTACACCTTGTCGTCAAACTTACAAGACGGAATGCGATGTTAAATTATTTGACATCATTTCAGTTTGATTGCCAATTAATGTTAAGGGTATTTTAATTTGTTAACAGCACTGAGACTCGGCAGTTTATAGCTCGTTGCGAGGGATGACGAATAATGAAAGTTTTAAGGGCTTTGTAATTACAGGCGTACAATAGTGTTCCGGGCTGAAACGCCTCATTCCTACGTTCGGGCTTGAATGGTAGCTGCGGAAATGGTCACACAGCATCCGGCCGCAACAATCAGTGGCCGAACGCGCCCGTCACGCGCCATCACACATAACACGCTCTTGTTGCCAACAGCGAAGAGTTCAAAATACTAAAACCTTACACACGCGTGCCAGCTCAAAAAGCAACGCGATTTACCTTTGTGACGATTCCGATATGAATTGGTTCGGAAAGGGAATCATAGCATCTATACATTTTGATTGAAGTTGCCAGCTAGGAGATATTAACACTGAATAATCAAGGAAAGATGGAAAGTTTGTTTTTTTGCTTGTGTTACAGCTACGAACTAGGTATGTAGTGGAAAACAGCGTATTTCAGTATCATTGATCAGAGTTGACATATACATAAATGGTATAATTAAGGCAGTTTAAGTTTTTATACTACATTTACGGACTGTTTCACCGTCTATTAATAAACACTAACCAAAGAACAATTCAATTATAGAACGTAATTTTTATATGAAATATCTGGCAGTTAATGCTAACCAGAACCTATTTAGACATTGTGAAACATTTCGTTTGAGATGTAAGCCTGTATAAAGATGTATGTAGTACATATTATGTACCAACAGTGGATACTGTGTTATTCCAATATTCAATATTTGCGATTACATTATTCAAGTTTAGTTGGAAGTGAGTATAAGTTGAACGCTTAGGCAAAATACGTGTTTGTTTACGTGACCCACTTTGTAAACAACGGCGACAGGTATCCGAGAGCCAAGATATATGGTTCATGCTCCAATGTATTTTCCTATCGATACGTCATTAGAATATTTTTCGTCTTGAGAAAAAAACACTTGTGATTATATCCATTAAGCAACGCTAGCTGAATAGACAAAGGTACGAGTACGTAATAATTACTTCATTATAGCTAATCAACTTGTTGTTTTTAGAAATTCTTCATTAAATTATTTACTTCAGATTTGATGTCTGTCTCGAATCACGGTCGTTCCCTAATTATTACCTGCCTAGCGAACTTCTAAGAACTCTATTAACATAATGTCAATTTAAGGAAAATCGCCGTCTAAACAAGTATACTGGTTCTCCATTTACAAAATGTTTTCGTTGAAAAGCAGCTCCATGCCACCCCTGTCCGAAACTTAACAATTTGTTCCATTAACTTAATCGAGAAGTATATCGGCTATTTACTGCAAATTAACTGGCACAAAGGGATTTGCATCACAATAACCACTGGCAGTTCACTGATTGTTGCGTATAATTACTGTAGTACAAATTAATACTGCTGTTTTTTGTTGGGCACCAATTACACGATTTAATAATCCAACTGTAATAATAAATTGAGACGGCTCTTTTGCTTTTCAGCGCATTCGTTTCAATGTGTAAATATCTAAATACTTTTCTCTTCATTTCTAGCGTCCGTTACATTTTGGTTAGAATATGTTATTCATACTGGCTTGTAAGTATGTACGTAACTTGTTTTCGCAAAAGTTACACTGGTTTTGGTGAGTCAAAACAAGCGGTTTTATTATTTGTTTCAAAATAATATTTTGGAAATCCAACAAATTAGAGATTTTAAGAAAAAACATCGGATTTTTACGCCACCACACCACAGCATTTATTTTCACCCTTGTTTACTACAAACAAAACACCTAATCTGCAGATTTTGACCAATACTTCCCTTATGTTTGACTTGTAAGTCAATATCGGATAAACTTTGTCGGAGCAGGCGTTCCGTGGGCAAACAGAGGACCCATGGGAATATGGGAGTCCATGGGTATTGACTATCGGTTACAGTTGTACCCGAGGATTACATTAAGGCTACGTTTTCACTAGCGCTTTTTCAACCCCAAATATAACGCTTTTCTAACGCCCTCAAATTAAAGTGAAGGTTCCAATCAAGCTTCAATTTGGTTACAGCGCTATTTGTCAGCGGTGCCTTATTAACACGTTCCGGGACAGTGCCCGCCTACAGGCGTGAAAACAATAAAACTTCTATTGTGTCTGGAGTAGTGTCCCGGAACGTGTTAACGAATAGTGCGTTATAAAAAGGCTAGTGTGAACGGGGCCCAAAAGGCCTGTTTTGCCTGTTTAGAGCAAGGGTAATAATACATAAACTAGGGTTCCGCGGCCAAACTAAATGTGTTTTGTCGATTAATCATTTGTAATTCGTATGTCCACTTCGCCGTGTTCTAATTTATTTTTTGTCCTTTATCTACAGGGTTTCCAATACCGGAAATACATAGTTTTCAATATTAATTTTTATTGCTGGGAGTTTATGGTTCATGAGAAAGGCACTATATTACAAAGATCAGTCTATGATTTTTTTATATGAATAGATAAAAGACATTTTACCTCTGAAATGTTACCATATAATATTGTGTGTAAGCCCGCAAAATATTTTCCAAGCCGAACTGAATCATATGATGAATGCGTGAAACAAAAACACATGTATCATAGATATCATGATACCGCTCAATGTATTGGAACCCGTGACGAAAAATGACACAAAAAGTTTGAGGCATTCTATCGAAACATTCGTAACACAGTAAAATCTGTGAACATTTGTCAGGTTCTTTTGTTTTTCATTTATACGTGTATCGTTAGCTTTAGAAGAGTATTAGCTCTACGTAGGGCTGATTTTTCAAACGTCAGATAAAACATAACCGACGGATAAAACCAACCGATTTCAAAATTACATTTACCTAAATAATTGCCGAAAAATGGTATCGTTTTCAAATTAGCCATACTGTATCTTACTCACGATTATCAGACTATAAAAAAATCAGGCCGTAGAAAAAGGTGTGTAAATAAACCAAAACAAGAGAAGAAGATAAGTTTATTATACAAGTTGGCTACGGAACCCTTATTACAAGTAATTTTTACATACTTGTAAATATATTTTTCTACTAGAAAGTTGACATTTATAACGCGTTTTCAATTAATAGCGTTCAATTAATTCTAATTATTAGCGTTTGTTCTACAAATTGGCTACGGAACCCTTATTATAAATATATCTTACTTACTTGTATAGGGCAATCAGGGACAAAGCCCTTCTATTTCGGAGGGTCTGTATTTCCCTATCTGATAATGACGACGCAGCAATCTCCCTTACCTGAAACAAGGAATAAACTGATCAGTTTCTTTAAGATCAGTACAACATTGAGATAGATAGTGGGAAAATTGATATTGGTAAATCGTGATGTTTCATCACCAATTATTTTAAAGCTACAGAAAACTTATGTGGCAATGTAATATACTCTTGTAAATAAAAATAGCAATTTACACAGTACTTAAGCTAATAGCAGTCCTACATACTTCCACTTAAATTTACAGTAGCCACAACCATTTTTCGTTGTTTTTAATTTTCATTTATAAACGAATCACCTAAGCTTGAATTTTGTGTTACCGCTATCTTACAAAATTATTTTGAATTACATTCGTTGGGTGCTTGCTTGCACAAGCTACCAGTAAAACCTTAAACGCAAAGGAAGCCCGGAAAACATTTAATGCTATTTCCAGCAGAGGAGTAACTTAAAAAGCACCCCTGATGTTTCAACAAAGCGCCATCTAGCGAGGGGTAGCAGCAATGCGTGCAAAATGGCTTGCCTGAAAGTTTGGGCTATGGTTCGTCGTAGTTCTAAAATGTTCACCTAGGTGGCGCTAAACGAAAGCTTCATGTTTCGTTTTTCGTATTGGAGCAAATCTGGAACTGAAGTAAATATTTTCTTCAAATTCAGGCACGTAAAATTGCACACAATAAAATTGCTTATCACTAACTTTTGATACGTTTTGTTTTAACTACATACTAATTAAAATCTGAAAAACTAAGTGCTCGTTTGGTTTTAAAGCTACAGACGTGGGTATTAAACTTATTGCAATAGGATTGGGTAAGATAGTGTGAAAGCTTTCAATGTACTTAGCAGCAAGTTCATTCAAATCTATTAGGTACTGAATCCATTAATAGGTACTTAACAAAGCTATGCTGTAAATACTAAGTCTAATTGAGTCAGAGGCAGACATTGTGCATTTGCATTCCAACAAAAGCAAATATTGAGCGTACACACAGCTCGACTCAGAAAATAAAACATTGTCAAGGAAACAATTCTTATCACAATTGGTTTTATACTGGGACAATAATGCGTTCGTCAAACAATTTTCACCAATACAAGAATATTCCATTTATGTATTGGGGTGGAATTGTGTTTCGATAAACAAAACTGTTTACGTTCCCCATTTTTTGCTTTGCTAGTGATAGAAGGGCGCTTATTTATTGTGTCAACCGGTGTTATTATTGGAAAATAAAATTCCGGCGATGGCAACGGCTGGCTGTGCCCAGTGGGTGGGAAAATAAAACTAACAGTCAATAGAGCGACGAATGGGCCCGTGCCAGCCTCTTGGCGAATATACAAAGCTCGCACAAACCACCACACAGATTTCGCGTTTTAACGAGCCATGCCGAAAGATAGAAGTAGTAATTTATTTTTATTTTATGATCATACTCCTGCTTGGCAGAGAAACAATATGTATAAATACCACGATTTTATTACGGTGTAGTTTTTTTATCTTGCGGTGAGATAGGTACTTCTAAGCAAGGACTTTATTTAATAAATACCTAGTCCTTCACGCAGTTCTTAACAGATAAACCTTTGATTACTCAGCTTGTAAATTGTAAGATCCGTTAATTGAAGTAACGAGAAACATCCTATAAGATATTTTCGTTACAAGACAATACTAAGAATCCACAAATAGACGCTGTAAATACATTTATGAATAGCTTTATAAAACTCGCGTTTCATTGAATTTTGTTATTGAGTTGCAAATAATGGATCACATAAATGAAAATCAGATGAAATAAGTATATTACATTTCAATAACCTGTTTCTCTGTGGTGGATTTATTATTCGACGAATAAATAACTTTATTTCGCCGATGTTATAACACAACATACCGCAAACCAGGTAATTCTGGCGATGCAGTTGATTACAATATGATTAGCAAATATTTCATTGGACGTGAGTCTCATCAACGCAACAAGGTTTCGCGTAATTAATTGTCCATGTAATTTTCAACAGAGAATCTACTCTAAACGCAAAAGCGGATACTTATTTTATTTTATTTTATAAAATATGGTACACCAACAGCATACATAGACAACATTTAGTAACAAACAATTAAAGTATTATTCTCCTACATATTCCAAGGTATACACATCATTGGCAAGAAAACTACAAAGTTACACTAGTGCAAAGAATCAATAAAATAGTTACAATTAAAAAAAAAACAGAAAAATAATCATCAAAAGCTGATTTATCAAGTGTTGAGTCGGATATGTCTACCTGACGGCGTCAGAAGGCGGATAAAAGCATAGAATTATTATCCCTTTCGGAATAGAACGACAAAAGCGAGATGTCAGTAGGATAAAGCTGTGCGATAAAAAGAGATGCGAGTATGATTCAGCAGGACCATTTTTGACGGCTGTCAAACAGTTAGGAGCCCCAAAGAGCCTCGCTGAAAATTTCTTTCATGTGATTTTTTATTATTTCAAATGAAATTGTGTATACTCTCATTTAAGAGGTAAATTAGTCCAAATCGAAGCCTCTCAATTTACGATTTATATTTGCCAATCCGGTTTAAATCTAAAGTACAAAGTTTGCTTATTCTTTTCTATAAACGTTAACGTTATGTAAAAAGTAAAGACAAAAAACCATTTAATGCATGTTTACGAATATTTTGTGCAAATAAATAATTTTTGGTTTTACACTAAGGCTGCATGGTCGATATTTTGTGTCGACTGTTTATCATGCGGTAAACTAATATATTTAACCTAGGAAGATAAGTATAAATAACCTGGACGAAAGGTTAACTCATTTTAAGTTACTATTGTAACTTACTAAAATTGGTTATTGTCATCCAAAATCGGTTTCGTTTGACAGCTTTTACTAAAATATTCCGATAGGAATATTAATTTTATGGATAAGATATCTCTCTCATAAGGGCTTGCTGGTTGATTTTTAAGGGTCAATTTTAATAAACCCTCTTCACTTGATTTTTAAGCTAGCGATGTCCGAAATGTTGGGTGACTAGATATACAAAATATATACAAGATGTATAAAATCATTCCAAAAATATAAAAAAGAAAATCTTAAGTTCGCAATCAACGGTTTCACTCACAAAAGAAGTAAGATCTATCTATAAGCCAAGTAAGGTACATGTTATACGGCTGTTTTTGTATGTTTTTCGACTGCATAAAATGATATTTCATGGTAGGTAGATCAAAGAGATTCAAAGTTATTAGGGTGTGAAAAGTGGCTCAAACTTGCCTTTGCTGCTCCGCGAACTTGGCTGACACAAAGAACGGGTGTCATAGGAAAACTCTATAGCAATCCTTACCACACATTCAAGGATAAGCCTAAAGGATACGGCTATCAGAGTAAGCTCTCAGCTCCGACCGTTTCGGTGAAAGTAATGATTTTCCTGTAATTCCATCAGCACAACATGCGTTCGTTACGAGCTTAATTAGGAAAATATTCCAATCATGAGGCATTAATCAAATTTATTAAATAATTCTGTACAGTCGACTTTATGAGTACGTGATTATCCTCCATTATTCACTTGTATCAATAAGGTCGACCGCAAAACTGAGACGTTTCTGACGTCACTTTTATCACTTTTATTTTCATTTCCCTCACAATTAATGTACTCCTCATCATGACTATAAATTAAACGATCTTTCTTTTACCTTGAAGAAGAACATTTAATTCATAATAAAAAATATGGAGTACATTATTTGGGAGAACAATACAACAAAAGTGACGTCAGAGACGTCTCAGTTTCGCGGTTTACCAATTATTTTATTTGTAAGCGCTCTAGTAGTAGTAGTACTAGTAGGTGGTAGTAGGATAAATTGAAAGGAAGTCAATTAAAGAAAGTCGTGTATGACACCCAAATTTTGTAAATGTCGCCATTAATTTCGATTTCATTACATCAGCACATTCTTAGTTAGATTTAGATAAAATTGAATAAATTGAATTTAATCCATGAGCTTGTTAGTAAACCTAAACACCTATGTAAATTATTAGTCAAATAGTGCCTTACATACATGTACATATGTACGAGCGGATTACCCCAAAATCCTAGGGTTTAGTTTCCAGAAATCCCCCCGTCCCCAGAATTGAAATCTCCTCGAGAACAATAGCCTACGGAGTCGATAAAATTATCCTTGGGTAATAACTTTAAATCAATCCCAAATTGAAATATAAAACTATAAGCACTGACCACTGTTTACTTGAGACCGACTAATTACCGAATACCTATTTCATCACATGATTTCAATTCAGCTGAAGTAAACTAAATCTGTTTTAACTGTAACTTTTGATTTCACTCAACTCGGAACCATAATCTACTTTAAAGATAACTGGAATTTTACAACAAACTGAGAAAACGAAGTTACGGAAAGCCAAGCAAACAGCTATTGTTTCATCGCGAAAACAAGTTATGTTAAGAAATTCAAGTAGAAATACTCATCCAATCCATTCGAAAGAGAAAAATCCAAGAATAAGACTAAATTGTGTGTGTAAGCGGCAGCCGCAACTGCGGCGCAGATACATTATTTGAATTAGCATTGCTGGATTACCAACGGAGGCGTGGAGCGCTCGAAATCGTTACGGACCGCATTCTGGTTAACGAGCATTCAAACGGGCAATATAACTTAGCGTTGGCAAAATAAATGCAGCCGGAATGAGTAGGATGCCGTTTCAAGGCAATTAGGGTCCGCTTTTTGTATCAGACGGATGGTAATCGGATTACGAGCATGATAGCTGTTCGCGACAGGTGGGGACGACGCACCGCACTGCAGCGGACGCCTGTGGTCGCGGCGGCCTCCAAATTCGCTAATTAATTCGCTTGATTGCTGTAAGCACATTCCAACAAAGCAATTTTAGCTGTAAGCTGCCCCGTTTGTGTCCAAATCCGAGGAACTGCATTGCTATTCTTCGATGTGATCTCTATTTCAAACTTCGGATCTGACTGAATCCATTTTGAGTTTATAGTCGACTTCAGAAATTCTTTTACTTACTATAGGAGTTGCCTATAAGTTTTATGTTTTGTCATGTAATTGTTTGGCATTCTAGAAACAAGATTTCAGAGCTATTAAATAACGATGTATTTGTGGGTGTTGTTTCGAATTTGAGCTCTTGAATAACGAATTTGTGGGTGTTGTTAAATTCTGCTCAATCAATATGCAGCATGTGCGTACTGCGTAATTGGGGAATATAGATTCTCGCACAGTTTGGTACCATTTTTGGGAAATGCTTTTATTATTATTTCAAATTAATAATTTATTCGCTTATTTTTTTTTGCTATTAAATGATTACCATTATTTAGTTGTTTTTACAGGTATAATTTACGTAAAAAGCGGCTTGCAATAAAGTACTATTTAAGTGCTCAACTCATACAACATTTATTTTATTTGTTACACTTTGTTACCTGTATATGCCGAGCATCCAGATAGCTTTGGTTCAAGGAAACAACTCCTTTGTTATATACCCACAAAAAATAGATCACTTGATATCCCGCTTCCATGCCAGCACGCAAATCGTTTCCAATTTATAATCTAGAAAATCCCAGGTGATAATGCATAAATAAAACAATATCTACGTCAGTGACTACGAGTATCTCCAGTTTCGCGGGGGAAACAAATAAATCTAGGGGATAAGTTATGCGGACAATACTTTATGGGTGAGTCATCTCGGCGAATGAAGTTTGAATGTAATACAAAGGAGCGCATCAAAATTCCGCATGCGAGCGGGCTCGAGGGGTAGAAGGGAATGTCTTATTAAATCTAATATTATGTAGGCACCGGCTAGCAGATCTATCGTTTGGTCACTGTGCCGATTGCCGCGTACACAAGACTTAGTGCTCGAGTTCACAAAGGGTCCAAATTACATCTACACGGGGGCCTTTGTACCCCGCCATGGAGCCGTTTGTTGTTCCAGACGTGTAGTACCTAGGTATCGTTAAGCGCACCCAATATGTGTGCCACTAAGGAATCAAGGTCTACTATTGGTTTCTTAGCTCAATCACGCAATTCATCCCACTAATGAGCACTACGCTAATCAACAAATGTAACGATGGAAAGTATTCTTCGTTAGACTCTATTCAAAACGAAATGGGGCCTACAAGAAAAATGTAACAATATCGGCAAATTAATAATGCAAAATTAACCGTCTCTTTTTTCTAATTTAAATAAAACGTATAAACGAGTCACAGAAAATAAACATGAGCTGTATTAACACCATAATTTAATTAATGTGAAACAAATTAACTTTATTTCATTAATTAATAACGAACGTCGACGAAAAGGATAATTTACAGTAAATCTATAAAACTTGAGGTGTAAAAAAAGGACCTACTTTGCTTCAGTAAAAACTAGAAGTGCAAATAATAAAGGTGCACAATTATGCTTTGCTCGGAGACGTGTATTAACGTTTGAAAAGTTTCACTGGGATTTCCATCGAGCTTGTATTTGCACGAATTCATTCAGCAAACGCTAAAAATGGCGCCTGCAGACTTGCGGCAGTGTTCGTAGCTTAATGAAAGCCACTGTAGGGTTTCGAAAAAGTTTAAAAGCTAGGCTCAGGTGCGGGTCGAGAGCGCGTCATGGCCTCTTGACCTGACGACGTCGCCGCGACGTCGCGACCTACCACTCCTACAAATTGACGATTCCTACCACCTCACGCCCTAAGAGCATCAGATTCTTATTCCTTGGATCTTAATCTAATATTAAAACAAGTCTGCTTGCTGCATTGTTCTTTTGTAGCGCATCGCGTTTGTCTCCAAAATGCATTTCGGAGAGTACTGTCGCAGCGAAATACATTTGGGATTCTATGAGATTTACTCAGAGTAGCATGTGCAAAAATCATTAGGTCTTTCGCATTTCTTGTAATATACTGAATCTTGCATATGTTGTTTTGTCTTATATAAAAATATGGAAAAAAACGAGTTAATTATGGCAAACTCTAAAATATTGCTTTTGCTATGAGAATACAAGATTCAATCATATTACTTATTATAAATACTTCATAAAAAACTCGAAAAAGCTAGATTTTACCCTAAGTAATTCATTAATTTGGTATGCGTTTTCATTTAATTACTTTAATCCCATAATTGTATGACATAACAACATTTATTACAGTCCATATTGTTTCAATTATCGACAGTAATTTTTGTGAAAACACCGAAAGAGAAACTAAAAGATGGACTCTATTTGTTTTATTGAGGTCCATCTGGACAGAGGATAACCGAAGAATTATGTACAGAGCGTTCGTCGTATTTATCTTGTTGGCCACGGCCACCGGCCCATGTCGTATCATTGTGCATACTTTATCATTATTGGACGAAACCAAACAGGACACTATTCGGCTTCGGTAAAACACGACTCCTTTATGTTAACACATAAAATATCTTTACTGTCCCGACTATCAATCTAATTGTTTTATCTATTAAGGTCAGATGAAACATAAGCCAAGAAAATATTCATCTAAAATAGCCTGCCATTATGAAAACGGGTGGGCAACATCAAAGTTATTACAGGCACTTACGAATATTATCACTTTTAGAAATAAAGCTTTAGCGCTCCCATCTATTTTACTTCCATAGATAAATTCTTTCTGGACTTAGTTTTATCTACCCGCTTTTCATGAGTCACATTTTTATGCGGGAATGTGGTATTTTTGGTATTTCCTATATTATAAGGTCATCGTGCACTTGTGAGCCGTGTTTAGGCAGGAATACCTACATACCTGTGGTTGCCACATTCAACGGCGCAGATATAAATTATCTTCAGAAGTTAATAATTAACTTTAAAGTTCCCCGTTTGCTGAGTTTGGCACTCCGTTCTACGCTATACGAACTAATTCACGCTTGCAATTAGGTGTCTAGTATGTGGATGGAGGCTCGGAAACTTATATTAAACTGAAGTACTGACTGTTAATATACATAATTAGAGTTGGTTCAGCTGTTCGCAATTTATTGAAGGTGAAATTTCACCATTACTATTTGTAACCAAAATTAATTATAGTCACAACAATCTTGAATTGTATGTTCAATAATCATGCCCAGGCACCTAATTTGGGTGGAGAATTGAAGCCACTGGGTTTGATCCAAATCCTGCGTCTAGCCCCCCGGTTGGTAAAGGCAATGATTTGTGTCTTTTCTGGTCCAACCTCCAATTTGATGCTGTCTCCCCAATTGGAGATGTGATGTACCAGTAATTCCTTCTAATATATTAAAGACAAGGCAAATAACGCCAAACTGTATTTCTACAATTTATCATAAAAATAATAGCCGTCCACATATCAATAAAGTGCCTACATACAAGAAAAGCGCCAGCGCTGACATTTCAAAACAAAGGCGTCAGCCCAAAGAAAATACTTGACATGAAATTGCGCTCCACAATATGAGGCAAACCGGCTGTACTTGTCACCTAGATGCGGATAACAATTGCAGAACGGCAACAATTGTAAAACCACCACACAACAGCGGACTAAAAGTATAAAATGAAATTTATAGAGAGAGGGCAGGGAGGGTGAACCGTAAAACAATTTAGCCGTGACGGAGCAGGCTGTGGCGCGCTCATTTCGCGTTCAACTTTAGTTACGTTGGAGAGTTGTGAAGAATAGTTTAAATTGTCATCTAGGATACGACACAAAATGTTATTCACAAAGTCTAGAGTTAATCGTCTGTTTAAGATAAAGATTACTTCGTTGGACATTCTTTCTGTGCTACAGTTATTTATTATTAAATAACTTCAGCGCCTAGCTATGATAGCAAGTTTGAAATGCACAGTATAGATGAGATACTGGGTTTCTATGAAGTTATAGAATTCAAATAGGGTTAATATGATGCAGTAAATAAGACATATCTTTTGAGGTCACATTGATTACCACCACTTGAAATAGGCATACTAAAGGCCTGTTTGACCATCGACAAAAATTGGGAATTATTAGTTGGGATTTTTTTGGGAATTATCACTTATTTAATAAACACTTACCAACAAATTATACATTACAACGAATTAATTTACATATGAAACGTCTTTCTGTATGATGTATTGGATAAGATGACACTTACCAGTACTTATAAGAACATTGTGAAACCGTAAATCTAGGTAATCCACACCTAAGTAACACAACATACAATAAAACCTTCAAAAAATAATTTCAAAAGCAGCAGATTTCGAAACGAAAACAGTATCTTCCTGCCGACGAATTAAACATAGCCATAGTTCCGGTTAGCATAAGCGGGTGCGACCATTTGTAAAGTGTGCACACGACGCATTAGGGAGATTAAAAGTTGCAAAAGCAAAGAAGCAGGGCTCGCGAGCATACAGCTGCATATTGTACACATATTCTACGAGCCGCGCGGCCAGGCTACCAAATGTTGTTCTTAACACAATATCTGGCAAACTTCTAATTGGTGTTTATGGTCTGCACTCTCGGGGAATGTCCTCCGTTGTTATTACTTGTTATCATGTTTGTGCACGCACACATGGTAATTTATATTCCTTAGGACCAAGCTGTATAGGTATATCAAAAAACTAAACTAATTATATAAAAAGAAAGCAATTTACTTAAAAAGAAATAATAATATTATCTTTGAAATTAATAAGTGGGAGGGCTTTCGACCCCAATCTCTGAAGAAGGTTCAAAGGAAGCCTCGAGGAGCAAATATAAGTTCCAATTACACAAAACGTTGCAGAAATTTTTGTGTTCCCTGTCTTTATTTTTTTAAAGTGGCTGTACGGTTTCACCGTAACATATTAAAGTTTTAGCTAACTTGCATCTTTGCGCGGCGCGTGCGTCACGGCCGTCGCCAAATAAAACTTGTGAATTTGTTTATTTTAATTAAGTATCGCATAACCACGCTGTACCGTCGGACATTGTCCTTCATCTTCACCTGTACACCCACTGAAAAGGCTACGCCGTGGACTGTACAGTGGCTCAATTTAGTTATTGAACAGCTTACAAAGACCGACTGGCTCCTACTCCGTTCTTTTGTTTCGGCACTTACGAAAACGAACGCATGTATCTTGTACCCTGTCTCTGATGATATGTGGCTGTGAGTCCGAAGAAGGAGCGCGCCTGCCTAGAAATTGCCCATTCGGTCTTGTTTCGCCGAGTACGATTATATACGAGTACGAACTAGGCATACAGACAGGCTGAATTCCACTCCAGCTCGTATGAATGATAAAGTGAACGGTTTAGTTCGTACAAATGAAATGCCAACGATATAGATGAAATGTCGACCTACGTCTTGCATGGGTAATTCTCGTCGGAATATGTAGATTCCAGATTCTGTATTTAAATGTATTAATGAAATTTGCTGAAGCATGAATAACATGGGCGGGACTGACTGAAATTGTACGAGAGATTTTTCTATTGGCGCAACAGGAAATTATTATTTCTTTTGTCTTTATAAGTACATAACTTTTAAAGGTGACATAACTAATCATGTAATTTACATCTATACAGAGTTGCAGTGAGTCAAATAGTATCTGCCTATCACTATAAATAAATTCCGATAATTTAGCAAAAAGAGAATGCCACACAGCGTTCAGTCCACTTTTTGAATAAATAAACAATAAAGTCGGAATAAAAAAAAATAAGAAAAACCTCTTAAAGTCATGCTTTCATAGACACAGGCAGAATTTTACCCAAAATAAGCTACGAGACAATCATCATCATCATTATCAGCCAAAGGACGTCCACTGCTGAACACAGCGAGATGAGGAATAGGTAATAACGAGACAATAGTTCTATTAATAATGTAGGTACTTAAAATCATATTACTAATACTATAAGTTAATAATCCAGGCCAAGTCGCGTTATGAACAAACTTCTAAACAATATATTTCGTAACCGGATCCGTAATACGAGGAAATGTGTAAATTGAAATGATCACAAACCGGGAACGCGGTAGATCGCGTTAGAATATAAGTTATCGCGCGGTTGGCCGCCCATAAACGCCGCTGATGTATCCTCGTTGGATACTCGTACACCGCAACCATAACTCATTTCGACGGTCACACGACTTTAAATCGTGCTAAATTAATTATTTCATTGACCTTCTAAATGTTCTTGACAAAATCAGAACACAGGTTTTGAAGGTGAGGTTTAGATTAGTGGCACCTTAAAAAAAGATTCTCCGTCTAACGCCTAAAATCTCATTTGGCTATTTCAAAGAAACAAAATGTTAGATTCGTAGGTCGTTTTTATAATATTAAAAAATACAGTGACTTCAAATAATTTCGGCATTAATGTAGGAATATACCCAAGTACGCTTAAATTTTTCTATTTACGTATTCATATATACGAAACTTAAGATACAATCATGAAATACAGTCAAAGGAAAATTTCGGGATCAGAGGCTAAGAATAAAATTTGCCGTTATTCAAATTCAAAAGAAAAATATCAGCACATTTTACTGAAGTTACTTTTTATCTAGAGCTAAAAGTGTCGATCAGTTAAATCCCTTAGCAACGATTTTAGCCGTTAAGCTGTAAGCCATCTTTAATACTGATATCAGTGTATGTGACCCGAGAAATCACGGAATATAAAATTCCGCTCATTCATTCGGACGGGTCGCTGTATTTTGTTCTCATCAATCTTCTCAATAAATGTACAAAATTCAGATTCAAATTGAACAATTCACGTTTTGCTTTTTATATTCAGAATCGTAAAATTCATATTCACTGAGTAAACAACTTCCGACAATTTGATACGTCGTACTTTCGTAATTGATACATAAAAAAGTCGTTTTAGCCACACTATTTATAACTCGAGAACGGGTGGACCGATATTTATGATTTTTACTTTGATATAATAAGTCTTGACCCCATGGCCCATTACCATAAAACGGGGCCGAGTCTAAACTAAGTTCGCTGGGACCACTTGTACTTACATAAAATTAGCTCATATTTCCCTTTCACGCAATCACGCCTTTACATTAACAAAAAATCAACTTCGCTAAGTGGGAATCTGTCATTTTTGTGGACGAATTCATAGAAAACCACAAGTATTTTGACATATATAGAACTATATATTTAACCTCATACCGAACTCGTCATAATTTATAATTATCATATCGATTTGTATAATTTGACGTGTAACTTATTAATTGATGGCCACCCGACTGCATTGGACGACAATCGTTATTGGCAATCCATTACGTAATCATATTAGCCTTAATTTTTACCTCATTTCTCAAATTTCTCTTTGGATCCATAAAAGTAGGCAGTATTATTTCATTGAATATACTCGTTACTATTTGACGTCTATATTTATTTGAAAACGCAACACATATTGTACTCCATTCAATTTTTTTCGCCATGTGTGATATCTTGTTTGCACAAGAGATCAATTTGATGGTATATTTTCATGCCTAAACTATAATGATTATCACAAATACATGAAACTCACCGATTATAAGCCGAAGCAGGCTGGCGGCGAGCAGGCCCAGGTCCGGAGAGTTAGCCATGGGTCACACGCGCGCGCTTACAGTCCACACCAGCAGAGGCCATCACTCCGGCAGTCCAGCCTGACCGCTCGCTCAGTGTGCACTAACCTTTATTGCCGCCACGGACACTTTTAGTCGAGAAGACAATGACGTGTCACTCATCGTCTCGAAAATACTTTCAACAATTTCTAAAATATAACACTTAGCTCAAGTAAGCCTCACTCTACTCAATGGACAAGTGACTCATTCAATTCGTAGTTCCATCAAACGAATAAAAAAATCTCTGATGTTCATTATAAAACTAACTTCTGTCTTTAAGCTGTGTTAACTGTACGTTTACGAATGTTTATGCTCCAGTAAGAAAAGCTCATCCAACCACTCTCCACTGCGAGAAAGTTCCTAAGTCAATAAATCATACTGCGATAACAGATAAATATTGAAGAAAGGATACGCCTAGTCGGTAATTGGGTGCGGTATTGTTGATGAGTATGAGAGACCTGATGATTAACGCGCAAAGTTAACCATTACCCCCGGGATGAAACAACCTGGATCGCTTTGATGTTTGATTCAGACTTTAATAATATGTTAAGTACGAGTAAACATATGGCACCACTACGCCCATGTTTGGAGCATTCTACTAACGGACCGTAATATTGCATAATAACTCATTCAAAATTGGTGAAACTTTTTTAATTTTCGCCTCGGTATAAATGCAAGCTTTTCAGTGATTTATTCGGGCCAACGTGACGTGAAAGTAGGGTACTATATCTGTGAAAACGTAATCTCCTTGGCATTTATCCTAATTACAAAAGCATTTAGCGTTTATCGCAAAGTTTACGATAAGTAACGATGAGAGGTAAGACTTCAAAAAGTTTACGATACCCAAGTTGTAAGTACTCGTATCTTTGTACTTTCGAATATAACTACTTAGTTTTGTATGCTGTATAGGTGTACCTCATAATTATATAACGTGTTGGAAACTTCCCGTCGTTTATTAAACTAAGTAAAGTACCGATAACTCAAACGTTGACAAAGTAACGAACAAAACCTATTCAAGTTAATATCAAGAGCTGCTTTGTAGTTTCCAAACCGCTTAGTTTAATTGATGTTACGTTTGTTTCAGTAAAAATATTAAAAGGGTAAAAATATTCTAAAAGAAAGAAGTAAGTAATCACCGTTTTAAGCAGAATCACTCAAGATAGAGATAACAGAATGCTTCCGTTGATAAAATAGTACCGAGTTAATGAAAACGTAAAAAAGTTTTATCTCGTTGTCATGGCGAAAGATAATAGTATTTCTTTATCTGCAACCCCGCGCTGAAAAAGAAAATTACGTTGTCTCCAGCGGGTCCAAAGGAAATTAGAGGGCTCGAGGTCGAGCTGGTCCAGTTATCAGTTAGTTAAAATGCAAATTGTTGTCTTTTGTTTGGGCTAGCCGATCGGCAGCTCAGACCGCGCGCCACCGAAAACATACTCGTCGCAAAAAATATTAAACATTCATTTATACGCGACGTTTTTTCAAATCCCTAACAGCAGAGTGCCAGAGTGTATTGAATGAAACTGCAGTTTTCACAGTTAACCATAAAATACCGCCAGTTTTGCTTTTTAAATGTGACACACAGTTGATGTTAAATAATTTATCAATTGTAGGTACTGACTACCATTAATTTGATAAAATTCTGTTTTGGTGATAATATGTTTCAGACAATCAAGTTTAAGATAGCTACTATTTTGAATGAAAATATAATTAAGTTTCGAATCCCCTGTACAAGAAGTTTGTATTAATTTTGAAATACAAACAATTGATTTTACATCAAAACATACAGTTCCGTTTGCCCTCTCTAAACTTGCTGGAACTAACATGTTCTCGCTTAACTGATTTTACGTTCAATTGAGGTTAGAGCAATATCTGCACGATTTTCTTGAACAACACAATGGACTTCGCAACATAACATACTAGTTCACAATTTCAATAAATAGAGGCATTCCGTCAAGCCACGGGACCTTTACATAAGCCGACAATAGGTACAGTTCGTGCACCCACAGGGACACGTTGAGGGCGGTAAAGAAATTTTATCCTTTTAGAGCCTATTGAATGGGGGTTCTAAATCAGTTCCTTCCACATCTGAGCGTGGCCCAGCCAAATAATATATTCGGGAAGTTCGTGAACAAAATACAAACAGGCGTGGGTCGCCTGGAGTGGCTGGCGGGAAAGGCCCTCGAACAAAGCAGAGGTCGTGTCGGGAGCATTACGAGCACTTCTGATTTCATTTTCAGCCATTATGCAGATCAGGTACGGGTTTTGTCCCTCGTAATTGCAATGAGCGGAAACACGTTTGATCGCTGTGCGTTGTAATACAATTACCCGGCGTCGCTATAAGACGTGTGTTTGTACCGCTATTTATAAAAACACAGTCAACAATAAATATGGGGAAATTGTTTGAAAAGTGCCACCGAGCAGTACTTTCTATGCCAAGTTTGGAAGTGCAATAAAATAAAAATAAAATAATAGTTTCAACTTAACCTTTCCTGCCATCTACATAAATCTCCAAATCATAATAAATTGCGCCATTCCGCTAAGAGTCCACTAAATAACGGGGATGAATTATGTACGGTCTAGGGTAACATCGATTATAAAATTTAATCTCTCATCTTTCGCAGTGGGACATCTGAAATTCTTGGGATTACTTAAGCGGCGTTACAGAAAACTTTCAGGATAATTCACAAGGGGATTAGAAGTGTGGATAATGCCGCGGCAAAATAAATCAGGGCTTAAAAAGTGTTTAAAGGGGTGCGTCGCGGTGATTTGTGTGGCGGCGGTCGGCAAGCGTACGGCCAGGGGCTCTATCATTGAATCACTTGGGTAGATTTCGACTGGTTTACGTTGTGCTTTATACAGTGTGTCCCGGGATAAAGTAAAATTACGATAGGAGGTGGAAGTAGACCTCAAAGGATACACAAAAGTTAAGCGACGAAAAAATGTATCAAATATTTTGCAATGATGAATGAAACTTTTATTTTGCTTAGTGGACGCTACGTGCAATAAGGTAGATTTCTTTGAAGTCGATATTGATGAAATAAATAAATACGATATGCCAAATACACGATGATAAAGATATAGCTACTTAGTAGTTAAAATTATCCATCGATTAATGAAAAAAGTTCTAAGAAACTTATGGACAGATAATGGTATCACATTTATTTTACAACATAATCAAAGTACTTTTACAGGTTTAAAATTAAAAGGCTATCCAGTCTAACTATGATGAGAGCACGTGCCGACATAGTCTGTCGAATTAATTGTGAACTATACTCGTATTTTACGTGGTATAAATAACAGTATTTTTTCATAACCAGCAAAGCCGACGTATACAACCACGCACGGCTGTGATGCTTTTATAAACTAAGTACCGAATCAAATCGCATACATAACAATGTGAATCAATGGTGTTATGTGAAGATAATGTGTTTCATTAGTGAACTGAAATAGAAGGTTGTCGTCCTTCATACAATAAACGTACGACACTCAGATCAATACCACAAGTTTTATTTTACATTTAGTTTTGGGTACATGAGTGTGCCTAGGAAATGCTATTTATACCGAGTATGTTTCAGACCAGCATACAAAGTGTTCATAAATACAAATTGGCATACTGTGATGCAGTATTTTGAAAATGAAAACAGAATGGGCGCGTAAAATAAGATGAGCGAGTAGGTATATATTTACTTCGGTATCATAAACTCTTTGTGAACTCCTCGATCATACAAACGAGATTGACTATAAAATTCCCTTTTTATAGAAAATCGATGAACGATAAAAATGAACTAGAATGACAAACGCCTTTAGGAGCAACCAATTACGGACACTTGGGGGAAAGGATAAAAGTTTTGATTATGCTTTGCTTCTTTATTTATTACCGGATAGTTAGAGCGGCTCCGACTGGAAACAAAATTGTTACATCAAAAGATAAAACTTCAGAAAAATATGATTAAAAAGGACGTTGTTCCTAGCGAAACTTGTTTTCATGAACTTCACTCTGCTTAAGTTTAAGGAGAAAATAACAAGGTACGATTTGGTTCTGGCGTAAGCGGAATAAAAAATATGCAACCGTTATAAGACAGCAGGCTTAATAAAACACTGACAGTTAAATCTTCACTTAACCTCCTTCGTACGAGATTAGTAGTGGTTTCATAATCCAGGGAATTTTAGTTTAATTTGGCCGGCTTAAATGTATGCGTCCGGTCACGCTCTGCAGGGATTACGACCGAATGCTTGTGCAAAATTGTGCCCCATCAAAATGCTTCATATAATATGAGACCAAGCTTTTTAGTGTTACTATATAAAAGTTGACCTTTTATACAAAGAGCCCTTCCCTATAACGTAGCACTGTTCATAAAAATTGTCTGCTCAGTGCGATGCTACATCTTAAAAGACAGAATTACCAACTCTAATCTCCCTGTCAATTTTATTTTCAACTTGCACTTTACGTAATTCCGTTAATACCGATCCTTAGGAGTTTTTTAAATTAAAAATCTCCCTAAATCAAAGTAAACAAACGATTGCGGCGATTTGTTTGGAAAGCCTCATCCGACTAATCTCTTTAGAGCCTTCGAAATACATTTCAGTTTTTTATTTCAGATTTTCGCGGAAACCGGTCAAGTTGAAAAAATACGGTATCCCAGTGGAATTAAAAATGTTTTTTCTACTGTACAATATTAAATGAAATGTTTTCTGGCACACACAGACACCTTTATGTTTTCAGAATGTTTTACAGAAGCCAAACCCATCGTAAATTACCGTGTAAAAGAGTAGGTTACATCAAAGTGTTATAGGTACAAGTTTTATGAATACAAACAGGATTACTTTTTTGAGAAAACATCACTGACAATTTTCAAAGAATAAAATAAAATTATGACGCAAAATACCTATTTCAGCATGCTCTTAATAGGATGAAATTTAATAATAGCTCATGACTTAAATTCATGAAATTATTTTATTTTATTTCATGATTTATAGTCATAAAAAATGAGGCCTAAGAAGTTCTTACCACTTGTACCAACCATATGGAACCAATAATTTTGACTTCAAATCTGTTCTCGTAGATAACATCTGAGGAAATACAAGGCACTTTTAGCTTCCAAAGTAGCCAAGTTATAAATTAAATTATACAAGAGAGTTTAAGAGCTGACCCACTTGAAAATTTAACATTGTATATTAAGAATTTTTATCTACGAATAAGGACATAACTCGTAGAGTATGACAAATTTTTTATTAGTTTTGATGCGTTTTTCCACATTTCATGTTTCTGGGCTTTTGGTGTTCTATTTCGCGTGTTATTTTATAAGATGAAATATTAAATTCAGAGCGAGAATGTAGTCCGGAGTATGCCCTCGAGCATTCTCGTGCACGCTTAGGGAAATGCACCACGCTTGAATCGTGTACCTACGTGTATTCACGTTTACTCGCAGCTGCAACTTTGAGAATATTATATTCCTTAGTATATTTATCTAGACACTTGAATTTAAATGTCTTAACAATTGAAGATAAGCAGCGGCAAACGAATCAAAATGATTGGGATATTGGACACTTTCACCGACAACTAAGCTCAACAAATAATAAAAAAAACCGGTTAAGTGCGTGTCGGACCCGCGCACTGAAGGTTCCGTGCCACCCTTAACTAAATTCAGGGTCCACTTACTTTCACTTAACGAAAACATCACAATATATTGCGACAGCAAAAATAACTTTGTTTTTCATAGTGTTTGTATGGAAGACAAAGTTATATTTGCGGTTGATAAAAATGTGCAATATCTCAAAAGCTACTGGTTCGATCTCCTTCAAACCAATTTTCGTTGCAAGTTTTTGTTGAGATCTACATCATATATTTTTTTTCAAAATTTTCACTTTCTTAGTTCAAAAGTTAGATGGGGGGGGGGACGCCCATTTTACCACTTTGGAAGCGTCTATATCTCAAACCTTACACTTTTAGAAAAAATGGTTTTAGAAACCTCAACATCATTTTAAAAGACCTATCCATAGACACCCCACACGCATAGGTTTAAGTAAAAAAAATATTTTAGGTTTTAGTTTCATGTATGGGAGCCCCCCCTTAAATATTATTTTTTTTAACTTTTTGAATCTGAATCAGAAAGCGGTGAACAAAATACACCTACTTACCAAGTTTCAGCTATGTGATGCTTATAGTTTCAGAATAAAGTGGCTGTGACATACGGACGGACAGACAGACAGACAGACAGACAGACAGACAGACAGACAGACAGACTTGACGAAACTATAAGGGTTCCGTTTTTTGCCATTCGGCTACGGAACCCTAAAAAGAACGTCATTTCATTTGAAGTATTGAACAGATAATACTAACCAGAACTTATTAGGACATTGTGAAAAAGGCCGTTATTATTGAGAAAATGCTGCAGTAGGGTTAAGAACACATTATTCGTTTAGAAAATACCTATTTCTCTCTCAAAAATTCAGTGTTTGACTCGATACTAGTATCTTCTCTAGTGGCAGCGAATCATGGTCCCTTTTATATCAGCTTTTAGCGTCTCGCTGTCACTCACACGTCTTGGGTTTATCTCTGAGACGCTCGTATATTGTGAAAATTAACTCCGAGCATACTTGCACGTTCTATTTATTCAACAAAATGCGCTTCCATTCGCTCCGATGGCCGCCGTCGGAGAAACGCTTTGTGTAGCCGCTAAAGGGACGACTCCCTTGGCTGCTTTACAAAGGCTCCGAGTTATCAACGGCCGCAGCCACACACATTGCTTTCCAACAACACAAAAAAACTAACTTTAACAAGCCGAGCTCGGTTAGAACGGCTCACAGCTAAGCCTCTTCTGCTCTTAGCAACACTTAAGCTTCTTAACTTAGGTATTTACTTAGCTAGACGGTGCATAAATAATATTCCTGAAGGTGTTTCGTGTCACACTCGTTACCAAAAGCTAAAGCGAGCAAAGGTCGGGTAGTATGCTATTGTTTTTGCTCGACCACTGGCAAACAAAGGCTAACCTATTTTCTCTAATCAACATTATATGCAGTAAATACGATAAAAAGTTGTAACAATACAAAATTCAATCAGTGGGTTAACAAGGTTTTCATTCATTGAATCAAAGATAAAAATATAAAAAATAAAATATGTATGCAACTAGCATTGGCCGCGCAGTTGTCTACCTACACTATTATGAATCAAAAGGTTAAAGCAGACCTAACCACCCTTAAAGGTAACAGCGCCTTATAAACTTGAGGCGTTCAGTATTTTTTGTATGGACCTCTATAATACTGCAACGCATACCTATCAAATTCTTAGCGTAACCTGGTGATCAACTCAGGACCCACTCTTAACCTGCTGCGTATACGTTGTCACGCACTTACGGCTAGTCGTCTGATATTCGTCAAAAATCCATCCACTCTGTAGAACGTTCTGTCATTCTCAAGGAGAACTTTCATAAGTTGTAGCAAACGCGATCCGTCGAGGCGTCTGCTAGCCGTAGGCGTA
This sequence comes from Pyrausta aurata, assembly GCA_963584085.1. Classification (NCBI taxonomy): domain Eukaryota; kingdom Metazoa; phylum Arthropoda; class Insecta; order Lepidoptera; family Crambidae; genus Pyrausta; species Pyrausta aurata. The sequence goes on along the minus strand of OY757253.1, from coordinate 9,348,618 downwards.
GGCGGAGCCGATCCCATGTCGCGGCGTTGCTGACAATACGGTGCTGTTCCCTTTACGGGTAGTTAAGTGCGCCTTCACACTAGGGCGTCAGCAGCGCGACAGCAGCGCGACAGCAGCGCGGCAGCAGCGGATGCCTTTACATTAGCAGCGCGACGGTTTCGCCACTGGGTCGTTCCCGCTACACTCATTACCCATTGCAGTGCTAATACGGGTATAGTATTACCACTGCAATGGGTAATGGGTATAGTGACGGACGGACCCGCGCCGCTGCGGCACTGCTGCCGCGCTGCCGTGTATAGTATGAAATTATCGGCAGCGCTACTGACGCGCGTAAGTCGCGCTGCTAAAGTTGCCTAAATGTGAAAGCGCTCTTAATCTGCTTCAACTTTTATGCATCTAAGATTTCACTTTCCGTATGTGTGTGTGTGTAAGATTTTGTATATACTATATGTACAGAATATATACGTCATTGTTACGGCATCTAAACCTTGCGTAAGCAAACGACGCGTAAGGGCTTTGCGTAACCCCTGCAGGCTAGCCAATTGGGCTATTGTCGAGGTCAACCTCTTAGCAGAGACGCTGAACCGATTAACATTATAATATGTATGTACATTTAATCATCGTTATTTTTTGTATATAACTCCAAAATTAAACCAGAATAAATGCATTGGGGGAAAAGCAATAAACAAGAAATTATTATTAAATCTTAAACAGAGAAAAAATCGAAACAATTAAAACCGTACCCGGAGTGGGCAGTGGTACGACTTTATTAGAAATTGCAACAGATAATTTCTATTACTATAAAAGTATTTAGTGGCCAAATTAATAAAATGTATTAATAGGAATAAACTCTGGTCGTAAACACACCTAGGTATATCAGGGTAATTTTCTCCACATTAGGGACTCGCAGGAAATTAAGACCTAGAACCTCAAAGACACGTTATTAACAACCATTTATTACGCAACGTCTTGATTACTCGTAAGTATGCCTACTTATATTTACTGGCTTAGATCTCGTGCCTTGATCATTAATAGCAACCTAAATTATATGCGCCTATTTCAACATCGACACTAACCAACGAATAATTCAAGCATTTCCTATGAAGTATCTGGCAGATAACGCTAACAAAAACTTATTAGGATATTTAATGTTTCATAATAGCCGTAAGACTGAAAAAAGTTACCTTGAAAGTCCTGGTTCCAAATAAAGACTTTGTAAACATTTACTTTTCGCATTTATTTACTCACCTTCAATTTATCAATAAGATTGGCACTCCTGCTAAAGCTAGCATGACCCAGTACCAGTTTAGGCACTCCTACTACTCGTATATCACTAGAGGGGCTAATACGTGCTTTTGCATATTAAACGCACAAATCTCATTTGAGAAGACTATTATTCATTTGGTAGAAATCAGGGTGCCTCATACAGACGTTAGTCCGATAAGATACAAGTACAGGGTAGGTCTAGGTAATTATTCAACGTGTTAATAAAAAAGCGCCAATTCTAAAATTAGTTTGTTCAGAATCGAAAGTAGGATCGAATCCACTGTGGATTCCACGATAAATGGGGTAACATTTTCTAGGTAAAGAAAGGTAAATGTTCTCGTTTAATACTGATAGCAATAAAAACTTAAGAGAAATAAGTATTGTTTTTATAGTCGTGTGGGAGTTCGTCGGAAATCACTTACCTATCTTTTGCTCTCATTAAATAAATATCAATACTACGAAGGGTTCATATGTATTCTCGGAATAAGCACCTACATTCTTATATGCATCATGACATTTACATACTTATTCTTTCAGAATTCTGTTATACGGCTTTATTCAAATTCATCAAAAAATACACCATACTAAAAACCGGCCAAGTGCGAGTGGGAATCGCGCACGAAGGTTTCCGTACCATTGACTAGGTAAACAATATTGGTGAATATTTCCTGTACCTACCCGTTGCCATCATAGATATCTAGTAAAAAAGGGCAAAAAATCGCGTTTGTTGTATAGGAGACCCCTCAAATATTTATTTTATTTTATTTTTAGTATTTGTTAAAACATAATTAGTCAGAATTTCAACAAGCTATTGCAGTTTTTTAGATACAGCCTAGTGACAAACGGACGGACGGCCTGACAGACAGACAGCGAAGTCTAAGTAAATAATAACGCGCCTATGTTTGTCAACACAAAAATACGCTACTTATTTTCCTAGCTAGAGGGTTTTATTAATTATGATCATTTTTTACATTTTAGGGTTCCGTACCCAAAGGGTAAAAACGGACCCGTTAAAAGTAAATAATTTTCATAACAAGAATATTGATTCTGTACTACTCTAGTGTGCCTTAGTTATGTAAATAGCCTGGTTGATGGGACCCGTGTTATTATGATGCGTCTTAACAAGTATTTTTATTTTAAATAAGTAGGTTTTGAATGACGAAATGCAATCGGCAATCTCCAAAACACGGTAAGTATCTAGTTACAGAGTTTATATGTCTCTAAATCAAATGGGCTGGAACAACTTACACGCGGTGGGGAAACTGCGACAGTTTTAGAACTAAACGTAGGAAAACTAGCAGTTAAAAACCAGAGAACATTTTGAAAGTCCCAAAAATAGCGTCCGTGCTTTCTTCTTTAGAGTTACCCGAAAATAAAAACATTCACAATATGTCCGTTAATACCGTAACGTGATCAAACCCCCGATTCAGAACCATTCGGTTACGGATTGGGTTACGATACGATAACATTCATTAATAAAAATCATAATTACGTGGATTTCCAATGCAACTATTTTTTTTGTTATTTTCTTATATTTGTTACCGAATTGACATATCAACATTCTTTCAAACTACGATATTAATTTAAAAATAAATAAAAAAACTAGCCGAAACACAAGCCGAATGGCTTATAGAACGTTCTGAATCGCCCTGCAGGAACTTGTGGAAAGGATACAATACATATGATTTAAATAATTATCAAATACCTATAACAGGGCATGCACACGGCGCTTACTATGTGGGCTAGACAGGAAAAAACGACTTCGAAAATTAAATTAATGTATGGTCAACTTTTTAATTTTATTTTATTTTATTTGTATTACAAAATCCACAGCTCTTAAAGATGATAACATAATATAATAAATGAGCACATTTTTTATATTATGTATTGTTAGTACTTACACGTACTTATCTATAACGCCCGGAATGACAAAACTGGCACGATACCAAAAACCACTAGCTGAGCATTATTCCATGCCATACTTTTTAATCTATTTAGGAGCTTGATTTATTTTCATAACTGCACAAGGAATTTCATGGTCGCTTATATAAACGACACAATTTTATTTAAGAAACGAACATAGTTAAGACATTTTAACACTCATCCGTTGCCATCGTATTCGGTTCGTATCTAATGTGGCAGTTTTAAGGCCTGTTTCACAATGTTCTTGTTAACATAATCTGTTTAATACTTCAAAGGAAATTACGATGATTTGTCGATGGTTCCTAAATCAGGCCTTTGGTAGTCGTATGAACACTTTCGCATTTGGATCCGATTTATCTAAGTATTATTATTTTTAACCCAATCACGAATCGCGCATGTATCGGATTCAGGTAAGTGCGATATCACTCGTAGTGATGTTGTTGAATTTGAGAAAAAAGAAACCATTATATGCCAAAGAAGAAAAATACTTTAGTGAGTTTTCATTTATCACAATGATGTTCGTGGAAGGCTACAGGCAAGATTAATCGGAACCCGCATCGCTCCACTTATCCGAGACCTAGGAGAAATTACTCCAATCCCCGTCATAAGTAAGTAACGACAGCACGTCAAGGTAAATGCGGTATCTTATGCAGTTGTAATAAGGGCTAGTTTGCAACAAAAATGGGTAACCTGATGTGCTGGCGACTGTACTTGCCTAGTTCGTACCTATACCTACGATAAGAGTCTCATCCAAGATTTATACCACTATATTAAGAAACCAGAGAGTTGTAGGACCGTTCCTTCATTGACTTTTAGCCGAGAGTTTATCTAAAAATAAATATGATATAAAAATAATAAAACAAAGTATCCCTCTTACAGAACCACACCAAATTTATTTTATTTTTCGATGGCAGTTATATTGGTAACCCGAAAATATATGCTCTGTAATTATCTATGTATTGGTTCTTAAAATTCCTTTTTTCCTTATTCAAAACCTTGACACGACATCATATTATATATTCTGTGACAACATGCTGAATATGCGCTTGCGAATGACTATAAAAATCCTCGGTGTACCAGATTTTATCAAAAATTTGAATTGAATACTGTGCTTTCGTATACTGACATGTTGGAAACTTATTTAACATCATTTTAATTACGTACAGTACATCATTTACGTAAATGTTTTATAGTACCATTTTTTTTATTGAGGAGGCTAAAGAAATCATGTTATTGAAGTTTATCTGTATAAGAACCCAGACATACAAGATATCATTGCGCTAATTTCATTGCAACAAAAAACTTGTTTTTCTTAAAATAATTCATCTTAATATAAGAAGTAAGTGTTGCATTAACGTTTTCAGCAATATCGTAAGTTGATTCGAAACGACAAATTCGCTTAGTGCCAAAAGATAAACGAGTGAAGCATTATGTAACTACATTAAGCATCGAGAATTCAAGACCGGGGTCTGCTGTAATCGGGATTCTATGAGAGAGTTGCCAAACAATAACAGATTAACTCAAATACAGATAACATAACCTAACCTACATATGAGTACACGGAACACAACGTTGTTCAAACGCAATCAATTTCATGCTTTGTGAAAATATGTACGTATTTTCATTTCTAATTTGAAAGGAATATACATTTTATTTGAAATAAAAAAGGAATATTGAATCCTCAAACCGAGAAAGCCATTAAGAGTGCCAATTCTCGCAAGAATTGAATTGGATGGTATTCAATGTATTCACAGAGATAATGTAGACTACGGAGAAGCTGATGACTTAATTTTGACAAAAATAAGACATGATTAAATTTATCTAGGCTTTTTGAATTCATTTGTGACATTCAGATGCTGAGTAAAGATTTACATCACAATAAAGCAAAGCTACAAGAAATATCCTAAGAAAATGATACAATGGCAAGAATGTTTTAAGAGTATTGGTTTGTTTCTTTTATACTTTTGGAGTAAAGACATATTTAAAGGTGACCACCGAACACAACGGACGCCTGGGAATAGGCGACACAAAATAAGGGTTCGGGCACGTTTGGGTAGGAGATTTAAAACGCATTATTTGATTGGTACGTTCCGTCCCGCATCGGTTTATAGCTTTATCCCTGAAACCTAAAAGTTTTCCGCCGTAATAGAAATGGAAATGGAAAACTAACAATATCATAACGGCTTGGGCTGCGTGGAGTGTTCACGTCAAACATAATCTGACTCGACGGCGGAATGTGGAACCAAAGGCCAGTCAATATGAAATTGAATGACATGAATTGAGGAGCTGAATACGATTACAGGCTTTGACGCGGATTGACGAACATTTTGGTGGTTTATTAATTAATTTTCTAATAGAATTTTAACTCAACAAAAGTGATTATGATCGTTTAATAAAAGAAGATACAATAGTCTATGGTATTTCATCGTCTTCTTCTTAGCGTGTCGATGGAAACCCATATATAATATCTCCATTATTTCATCGTCGATTTGGTAGGAGACAAATGAGTGCAAATCGTATATAGTAGTATTAAACACGCGCTTCTTCTGCGGTCATAAATCATTCATGACCTCGGGAGTGAGCCATGCTTGCACGCGCTTATCGACAACTGTGCAGCGTGCAGTGCAGCAGCACGCCTCCCCATGGCATGTGAGTGTAAAAAAAGAGATAAGAATGCGCTGTCGCAGCCCCATATTATATTTCTGCAGAGGAAGCGAGTGTTTAACAAAATCAGACAACGTTTAAGGAGTGGAAAACGTGTTATCTCTTTGTATGGAAGCTTGCGCGCATACTATAGTACTGTATGTCATCAATAGTGACGTGGTGAAGGGACCAGCCTCAGCGGCAGTGCCAAGCGCTTACGCCGTATAATCAAGTGCCAGTGCGAATGACAAATTAGGCTCTTGTGGCCGCCGGCCATCGGATGTCACGCCCATGTGATTAGGATAATGCTCTATTTATACCTCGATTAAATCAATAGCTTTCGTTGATATAGGAAATTATAAGAATAATATTGGGATACTAACACACAATTCGAAAATTTTAACACCTCCCGAAATTAGAAGTTACACGGTACCAAATTTCTTATCGATAGGAGATATGAAAGGTAGTCAGATCATCAACTATTAAAGAGTATGAGTATGATTTTCAAACGACTAATTAGGACATGGATACCTTACCATATACTTTTAATATCAATAAAGTAACATGATACCAAATTTCGAATCGATCGGACATAAAGAAGTTAGTCAGATTCTCTCATCAACTAGAAACGAGCTGATAATCTTCAAACAAATACAAATACAAATATTTATTGACAACATCAAGATTATTGATACATATTATTACATATTCCAAAACACATTATATTATATAGAAGATTTAATTGGTAGATATTACACAATACAAATCAAGTTATGCCAACAACAATACATGGAGCAGTTAACTGTGGGTCCCACACTAGGAAATTCCTGTGTCGTGAGCACCCTATGGTTCTTACAGGATTGAGACGACTAAACGACTGATTTTCATGAAACTTGTCTAAAAACACTCGGGATAAAATTATCTATGACCCAAAAACTAAACGAAAACCGGTTCATCCGGGACAGACACGTTAAACTTACAACCGCCGGCCCTCTCTTTTTGCGTCGAGAATTAAAACTAATTTGTCAAACGCAGTTTTTATACATTTCATCATACGAGTATTGTTGAACTAGAAACCAAAACAAGAAACCACAACATTGAAACAAATAATAAAATCGCTTCTTTTCATCGAACGAACAAAAGTACGTACTCGTAAAACTGGAACCAGGAATCGTTACCTGGAATTCACTAAGACAAAGTTGTGTTACACAACTTTTTGTAAGAAACCACGTATATACTACGGCACAGAGATTTTCACTAGCAAAAAGTCACGAATATAAACGTTAAGAAGCTTGAGTTCAGTCTTTGTTTACCTTGAACTCATACAGGGTAAATAAAATACATTCATGAAATGAACAGTAGCAGGAATTGATGTATAAACAATATAACCATTAGATTTCTCGCATTATCTGCGTTATACTTCTTAGAATTATGTCTGGGCTGATTTCACGTGATTTCCAAATTTCAAAACAATGTAAATACATTGTACTAAGTAATATGTTTCTTGGAAATTAATGAACTCTATGAAATTTTCCGCATGGGGCCCTACAACTTCAAGCATTCAAAGAAGTTGTAAATTATGTTTCTATTATGACGAAATGCAAAATAAACCATTTGAAGAAATTTAACATCAAAATTATAAATATAATTTTAGCAAGTCATACTCATAATATATTTTCCTAAATTAACTGAATGTTATCGTCAATTATTTCCGATCGTCGTTATAAATTCCATAGATAAATTATATCTTACACAAAACACTTCACGAAATCTCATCGAGTAGACGTCTCTAATTAATAACTTATACGGAACGAGAAAGATGGAATACCTTTTGCCGAAAATATTAAATACTCTGCCGAAATCGCTTCTCGAAGATATTTGTAATTCGGACTCCAAACAATGCAAAAACATCTTGAAAAAATATTTTTTATTACATGTAAGCCCGAACTCGCCTACTGCGAGATAAACCCACTTGAGGTTTTTATGAGTAGGTATTAGCATGTATTCATTAGAATAAGTTTTGTCTGATGTAACAATAAATTAAAAAAAAAAAAAAAAATTGGTTTAAAAGAACGTTCTCGAAAAAATACCTCTATTCTCAACCATTCTGAATAGGCTGAAGGAAAAATATTTACGACTTACATTTATAAAAATAGGCCTATCGACGTGGATATCCTTTCGGAAATCTCCGTCCTGTCGAGTGAAAGTTCATCGGCTCGTGTGGAAAATGATAGATGGAACCGCTCACAAAAGTAACGAGCGGCCGGCAAGCGCGAGAAATGTGAGGTCAACCGGCTGACGGCGGTCACATGCCCACCACCATCAGATTACGGTCGCCGCTTACAACTTTATTCAACCTGACCCATTCTAAAGATCAATAAAAAAACTCACTTTGATTCCGAGTCCGACCTTCCTAAGGCGATTGCGGACCCGTTGGTACCTGCCGTAACGCGAGCTCTTTGTACGAACTTTCTTTAATCTCATCCTACCTACCTGCAAACAGTATAATTCCGTTGTTTCAATTAAAAGTTTCCTCAAATTTTTGGTGTCAAACTGCTAAGTATGAAAATGCCGAGGCCAACAAGTTGTTGCCGCGAGTTCTAAACTTTGTTGATAATAGATAACAATATATACCTCGCTGAAGACTAACACATATAAGCATTATCCTTACTTCAGTACACTAAGCAAACTTCGTCATGCAGAATCAAACATATTATCTAGAAACTAATGTTTTACATACAATCCCTTGACTACAAAATTACTAACTAGCAGTACACACAACAAAACCCAAGAGGGCGAGTAGAAATACGACTAATGCGACTTCCTTTTTCGTTAACAACAGTTATTTCCAAATCAATTTCCGAAGTTCAAATACGCATAATCCTTTAAATAATATTTGAAAGGGGGTTAAATGCCGATATCTAGAACGTTTAATGTAAAAGGTGAGAAATAGAATGAGAAAATTACCATCTCCAGCCGAGTGCTCACGGAGCATTTAGGCTCCCTGATATAATCGGCCATATTTAAATTCAGCAGAGCCGGTAATAAATTTCCCATTGACGACGAGTCGAAGAATTGAACAAAAACGGCTCTTGTTGAATTCGGGGGCCAACAATAGATAATTTATCGTGGTTGGCTCAAGAATGCTTTCTCTATATCTGCTTAGTGCCACCAGCACGAGGATCTTTCAACTTAGAGGTTAAATCCGTACGATTGATAAACATGATATGCGGTTTCTCGCGTGTTCACGAAGAATGAAGTTTTCTTGATCACGGACCGTCAGATTATGCACTGCAATAGTACCATGGAGGAAGAGGCATTTCTATATTTCTTCGAGGTTACAGCCATTCTGTTGATTAAACTCATGCTGCTTAATACGCAATGTCAAATCCGTAAAGTACCTACCGAGATTCCTTGTAGGATTGAATAAACCTTCATGTAGCTCTCTGTAAATTGAATTCCACCGGAAGTACCATAAATTTATATTTATTTACGAGCACAATATTTCACATACGCTATGCTTGCATATATACTTTTGTTCAAATACTCATAATTATGTATTGTATCACTTTGAAATCGATGTGTCATCATAAGCTATTATAACAATACCTATAATTTTGTTGCTCACATACCAAAGGTTCAATATATTTATTAATTTTAGGCTCCTAACTCAGCTAGCATAAATTAATATCGAAGAGAGTCTTATATAATTTTAAGTTTTTTTTTGTATTAGTTACTTTCCAAACAAAGTCACTGGACGCTGCTTTTTGATGGGGTAAAAAGAACAAAATAAATCTGTGGACATCGGAAAATATTGAAATTCCCAGCGTCGCATTTGAAAGTCCGCTTTGAATTCGATGTCTTCATTGTGTTACAATATTCAAAAGTATTTTATCTTTTCCTTCATTTTCTCTCTTCATTTGTTCTTTTATCAGGATGCGATTCCATATAATTTCTTAGTATTTAGTTATTTTATATCACGTGTCATGTTGTTGAGTACCACTTTACAATATAATGAAGCCGTAGTAAAGCATGCATTCGATATTTAACTCACTGATATTGGAGCTAATCTGACATTAAACTGTCATTATGTGAGATACAATAGAATCGCGCGACATGACCGCATTTGGTTATCCGCTGGCAATACAGTGGCATACAAGCGGCAATAATTACTGCCTTAGAGGCTAAATGGCATACTGATTCGCCTTTATCACCACCGATTGTTGTGCCGAGTTGCCCCATTCAGCCCCCGCCGCCGACAGAATCCCTGATAACTTTCGACCCGGATCTGCTTTTTGTATGGTCAAAGGTAACGAAATTTTAGTCACGTACCAAACACATACTAGCCATTTAATAAAGTACTATTAGAGTATTTACTGTTTAGGCTGCCCCGAAAATGGAGGGCACTCAATCATCGCGACGTTCAGATATTTTTTTTTCGAGTGATTGATTGTGGTTTTTCCTCGTTTCATCGACGTTCACCTTCCGCAAACTCGTGGTTTACCGATGGTTTTAATAACGATAAAATAAACTCAACGCGAATGTTAGCTACAGTCACAAACTAAGTACCAAAAAATATAGATATAGGGACAAATATATAGGGTTTAAAACAATAAGACTCGTTTCAGCTTCAGCTGGTAGGTACAGGGTGAAATTTTAATCAGTTCCGAACTTTTGTGTAGACTCCACTGATTAATGAATATGCACAACTTTTATTATGGGGGCAATAGTAAAATCGAAAAAAAAACATCTCCTGTTCCATACAAAAGGTTAATTGGCGCGCGATCAAAATGGTTAAAATTTCAGCCTGTATAAATCTCAACTGAACTTAATGTTGAGTAAATGCTGCGAAAATCTGTATTAAACGATTATAACATTAAAATAAATCGGTGCGATGTCAAACGGTCATTAAAATGGTACAAATAAAGCATCGTTTTAATTAACATTAATGAAGCTATTAACATTAAAAGGCCGATGTAATTGTCGAAAAGAAAATTTATTATTCTGGAAAACAATGGGATTTTGGGAAAAACAAATACATTATCTGGTGTGTTGTCAGTCGCGGGCCGCGGCCCAAGAGTTGGAGAGATATTTTCCGGCTCGCATTTTCACCGTGAGTTGGTTTTTCAATTTATTTCCCGTTTTAGCCGAGTGACGCCGTAATTACGACCTGGCGCGGGGCGCCGCATAATCGGCAACCTATCTTTTTACCAAAATTTGACTTTACATACAGCAGCAAACATGATAACGTGTATTAACACTCATCTGATGATGCATATGGCAAACATTTTCAGTTTATTTTTTGTAGGCATGCTCTGTTGGTCTGAAAGTTCACGCTCGAATAAACGACGCGCGAAATAATTGAAATCGCTGAAACTACTTCGATGAGCTGTATGCGGAAGAAAAGTTGATTATATAGTTTAAGAGCCATATGACAGTCTGGAGATTCTCAGATTTTACCGAATTTATCAATGTGTGTGTGCGATTTTATATGTCCGGGACACAAAAAATGTTAACTGTAATCAAACAATTTTGATACTTTATCTCTAGGTAGTAGGCTATGCGTATGATGAACATAGAAAATGATGGTCATGTAAAAGTCGATATGATAAATTAATGTTATACCAGTTTTTTTGTATTTAAAATACCTACGCGAATACAGTTCGGAATTAGGGCTCGCGTCAATTCCTTTCGCGAACATTTTCCTTTTGGTAATTCAATAACTAAATTCACAGATTTAAACACAAACGTACAGTAATAATAACGTAAAAACTTATAGCATGGGAAGACACGAAATGCATCCAAAGGGTGAAGACATATCGAGGCGGGTAACACGTACCGACCTGCACCGACTAACCAGTGATGTGCCGTGTTGGCTATTTCATAGAATTGAAATGCTTTATAGAGATTCTTCCGACTCAAGTCCTGATTGAACCTTGTTTTAAAAAACATTCTAATGTCAGTCGGTACTTATTTGGATTTTTGTAACGAATTTCTAAAATATTTCGAGATCAAAAAAAGATGACTTGGCACATCACTAGTCAGTCGGTTCAGGTCGGTACCAGTTATCTGCCTCTTTATGTCTTCACCCAAATCGTGACTCTGAGAATAGGTATTTTTTTACGAATGTGAACTCCATGAGAAACGGGGACTAAGGTTTATTGGTGGATGCTGCCGTTGGTTCTGCGCTTGATCTACCACGTGTCATACCAACTGGGTGCTATGAGGATTTATTAACACATAAATACCTTTTAGTGTGACGCTGTTCTTTGATATGATTTGTATTTTGATATATGAAATATGTGACAAGTTACTATAGCTTCATTCAGAAAATGTAGTTAAGAAGCTTTCGATCAATATTTCAAGTATTTAATGTATAACAGATGATAAATAACATCATTTTCATATTTTTTTTTAGTTTAATAAATTAAAAAAAAAATGAAATATTATATGAATGTGGACTTGAATAGAACCATTGAATTTCATGGCATTTGCGTACAATTTGAATACAGGTTCATATTAACTACATACACATCCCATGAAACGCTTCTACTAAAACAAGCGTTTAACTATACAAGTTTATAGTTAGGATGTGGTTGTGAAAGTCACTGGTGCAATCAGTACCCAGAAAGAAAATTCATGTTAACTAAGCAAAATATTTCCCTATTTATTTAGGTTTAAACTATTGAAATACTGTTACTAGCGTATGGAATTAATGCCATGAACAAGTCTCTCAAATGGCCAATGGTACGTACGTACAAGTACGTATCAAAGATCGTGGAACTAAATAACGCCTCTATACGGTCAATATAAAGAAAGACAGCTGTTCTTTGACTTTTTGTCGTCCGCTTACTCTTATTCAAAATCCAAAGCACGAATGTTTACTACTCAAAGTCAAATACTAAAAACAAAAGCCCTTATTTGTCTTTAATTTTGTTGGTTTGATGATCACTTCACCGCCATACTATTTCAACAAAACCGACTTCAAAAACAAAAGTCACCAAAAATTCTTAAATCAACTCTTGAAAGGACTCCATTTTAGGCAAACCTTGTCCTTGGAATGGAGTCCTTTTAAGAGATTATTTAAGACTTTTTAGTGTATTTTGTTTTTGAAGTCGGTTTAAGTTATTTTATTTGCAAATTGTTAGTAATTAAAATCGAGGGGAGGGGGTTTCACCTTTTGACTCTGCTCTTTAATAAGCTACAAAGTACCTTACATAAGTTCCGGCGTCATAATCACTGAACTCCTAATCATTAAGGAGTTCCACTATCAGCTCAGTTCTACAAAATAGTGACTATCAGACGTAAAGACACGTCAACACGTCAACGTCAAGTATTTCAATACTAGTACAAAACACTATACACGTCTTTTAGATTTAAGGGTTTCCCTCGATTACACCAAGACCCCATCATCAGTTCCGGATTTGTCCACAATGGGACCAATTAAAAGTCAATCCCTATAAGAAAATGACAAAAAAAATCTAATCGGTCAATAAATGATTGAGATATGAGGATGATATACATACAAAAAATAACATACAATCTAATTGATTGATCTATTGATTGAGGGTTTCCCTCGATTACACCAAGACCCCATCATCAGTTCCGGATTTGGCCACAATGGGACCAATTAAAAGTCAAACCCTATAAGAAAATGACAAAAAAAAATCTAATCGGTCAATAAATGATTGAGATATGAGGATGATATACATACAAAAAATAACATACAATCTAATTGATAACCTCCTCCTTTTGAAATCGGTTAAATAATAACTATTTGCCAGCAGACACACAATATCATAAAATGTACATTCATTACTCAGTTATCCCGTACGGAACGTAAGTCCATTTTACCCGTTGCCAGTTTTTATTAGAGATGTTACGGAAGTGATGATATCGGAACCGAAGTCGGAATCGGAGTTTTTAAATTTGGGTTATCGGAATCGGAACAGGAATCGGAACCGGAATCGGAATCGGAGGCGGAGGCTGAAGAAATATGTGATAAATAAATGATGTCTCTTGAACAGAATCGCATTAGATCAAAATTGAAAAACTGACAAACGAGAAATGCTAGAACCTACCTACCTAACCTAGACTAGAACAAATTTGAATTCGATTTGATCCCAGCCCCAGGTCCAATAAAATAATACAATATTATTAATCAGCTTTTTAATATAAAATTAAAAACAATACACCTACCTAGGTGTTGAAAGAAAAAAACAAACTAGTTTTTGTTTTAAATTAAATGATGTACTTAGTAGAAGTAAATTAAATCACAACAGTGACTCCAGAAGAAGCAAATTATATTTAATGAATAAAAGCTTTGCAGCTTTACCTCCTTCCAATCTATTCCTTAATGGATCGTAGATTAGGCCAGCACCACTAAAAAGTTGTTCACTCGCTACCGAGCTTGGTGGACACGACAAATACTGGCGGGCAATCGAGTCCAGGGGTCTGAATTTTGTATTTACTTTCCACCATAATAAGGGATCATCACTGATAGAAATACGTTTTTCTTTATTGTATTCATTAAGTAAAGCCTTCCAAATAAGAAATTTGTCCAAATCTGCATGTTCCTCGGATGTAGTATTATCATCATCATCATCGCTGCTCAGTAATATATTTGATAAAATTGTTTGGACATTGTTCTTAACATTGCTAGATGTGCCAGCTATGGGCGACGCTAACCTTGCTCGCTTTTCTACAGGAACGTCAATATTTTCTTCCTCATGTGCAGATTTATTTCCATCATCATGTAGTAAACTTATCAAGGTAGATTCAAGCTTTTCCTTTACCACTTCATTGAAAAATTTTGTTTTATAACGAGGATCTAAATATGTAGCTATTGTAAAGAAGTTGTTAGAATGGAGATCTCCAAATCTTGAGTTCAATTGGTCGATGGTACATTTTATTATGGTTTTGAATATCTCATTTGTGTCAGGTTTATTGTCTTCTATTTGTAGTGTATGCTTTAATGTGTGTATTAACGGAATTACTGATGAAATGCTAGTATTACTGTCACTCATATTTCTGGTAATCTCTTCAAAGGGTTGCATTATGGCCACAAGTTTTTTTAGCTGTAGCCATTCTTCCGGCGATATTTGTGGTATATTATGTTTACTTGCGTACAGGCAAAGTGAATCCTGTATTTTAATCATTCGTTCCATCATATAGAATGTACTATTCCACCTGTCAAATTTAAAAAATAATAATTATTTTAAGTTATAAATGCTACAAAATGCACACATTTAATAACGGTAATAATTTCTGATAAACAACGCTATTATTTATTAAACATTAATTAAAAACTTTTTCAAATATCAAATGAATTAAATAAAATATCAAATTAACTATCAGGGTAGCTCTGTAAATCGTGGATCAAACGAAACGGCGAGATAAAGATTTTTGACAAAAAATCTATCTACTGTATGGCCTTAAATTAACAAGTAAAAAAAAAGTTAGAGCAATTTTTTGTATTTTTAAAAATAATTTGTATTATTTAATATTAATAAATTTGCAAAATTGACAAAATTTATTGTTAAATTAATACTCGTGGTGCGTTTTCTTATTACCAGGGAATGAATCTTTACTAAAAAAAGTATTTATACACCTGTGGGTGCATTAATCACCCTATATAATAATCAGCTTCATAATGTACCGAACCAAGTTTTATCAAAATCGATTCAGTAGTTTGGCTGCCGGATTTATTTATTTATCCAACACACTTTATCGTTTTTTTTAAATATTAATGTTAAAAAAATCTCTAAAATATCTCTAGATAAACACATAAAAAATGCAACTTACCTAGTACTACATTCCTGTACCACATTTAAAGCTTCTTGGTTAAGTTGTTCCTGTTGTATTTTGTGCAGTTCTGTTTGAGCAAGTTGGGAATGATTAAAATGCGTCGAAATTCTTTTGCATTTTGATAATAATGTTTTGATTCCTTCATCACAATCTAACATAGTTCGCACACATAATTGTAATTGGTGTACAGTACAATTGATATCAGGTATGTCAGCGAGTCTCATTGCTCGTATCATGTTAGATCCAGAATCGCGAACAAAACAGTGAATTTGGTCATTTGTTATGCCCCATTCCATTAACATTTCATGAATTTTTTTTTGGATTTGGTCTCCTGTGTGTCTTTCATTAAATATGTGACATTTTAAAATAATTTTTATCCTTTTAAAATTTTCGTTGATGCCGTGAGCTGTTAAACTCAATAACGATACATTTGAACTAGGTTCGCTCCAAATATCTGTAGTAAATGACATTTTCTGAAATTGTTTCAGCAAGTCTTTTATATTCTTCGCTAGTCTTTCATATAACTCGCCACAAATATAATCTGTGAAAAACTGTCTTCCCCTTAACTGATAATTCGGCACCATGAACTGTAAAAGTCGTTTAAATCCAATACCTTCCACGAAATTGAAAGGAAGGTCTTGCAATGCAATCATTTCAGAAATATATTTATCTATCTCTTTAGATTTAGGATTAGAACTACACCATTTTTGATTTTTTATAAAAGCCTCTTGGACAGTAATTTGTTTTTTGACCTCTTGAAGAGGTGTTGTTGAAGTCGTAGGCCGTTGTGAACATTTCTTTGAAGATTCTAATTTAATTAATTCTTCATATTCAGTAGCATGCACCGACTTTAAATGACTTTTTAAAGAAGAAGTGGTACCTCCCTTTCTTGAATATATCTTCTCACAAAGTTTACACTTTGCCGTAGTAGCACAAACTTCATCAAAATAGTTCCAAATAAAACTAGTTTTTGGTTTCATTGTTCAATTCAATTAAATGTGTCACATTCAATCGTTAATAAAACACACCAACACTTATCAACAACTCTTAAGTTTACTTGAAACTCAAACGCACGAACAAAACGATTGACCCGATCCCGAATGCAAAACAATAATAAATGAAAGAGTAATTGACAAAACTACGTGGAGCGGGGCATCCCCCGCGCGACAAGTATAAACAAGTTCGTGACTGCGGCCACGCGCCGCCCGCACCGCTGTGCGTCGACCTCCGATATAACCTCCGATTTAAAAGTTTCGGAACCGAAACCGAAATCGGAAGTGTAAAAACAATCGGAAGTTCCGACTTTTCGGAATCGGAACCGAACCTCCGTAACATCCCTAGTTTTTATGGATGTACTAGTGGCCCCAGTAAACTGTGTTTCGAATCCAGCCTCAGCGCGCCCCAACTCCGTTTCATAATAACTTAAGGGGTAAGAGGTAAATACCGATTCAACAAAGTAAATATCATGAAAATCGGTCTACCGTTGTTAAACTATAAAGTAGTGTTAGCAACCCCGGAGTAACGGCAGCACTACGGGCCTATATAAACTGAAGAAGACCAGCGAGCGCCCTCTTTTGGCCGTCGGCTCGCGCTCTGTTAACATTGGACTAGGACCGTGTATTTTTTTTTTCACGTTAAATACCTGTAAATATTTTAGTTAAGAAATAAATCAATACTTTCTTTATTTTCCTATGTAAGTTGTTGTTTTTTCTAAGAGTAGTGTTACTGATACTACTTTATTTTATATAAATAAGGTTATTATTTGCAACCCCATACATAATATGCAATAGAATTGGTACTATTGCCTATTCTTGGCCTAATTAATTTAGTATTTGTCTAAAATTGACATTTAACTGTTTGGTGATAGAAACAGTTTGCTCATCATGTACCACAATTTTATTTTGTGGAGAATTTATTATTATTATTATTTTTGTCGATAATTTTGGTCCTAGTATCTGCACATTTTGTTTGATCAAGTTTCGAAAATACACAATGTATATGATAAAAGATCTTTGTTTTAACTCATGAACCTCTTGAAATAGTCACCATATATACAAATCTTTCTTGTTTATAGTATTGATAAGGATTACTTTCTATGCAAGTTAACTTAAAATTGATTAATCATTTAAATACAACTACAAATCGATACAAAAGAACGAATACTTTTTTGTTATAATTAGAGACCATCGACGATGTGGAATGCACTATGTGGCTTTATGCCTGTTGCATAAAGCCTCAAAGCGAATTGGTCGCCGTATAAAAATTGTGCAAAGCGTGATATTTTCAAATTTGGAATGAGTATCATACACGAAATAAAAGAGTAGCAGCGAAGACAACGAGCGACACACCCTTCCCCTCCGAGCGCTCGGCGCTGTCTGTCAAACTTCGATCGAAGATGAATGTTCGTGACAGCTCCAAATCTCAAATTTATAGGTTACTTTAGTAAGATATTTTGAATATATTGCACAAGATAAAATCAAGAATTTAGATGCTAAGTCAAAGATAGGAACCTCTATAACATTGTTTTATCAAATAACACAGAATAAGTGCAATGTATCTCAGAGATAATCGCCTGTCTTTAGGTGCATATTTTATGCCAAAACATGGTTTCAATTTTGTCTTCATTTGGAATAACCAGAGCGATAAATAAAAAAACAGAGTCGACACCTTGTATACGAACGTAATTCCCTTCCAGTTTATGTTATTTCGATAGCTGATGTCAACAACTGATCTAGAAAAGTTCACCAGAAAAACCGTCAATTTGGCTTCTATGATTGCAAATTATAGACATTTTAAAGATTGAATCAAAAATTCAGAGTCGACATCTTATGGAGATAGTTCATTTCTACCCAATTCATTAAAAAAAAGTAGTCAGTTAAGTCATTTTTGGGGAGAAAACTGGACTTGAACTTTGTTAGAAGGTAGGTGACAGCAGCCTTAACTGTAACCGAATGCAAAATATAAAGTGCAAAATTGGTACATACACACATATTGATTTGATTATCGACGATGTCATCTAGGTTCAAAAATTTATTGTATTTTTTTAGTATAAGCGAGACACAATTATTAAATGGATTAAGTTTTTTCAGTTTATGAATTACGCGTATAAGTGCAAATACATTTGCTTTAATAGGACTGTAACTCGCATCGCATGCGGGTATATTTTCTTTTTTTTTAGGTTTTTTTATAATCGAGGCATCAAGAGTTAGTTATAAATAAAGTAAGAACTTAAAGAACATGCCAAATTGTGTAACTCACTTATCTCCACTAAGTATTTCGATTCTCCATGACGCAGACACAGCTACCGAACAAAGCTTGATTAAATTTGCGCAAAGTGGATAAGAATTAGCGAAGCGAGTCTTGACCCTATGCGGAAAAATGCTAAGAAGGGGAAATGTTTACATGAAAAGTAGATAAAGAGGCAGCATTAAGCTAATTCGATTTAGGATCGCGCTTTGGACCAAAATTCCGTTGGGCTATCAACATTATTTTCTTGACAACGATAATGAACTACGTGTAGCGAGAATGATAACGTTATAAAAAACGTAGCGCACGTTTAACATAATTTTACGGGAGAGTGGGTTCTTGCTGGGACTGTTGGGATACGGGAGACGTTCAATTCTACCCGCTATAATGCCGCGATAAAAGAGATTGAACTTACTTCGTCCGTAATAAGCACGCCCTGTTCCGGCGCGAAATTCGGCCAAGTGCCGTTTCATTCGGAAACTTGACTCTACTCGATTCAACAAAAGCTAAACAACAAGATCTACATTCAAAAAGCGGGTAATCGCAGAATGAAGTGAGCCCGGAAAGGATTTATGTTCCTAACCAAATCCAGCTATCGTGCTATCATCACATAACACAAAGAAAACACATTTGCGACCGTCGAAGCCGTTATAGATTTTCATCTTTATCCACAGGCCGCATTTCTAAAACTAGGCTGAGTCTAGGATCCATCCGATACCTTTTCTCGAAGTCACAAAAATCCACTCTCAAATCACCTTTTGTCGACACAAAAACGAATCACTCTTTGACCTTTTGAACTTAAAAGTGTATTACTTACATCTTCAAAATCCGTTTTGCGTCACAATGTCTATCCTACAAACTTTATATCATTTATTTCTTTCATTAACTAATTAAACATTTTAAAACCCAATCTAATAGGCATCCACTCGAATATTAATTCTTAATGAGCGCATAATTGCCCAAGGGATTTAGCGCGGAAACAATTTTATGGGGTAATATTTTGCGCGTGGCGTCTGAACTTGTATCATGGTGAAATGATTCATGGCTTGAGAGGTACTTTGGTCATGATACATGGCTTTGTATGATCGTTGGGCAAAAACAATAGTCTTGAGTATACGGGAGTCCATTAAGGAAAATGTGTTTATGACAAGATCAGTGAATGGGGAAGGCAGCTTGGGTTTGCCTTTTGGGTCGAGAGGTCGCCTGAATTGGCAGGGACGCTACAAGCACGCGTTATTAATAGTCAGATCGTGGGCCGGACTAAATGCCTGCGGAATTACGGCAACTAAATATTGTCTAAATTCACGACGGCACCCACCGGGCCACATCCAGAATCGATTTCGATTCCAACCGTTTTGTTTCATGAACGATATTCAAATTGTAGGGTTGATTATGCATTTAATGCAAAGCTTTGCAAAGAGAATCAAAAGCAAACATGACTGTTCCTTCTCTATATGTGCACTAGCGGCCCGCCCGCGACTTTGTACGCTCGTTTTAGTTTAACTCCGTTCCCATAGATCGTAGCGAAAAATTATAAGCCTATACCTATACGCATTAAACTACTTATAGCCTTCCCTGAAATTAGCTATCTATCATATTCTATACCCTTACCAATAGTTCCAGTGATTAGCGCCTTTAAACAAAAAAACTAAAACATCCAGTTTTAAAATATACATGGAAATGCGTACAGATAAATGTTATATTCGACGACGCGTTTGGTGTATTGGTTAGCGCTCCTGACTATTACGCTGGCCGTCGAGGGTTCGAATCCCGCAAGGTGCAAATGTTTGTGTGATGAGCACAGACATTTGTACCTAAATCATGGATGTTATATGTATTTAAGTATTTATGGGAGACGCACCCGTCATAATCGTTGTCTGGTACTTCGTAACACAAGGAAGATAATTCCTTACCACGAAACCAGACCATTGGTGTGTTGTCTGGCGCATATTTATTTATTTATTATATTTTATGTACACTCAACACGCAGCCCGGTCTTTAATGGTCAAACTTACACGGGGATATTATCTTTTTATTTTACAACGAAATAGAAATACTTCCAACGCCCTTTCGTTAATCGTATATTTCTTTCGGGTACTAATAAGACCAGGCTACTCTCTGCGCTTACACAGCATATGCCACATACAGGCTGTGGGAGAAGCGAATTCCCTCAAGTCTTCTCCCGCTACCTTTTAAGAGTTTGAACTTGAGCTTTGTTTATGGTTATAGCGAATACTCTACTTTCTTGAATTCAAATCGTAAATTCAAAGGGACAAATCTACGTAAAGATCTACGCCATCATCATCATCAACACCCAAAAGCCGTCCACTGCTAAACATAGGCCCCCCACGAAAAGTTTGCAGAAAAGTTGCAGATTGGACACCCTTCGACCACGGGAGCAGCGTAGAATGTCCACCGACAATATGAACAAACGATCTGCAATCTACACTGGACACATACCGCTTGATATCTACCCTGTTTGAACACAAAACAATATTATTTACTATTTTAAAGAATAAAATCTCTTCTAGAGAGCAACATCAATAACAAACATATCAAAACCACAGATGAATAATATATGTATATCAAAACATTCTGTCTCAGATATGTCAAATGATTGTCAAAAATGAAATACAAAATATTTCAATCATAAGCACCAAGAAGTATTGATATCAATTGTGTAGCAAATCATCCCCAAAATAGCTTTCTACCCCTTTTTAACCCCGTTACAAGATAAATTTAAATAAAATTTGATACACATTTTTCGTTATTATTTTTAAAGAATGTTTATGCAAAATTTGAAGTAGATCGGACCCAGGAATCACGTTGTCCCATACAAACTTTGCTCCCCTTTTTCACCCCCTTAGGGGTAAAATTTATCGGATCCCTACGTTATACAAAGAACACAGCCTCCAAGTTTCAAGTCTCTACGACCAGCGGTTTAGGCTGTGCGTTGATCCGTCAGTCAGTGAATCATTCAGGACAAAGCATTTTATAATAATAGATTATGTAGGTATCTTACGATATACAAGTGAGTTATATTGTAAGACAGCCCAGTCAAAACTTTTAGTAAATAGCACTATTTTTGTAAATTGTTTAATTTTAATATCAACATACAAGTAATATTCATTAATTGATCAAAATTTTCAGTATCGAACGATATTTAACTAAAAGCCTGATAGCTTTTAATAACAAAGATTGAGTGTATTTCTTATAATAATCTTATAAGCATAACATAAAGTTGGCAGTATATTTTAATTAAATATAAAACATCACTCGAAAATAAAAACCAAAGACAACAAAGTAAAAAAGCCCTCAAGTTCGTGTGGCTTTAATGCTTATTAAAACAAATGGAAAACAGAAACGACGACACTTAACGTAAGCAGGTCCATAATACGACGGCGTTTTATAACGCTCGACAAACATTTGACGAAGTGTCGCACATTATTGCGGCACCAGAAGCCGCGCCCTCGGATTGGCTTTCTGCAAACACGGCTAAACGGGCCCCGGCAAATCAAACCCATCAAAGAAAATCCAATTCGGTCACATCGCCCATCGCGGATTAGTCGTAAACTGGCCGACATTTGCGCTTCTTATTGTCAACGCCGTAGACTGAACATTTTAGCGCCAAAGTCAAATGCATAAAACCGCTCTAATCGAATCGACACCGGCCATTTTCAAGTGAAATGCTGGCACATTTTTACCGGCGAATTCCCGTCGTTTGGAACAGACAGTTCAAATGATGAGCTCTTAAGAACGATAGTTTTTACTATTCCAGCACAGCGGTACACGCTCCGCACGTATACGAGTAGGACTATATAAGAGGAACGGTAATATGCAATAAAAGAACTTTAGATTCAATAGAATTCATCGCAACTTTGACTGGTATTCCCATTTTGAAACATTGTATTGCGCGGAAGGAGTGCAGCTGCCCTAAATCTAATTTGGAGCGACTCGGAAAGAGTGCTACAGTACCAGATTCCAAAATCCATTCGGAATCGGTTGGAGGATAAGGGATAAGGGTTGGAATTTAATTTGTGAAGTACGTTGTAAGTTCACCTGTGGGAATCGTTATCGGGGACACTTGACGGCGCTAAAACTTTTGCACATTTATGTGACGCTCGACCTTAACTCTCGCTAACTCCGCGAACTATCTAAACCACGTAGCCGGTGCGGATGAGCTCAAGCAAAACTAGGTGGAACTTTTCTTCATACGGATACATTATTGCATGAGCATGACGTGTTATGTCAACTCAGGCTCAGTACACTGTCTGTCTGTCTGACTCAGCACTGTCATCCTGTCTAACATGCAATAAACTCCGATACATATTGTCGCTTCAATATTCAATGTAGCAGAGACAAAGTCTACAACTTGAGACACTATGAAATAGTTTTTTTTTATTCCGTCCATTTATTGATATTATTATCAGCATCGGAATCTTTTGCGAGACACAATACTTTTTTTACGGTTTCGAATGGACAATCGCGCCATCTTTGCCAAAAATAACACTACTGTCACAAAAAGTAGAACAACTCATGAGAAATGACAAGTCCATGTAGGGCGCAGGGAAAACTGGATAAAATACGTCGTAAATGATTCATGATGTGTCGTTTAATAACGACGTATTTTCCGTCTAGCTCATGAACAAAAAAGCAGAGTAAGCAAGGAGATGGAAAATAGCGGATGTTGTACGGTTCCCGCGGCTACCCATTAAACCGGCTCGTCCGGGACGGGAATTCGAGCTAAAAAGAGAAAATCTACTGAGCGGACTCGAAAGATATAGCCTCGCTGCGTAAATTGCCGCTCGCTGACAACTACTTGAAAGCGGATTAGTATAGTTAGATTACGCGATGCGAACAAATAACTAAAACGTTTGCACTAGATATTAATCCCCCGAGGGATTTAAGGAAAACAATTTTCTTGCTACAATTACAGGCTTCTGTACTTTCTTTACGTTAATAAATTATTAGACTCGCGAAATATATTCAAAGGAATACGAATAAAAATAGTAACGGCTATTTATAATTTAATGAATAAAATTCATGTGAATCGCACACTGGTCAAAATATAAAGTTTCCGATTCACGCTCCAATAAATCGCGCTGATGCAATCATCGTGTTGGATAAACCAATTTCGGACAATATAAATCAATGAAAATGAGATTTACAAACGCGAAGATAATAAATTCTATAAATATAGCTACCTCGGTTCTGGTAGTTGCTGAGTTCTTCGTAAGTAAGTACATAGTGTAGCTAGTTAAGCCATATGTCATGCACAGTCGAAGCTGAGAAGTTATTTTGCGAGTTGAAATACGCATTACTATGAAATCTTAGGAAAGTTTCGACAAGTTGGAATTATGAGAGACGCAGCCGAGAGCGAATATTGCACTTATGCACGTCGGCACTTTTAGCATTTATTCCAGAACTTTGAGGAATAATTTCATTTGCGAAGTTGAGTATTCGACTTTGTTAGGTTACGGTGTTCCCTTTGAATGTTTTTAATGGTAGCATTTCTGGATGAATATTTGTCTGACATATTTGGATTAAAAGTTGCATTGCCGTATGCTTATATTAAAAATTGAAGTATGCAAACATTGCTCGGGAAATCGTTCACAGCCCGTTTCAAGTCAAACACCAGCCATCGATTGCGAGTAGCGAAAGATCCGAAGCGAATAGTCCGGCGAAAACATGGAAACGAAGTTACCCCACACACGAATAAATCTAAACAGGAACTGTATCGACACACCATTTATTTCGAGAGATGTCCCAATTGGTATAGTGTTACTAGATTTTCGTAACATACAGACTGAAAATGCGTTCTTTTTCAAGCCCTTAAAAATATTGTTATTTACACAAGGACTTTTCAACCTAAATTACAACAGTGGAAATTATCATAATGACCAAAGATTCAACAGAACAATATCATAACAAAGAAACAAAGCATTATTTAAAGCTTTGTCTACACTACATAATTTTTAGAGAACGTTTTATTAAATATAAATGCAATTATTATAAATAGAATATGTTGTTGTATTCCTATCAAGCCATACTATTTCAATTCATTGTCATGTTTTTACGAGTTTTTTTTTTCTGAATAAATGTAGGTAACTAAAACTATTTTACCTTTTGTTACCATGTAGTTTGCCATTGGATAAAATTTATAAAATTAATAGTTATTTAGACCTACTACTTTCCTGCCCTGTGAGTACAGGGTCTATGGCAAAGCAAGAGCGCATTTTGGTGAAGGATTTGAGATAAACAATGGAGCATTAGTCACAGAAAAGGGGCCGAGGAAAAATGGCTACGGACCAAGGGCTCTGCGTTGCGCTGATAAAACGCGCATATCGGAAGCAGGCGAAAAACGTCCGTAACTGAGCCTTGCTTCGTTTACCTTCGGCCTTGAGATAAAAGTTTATCACATTAATGAAAAAGAGTAAAAATATAGTAGGCAAACTTTTCGAATTTCAATATCAATTATGTACGAGTAAATTCCAAATTTTAACTCGATATTTTCCCGAGAGGACGCTTTGTGTTAGCGCCCTTTAATTTATATTTGACTGAACGTTTGAAATTTTATAATAAAGGTAACAAGTTTCAGGTTTCAGCGCCTGTCAATTGGCTACAAAATATTGATTTCTTAATAAAAATATGGTATTTATAATCACAGTTTTAATACTTCATTTATAAGGTGATTCAACTAAATAGGGAATCAACTAACCTTTGAATTAACTCATGAAAGTAATAGATATTGTTACTAAGATAAATAGTGCTACAAATATCCCGCTCCTTAGGGATATTTATGCTTACTAAGACGTGTAACTCTGTAATAATCCCAGCACCTATCGTTATTTTGGGGTCATCGCTAGTTCTCAACTCAGGTAGATCCTTTTTTAAGTACCTACGTAAGTGGTATATCATTCTCTTTGCTCGTCGTTTTGTTGGCTTAGGTATGGTGGATATCATAACCCTTTTCTTTCGAATTCAGGCCAATGAGCGCCTCGAAAGTGTAGGTAGTACGGACGACAGCACGTCAAGATAAACACTGCGGTATCTTATGCGGTTGTTATAAGGGCTAGTTTACACAAAATGTGGGTAACCAGCTATGGAATTGTGTAAAGCAATCGTATTCATTTGACAGTTCAAAACGTACGATATGATCTGTCAAACGGCAAAGAACAAAAGGTTTGACAGGTCATAACGTACGTTTTGAAGTGTTAAATGAATACGATTGCTTTACACAATTACCCCTCTGATTTGCTGGCGACTATATAATATGTTTAATCATTTGTCAGGTATAACCAATTAATCATAATTTAATAACACTGACGGAATAATTAATAGACTCTCAATCTAGTTACGAAATATTGAATCTCGAAGCGGATTCTCATAAATGGCACGCTAATATCAATTTGCTATTTCATGATCTTTGTTAAATGTGCTTCACAAGATTTCTTGTACAAAAAAGGAAACAAAAACTGTCGCAAATATCCCATTACGCTGACAATGTTGACATATCACGAGGGCTGACGGAAGATGAGGTAGCAAAACATCCGCCTTCACAAGATGCGTTCTATCTGCTACGGTTCCTACAAAGAATTTCTTAGGAGACACCCTTGTTGTTTAACCCCAATAAGTAGGTCACGGCTAATATTTTGTGAAGTTTCGTTTTCTTTTTTTGCTTTGACTATCATGATAAGGAAATACATAACAGAAAACCGAACAGATTCAAAATCATGTGGGAGCGAGCAGAGAATAATTTGCTTCACAAAAAGAACAATATCTCGCAAGTGGCAAGCATTAACCTCAGATAATAAAAAAAATACTGTTCATCCTACTTCCTACTACTATTATAAAGGCGAAAGTTTGTATGGATGTATGGATGTTTGTTACTCTTTCACGTAAAAACTACTGAATGGATTTGAATGAAACTTTACCACAATATAGCTTATACATCAGAATAACATATAGGCTACAATTTTTGAGGTTTCTAATGTGAGGTCGTAAAAATAACTCATTTTTTGCGCTACTAGACGGGACGAACCTGAAGTCCACGCGAACGAAGTCGCGGGCAAAAGCTAGTAAAATAATAAAACTCAAAACTATTGAGTTGTTTTTTTTATTATTATTATTAGTAGTTTACTTAATTTTTTTGCTATGCGACGCCGGCGCAGGCACCCAACCACATGAACCATTGCCGCTTTGAGAGATTAGTTCAGGAAAATGCCCGCCCTTCCACAATAAGCAATACGAATGTTTGTCAGAAAATTTGTGAATTCATTAGAAACAAACCTTACTCTAATTAAAAGTAATTATTTTGATACAGAAGCCAAAACAAAAAAATAAAGACATCTTTTTTGTCAGCCGCAAGAATAACATTTTTGTTAAATTAACAATTGATATTTATTGAGAAAATTTATCCGGGTATAATTATTTCTCGACAAAAAGGACTTTATTTATTGTAATTTAAAATATGCACTTGTATTAGCGGTGAAAAAAGGCGAGGTTTTTTATTCCATAACAAACACAAACTGTTTCTCCAAAACAATTTTAATTGGATGTAATTGATGCAAACTTTGCTTATCTTTTTGAATATCTGCTTTTTTAGCACAATATGCTGCATTAAAATAAAAAGACGTAACTACTGATCTTATCGAAAAATGCGAAACAATTCTGATTATGGTTTGGCAAAAAAATACACTATTAACTTAAAACTTTTATAAAATTCTCAATTATCCGGAGCACATTGTGGTCTAGTCAAAATAATCCAGATAATCTTAAAATGTTTCACACAAAGTAGACGTCTGTCCCGCGCCGAAAAGTTTTGAACCTTGAAACAATAATTAAATCAAAACTTTCTTAATGTCAAATTTAACAAGTAAAATTAATCAAATGTCAGCAAAACATTATTCGTAACCTTGAACAGCCTTAGCTACAATTCTAGGCAAATCATCGTTTTTGGTTCATTAATCTGATGCTAATAATAAGTTGGTTTTCGTGTTACAGTCACGGTTTTTGGGCATTTGGCATAAAATGTATCTTATTATAAGACTAAACGCTTATAAAGCCACCAGCATTGATTAATTTGAAGGCATCTCTTATCGGTCAAATTACTTTGATGGCACAGTGATATAAATACTAATGTCAATTGTTAAAAACATTGCATATTTAAATACAAAAACTCTCAATCATCATGTAAACGTAGCCCCTTAACAGCACTTCATTTATGTTTCGGGCAGTCATGCGAAAAAGCTTTGAAGAGGATCCCGTCAACAGAACCATTTATCAATATAACTGATCTCATAAGGTTCACAATGGGTGCGATAACTTCGCAGACAACAGAGCACCGCTCCACAAAAGTTCGATTTGTACATACTCGTACAACAATAAACGTTAGAGGTGAGGCCACCAAACGCGGGTTTAGCCGCTCCAGCCGAGTTGAACAAATTCCTGTCATTTGTTTCCTGAACAAGAGCGAGTTACAGCTTAATACAAGTCGACCGGGTAAATTATAAAGGTTTACGTGCCGCGGCGGGCGCCATGAACGGTTACTCGATAATAATTAGCTTGATCCCATAAATAATGACACACGCACGACCCAGCGAAATTCCACTCACTTTACAATCTCATATTAGAGAAGCTTACGTCTGAGATGAACAAATATGGCAGTCATTATCTCGTAACATTCGTACAGCGTGGGCGGTATATTTACTAACGAGACCTATTGTATCAAATCACGGTAACTAATTACATGAGATATCAAACTCATATAAAAAATCGGCCATCGATAACATCCACGTCACGCATTTTGTTATACATATTTCCTGATCTACGGGTTTTTATGAGGAAAATTCAGCTATGGCGTTATATTCTGCAGTTTATTAAAATTTCTGATTGCAAGGTTAAAAGCGCTCTTGGAGCTGCAACAAATATAATGCCTAATTCTGTATTCGATAGTGATGAAATGGTTGTAGATCTGTAATTTGCACCAAATAAAATAAATAAATAAAATCTCGAGATTGTCCTTAGCCCAGCAAAGCGTATAGTTCATCTTCTACTCGTGTTAACAGAAGAAGACCTAATAATATAAATTGCACTTGTAAAAAGCAACTGTGACTCTGTGACAGACGAGGAATTGAACCCCGTGTCTTACGCTATCCGGGCGTATGCCTATACCACTCGGCCACCGTCACATTAACAAGCCTGTTGCTTTTTACAAGTGCAATTTATATTATTAAGTTTGGATGGTGACAAAACACTATAAAAACAAAAAATAAACTAGAAGACCTCTAAAAAAAGATTCGATATTTTGCTTGGCTAAATTAGGGATACTGAGGTCGTCGCAAACGCGTCGGTATTTTATAAAATACCTCTCCATCAGCGTTGCTCATATATCTTACGGGTTAAGTGGAGAGGTAGATTCAACGTTCCTTTTTTCCTGACACGTTTCCTCATTCTCATTCATCAATTCAAGACTAGTTGCATAAAATGAAATAAAACATTCACTAAGTTTAAGTAAAGTGCGTTTTTTCAGAGGCGTGAGACAAAAGCTTATCTTTTGACTAACTTTCACAAACAGCTTCTTTGATCTAGTTAAAATGAAAATATCGAGCAAGTAACACAATTAAAAGTCTATTAAACCTATTAAACAGAGGAAGACCTTAATAATACCTCGAACAATATTTTAACATCTTTTATAAAGCTACTAAAATATTTCTGTAGAGTACTTCATATCCGAAACGAAGCTTACGTTGCTATGGTTTTGTTTTTACAGAAGAAATAAAGGTTTAGCGGTGAAACATTAAAAACATTTTAAGACAGTAATTTCATTCCAGCGTCGACTTAAGATTTTTTATGAGAGCGACCGTTTAGAGATAAGATTCGTATCCAGTACAACAGCACAGCAATTCCGGCCTTTGTGTCAACAACAAAAAGATTTCGCCTTTATGATTCGCTATGATTTTCCATAAGTCGTGCGGCGTACTAAATAGGCACTTCGCGAGAGAGCTTTTTAGGAATTTGAAAAACAAGGAGTGCGGTTGAGTTTGCGTGGGTATCGCGGATATTCTCTCTGGTGTGTGTATGACAAGGAAAAGTTCCGTAATCCCCACTGATGTTAGTCGTGCTCAGAAGCCGCAAGTTTCGATCGCCATCTCTACAGTTGCCTCCTAATTAGATTGGGAGAACGAGCTCCGGCATTGTGGCACATATGCACATACAGCGGTATGTAAGTAAATTTTCTGCTCTGAAATAGACGGCGGACTGAGTAAGTGTGTCAACTTGAATAAACTCTCGTCAGAGGAAGGCTCAATGCCGCTCGCTGAAAAATTTCTAACACTTTTGAGCTTGAGCAAAAATTAGATAAAAATATTTATGGACACGTCGACTATGTACCAGTCGTCAGGAACTTAGTGGTGAAATGTGATTAATTTGATAGATGTTTTAAAATATAGTTTATAACCACCAGTACAGGCTACATAAAATACATGAATACCCAACATGTTATCTATTTGCAGAAGTAAAATAATTTCAGCGGCTTGCAGTATAAAAAAGTTGTTGAAAATTCTGGCACTATACCAAATTATTGATAACTTCGAACATCAATGATGGGCTACCGCGGTGTCAGGTTCCGGACTCATTACGGAGCGTCGACTTATTCCTTTTACCTGGGAAACTTCTATGCTAATTAACTGGCTGTCTTCCCGTGTTCAGGTCGGTACATTAGCATACCTATTGCCCGATGAGCCCATTTGCAAGCGCAAACTTTCCCATATTTCAAAACTCCAACCCGGTGCCACAAAATAAAACAATTCGAAAAAAATCCCACTTAGTTATTAAACGTTTTAATATGCACAGGCACAATTCTCGACCCGTTAAAATGTCGCGAGTTCGGGACACGATAAAAAAATATACAAACAAAACGTGTGACTCGCTCAAATGCGATTCTCGTACATTTGCGCAGTGAATCGTGACGCTCGTCTGACAAACACTGGAAATTGGCGTGTAGCTTTTAGATAAAAGGGGACCTGTCATAATTACTAAATGGTTACCTAAATATGCGTAGGTTGTTCATTGCTAAGCAGAGTTTATTATCACAGTTTATACAAAGAGGCTTCCTACGAATAAAAATGTGCTGTGACTAAAATTGGCCGAATGAAAACGGGTATTTGAATTTCCAGGCTCGAATTGTAAGTAAGCAAGAGGTTGAAAATGTACTTAATGGTCCTTAAAATCTATATACAGTCAATCTATGATTACAATGAGCCCCCGAGGCATCTAAATACGTGCGGTGTGACGTAAATTAGCAGCCACGTTCAATATATAGCATTCACGGTTAATTAGTGTGTGTCCTATTAGCTTAGCTCAGCTGATTCTGCCAGCCCAGAATCCCGTTAGCACGCTACCAGGTTCGAAACTAATACTTTATTGTTATTGCATTTCGCAATCTCTACAATAAACCCGCGTTATCCGAAATCATATTTCAGTTTCATTGTGGAAAAGTTCGCTATCTAATGCATAACTTTACACAAAAATACGTATTTTATCTGTCAAATTTATTGGTCATCGTAAAAAGTAAAGATTTCGTAGCCGAACGTAATAAAATTCCCTGGTGTGTTATAACAGCATTTCTGTCCCTATCAACAAGAGTAAAGGAACTGAAACTTTTCAAAGTCCGCCCAAAGAACAATAAAGCTGTCCACAATATCTTTCAATTGATATAAAATTATGATTTTCCTTGAATGAGAAAAACTTCAGTAACTTAGCTACAATGTAACTGTTTTCAAATCTTATATTCATTGTTAAAAAGATTGGTATTTGTATGTAGGTATATTTACCTGAACTCCACACCAAAAATAAGAAGGCAATGAGAAAATATACAATGTAGTGCAAAATATTTGCGTCTAGAAATTCGACGCGAACTGTTAGTTTCACTCTGGATGAAAAAACATTGCTGAAGTCTGCTAATAAAGAAGAAAATTGAAATTCCCCTTCGCTTCTATCAGTAGCTTACATATTTTCGCATCGTTTGATAATAGTTCAGTCATTTTTACGGAAAATTACAATAACAGTACAGTTATTTGCAATCTAGTTTATGACTAGTAGCTAGCCAAATGGAAAAAAAAACACAGAAACCAACCGTGTTGATATTAATTAACATTAAAAGCTATGATGCCATTAAAAGACAATCCTTAGACGTATTGTCATCAGGAGCTCCATTTTTTCATTCGCAAACGAGTAATTTTAACTGACTTTTAATTCATCGTCAAACGAAAATAACACGCCATCTTGAAGCGAGTGTTTCAAAAATAGGGCCCCAGATACTGCATCTGATAACCTATGCTAATATTAGCATACAAGGTGACACGTGTAACGGTCGGTGTTGCGCCGCATCTTAAGATAATAACTATAACTCCACGGACTTTACGCAGGTCCCCAGGGATATCATATTAAGAGCAGGTATCAGATAAGTTATAATACATAACAACATGGTAAAGGTTATACAGCAAGTTAAAAAGTTATAAACATAAAGATAATGATTCGCCGCCTCGACGACCCCTTAATTTAAGCTTAATCGCTCTTTTAAAAGCATGTTTAATTAAGGGCCTGCTAATAATCTTAAAGCAAAAAGAGGTATCTCGGTCCGTGACTTTAAAAACAATTAAACTGCCAAAACTTTACGACTATAAATAAATCTTAAGGTTTTTTTATCAAACAGAACAACTTGGTCGCTTTCGTGCATTATGCCGGCCGGAGTAAGGGCTCTCAATAGGCTATTATAAAAGGGCACTTATTTAATACAATATAATCGACAATAACGCTTTGTCAGGCTACTTGTCTGTGAAACAACCCTCCTCAAGATAGCTAGCATAACATACGCAGGGATGTTTTCGTTCATTCATTGGACGTAGTGCCAGCTATTTCTCTCCATTGTTCCGCCAGTTTACCAGCATTTTCCTTATCCATGGCCCTCTTCAATATCTCATTGGACTTTCGGCGCGAGTAGGTATCATTACACCCCATGCAGCTGTTACACTTTACGGTCCAACTTATATTATGTTCCCAGCATCATTGTAAACTTCACCAACGATCTGCAATTACCATCTAAGCACGTCCATACTTTGGATTTTGGGTAACATAAATTATACAGCATTTTTTCTAGTCTCAGTAAGACTTTTCAGTCGCTAACTTTTAATTTTAAGCGACACAGAAGAGCGTGAAGAATTTAAATTTAAAATACGCTAGACCGAAACGTGCCTTATTTTTCCAATTTTCGTTGGATCTAACGTAAACCCCTACTTTTGCCTTCATTCTTTGTCTCCTTGATGTGAAATCTTATGGTAACAAGATAAAAAGTTATATATATTTGTACTGAACATACGGCAATGTAATGTTAGATTTAATTCAGCACTATTAAGTTGGTGTCCTTTTACCCTGTCACCAGAAACTCAAAACGATAAGATAAACCCTCAAAACAATAAGTGTAGCAAAGCAAAATACTAAAAAAACACTGCAATAAAGTTGTTACGCTGAGAGGGCTTTGGATATTTTACTATAGAGCGTGGCTCACTTGGTTTTTAAATTTTTACGAAATGACGGCCACGACTAAAACCTTGAAAAATCGATATATCATACCAACAATCAATACATAGATCAAAAATATACTTTGGTAAAACTTCGAAAAAAGACCGGTTTTCGAATTATAAGCTTTTGAATATGTAAAACATAAATCTTTACACCACGTTTTGGCTAAACGTGACAGTTTGGGAGATTTTGCTGAATAATATATTATTTGTAAGATAATACAAGGAAACGATTTTTTAAAGTTTCGTTGATGGCCGCTAGCTACATTCAATCAAAATTAAAATGGCGGGCCGAAAAGTAAGCCAAAATACCCACCCATATATCTACGAGTATAGTTAGCTAAAAATGCATGCTATAACTTTTGTGTCTACGTAATACAGATTTATATCACTGTCCCATATTTTTATGCCTTACATCGTGTGTAGTAGGTAAGCAAAAAGCAGTGTGGTGAAAATGTATTTTTGTGTTTACCGGATTATCATAGACCCTCAAAAGGGGCTCTTTCATGTCAAAATCCATTATCCTGTGACAGGAGTCCACATCTATGTGGATAACAATACCTTTTGTTTCATTCGACTGGTAATTTCGTGTTACAATATACAGACAGTAAGGATCAACAACATTCAAAAGAATAGGCAACGTCTACATGGGGGATTTACGGAATAAAAATAGATGCGCACCCTTAAAACGAGAGTGGAATATCAATATCCGATTTTGCCTAAACAAAAAATAATGATTCACCTCATATGTAGTTTGAATTGTTCACAAGCGTGGATGGCATCATAAAATACAATACTTTTGTCTGCATAATGTTTTATTGTTTGTTCAGCTCGTTAGTGTTTATTGAGCTTACAATGCTATTGGATTACTGTAAGATCAACGTTGTTTTAGAATATTTATTCATTGAAATTCTTCAATTCAGAGACTGTCTTTATCAGGAAAAAAATTACTAGATACATTACATCGCATCGGGATAACTATGCAGTATATATCGTAAAGAAAGTAACTCCTTTGTTTACTACACTTGCAAATATACACAACCGTTTTTTGTACATATTTTGGTAGAAACTTCTGGCCAGAGCAGAGTTGAAAAAGTATCATAAAAAAGTAAAATAAATAACCAAAAGCTCGCGCTTAAGGTGAAGTTTAAAAACTGCATTGTAAACCGCGTGTCGAGTCTTTTTACCGGCGCTCGCAATATTTCCAGTCCATTTATGTTACGTAACTACAGCCAGCCTGGATTTGTTTTGGCCGCAATTTAAACAAGATAGCCCGTGTGGTGTCTCGTGACGGTTTTGAGATTTAACGCAGTCCAACAGTGCGGTTTGGGAAAGGTAAAACGATTTGCTGATTATGAAAGTTGGCGGAGAACGCTATACACTGCAGTTTGCATAGTGGAGCGATCATCTTTTTTACTTTTAGCACTTTTTTGATGAAACATAGTCAAATAATAAAATATAACAGTGCAAAAACATTCAGCTACGTAAACTGTCTCGTTCAAACTATATAGAGGAAAAAATTCGGAGCTTTACTTTATATGTATATTGTTTTGGCATAGCTGCAACCAAAAATTTATGCATGGAAGCCATATTGGATTCCTCACATGTCTACCGTGAGCCATCAGAGCAGAGGTGGCGTTTTTGGAACCTATTGACAACTACCCAGCCTTTGATACTCGCATTATGAAATTCCTTACCGGCAGAAAACTAATTTGAATTTAGAAAAGCCCTAACAGTGTACCTATTTACCGATAAAACACGCGCATATTAAATTTTCCGTAAGCTAAAAGTAAAATAAGACATTAGGTACTATCCAATAAGGCACTCAACGACTACTTTATTTTTATATTAACATCAAACAAATGGATATCCCGAAATTTTAATACGTTTCTACTCATCGAAAACCAAACCGTAATGAAGCCCATATTTTTAACTTATAACTCAATTAGTAGTAATATTTTCTGGCCAATTTTACGGCAGATACGGCTCTCTAAAAGTGATGATGCATAAATTGAAAATTTTCACAATTCAATTATGCCGACCGGCCATTCGTCATTTTAGCGCAAAATAATGACCCATCGATACGTATCGTATACTGCCCGTAGTTGTAATCAAGTAATCACATTTCACTCGTATGACGGTTGACAAATAGCTATTAATGTCCCCAAGCGAATCCGATTAACTCGCGATCCAAGCACGGGATACCCGAGTGTTCCCTTAATAGCTAGTTTATTACCGAACCAATCAATCAATCAGTTTTCACGTCAAACAAACTACCAATCAACTGAACATCGCTCCTTATCAATGCGCTTAATTAACTGTCAACAAAAGGTTTGTAAAGTTATATCCGATATGTAATTTAATATTATGATTGTCAGTTGTTAGTAAATAAACACGGTACCTTACTACATATAAATTACATGTAAATACGAATTAAAATATTTTAACAACCGATGAAGGCAAAGATCAAAAACGTAATTTCAGAGCGGAAAAATACACTTAGCTATTTTTGATATGCGATAAGAAAGAACGCAAACGACTATAGCAAACATTAAAGTATTTGCTAACCGTATTTAGCCGGTATTCAACAGAGAAATGAACACAGATTCTTATCTAATTGCATCCAAAGCAACATATCAAGTATCAATTTTATTAAACTTCATGAAAGTGTAACAACAAAACTGTATATTCTGATAGTTCTATCAGCATAAACAAAGTTTAATGGAGCAAAAATGGGAAAGAAACACAAAGTTAGCTGTTGTCTATTTTTGTAAAAAGGCTTAAAACAATGCAAACTACTCTAGCAAACATTAAAGTATTTGCTTACCGTAACAAGCCGGCATTCAACAGAGAAATCAACGACGCACTCAAAGCAACAAAGCGAGTAACAATTTATTTAAACTTAATCAAAGTGTAGTTGGGAGAGATCCGGACGTAAGATGTTTGTAAAATGGAGTGAGCTGCCTACTATTGCCGCACGGACTTCATTAAACACAATAGATAGACATTTTGAATACTAGAACAACTTTTAAATACACAAGCGATAAAAGTTTACAATATCAGTATAGATTTAGAGTTCAATATAACAGAATTGCCTCAACAATAATAACAACAATTGAAGTCATTGACTACAACAAATTGAAGTCAAGCACTCTATATTACATACGTAATGACCGATTATGTTTTTGTATCATAATCCAGCTTTAGCTCCGCAGGGCTTTAGTCCATAGTAACTAATAGTTTATTAGTCAGTATGATCATCATCATCACATTTAAAAGCTAGGCTCTTGTTGGTGGAGGGTAAAAAAACCGGGGGTTTCCAGACTCTTAATGCCAAATCAAAAGCCTTTTCTGATAAACTACATCTTCAGCCTCTTGCCAGTACCGATGTTGCTGCTAACCAACACCAGAAGAACGCTTATTTAATGGCAGCTTTTACTCGCCATGGCGCAAGATCGACATTGAATGTTGTCGCTTTTAATAGAGAAGCCCATCCCACTAGACTCCCAAATACATCCTGGTAATCCTGCCGCTGTTTGGTCGGGGACTGCTTATTAACATATTCGTAGCATTCGGTTAGTAAACAGCCACCAGATATGGTGGTTAGCTGCGAATATTTTCATCAGCATGTTATCCTAAAATAATAATGATATCGCTCATTTGAAACTATACCCGATAACATATTCAGTTTAGCGTTATACTTGCATACTGATAACTTAAATTACAAAATGTTCAAACAAGAAGAGACCGCATAAAGATTCGCGTAACGAGTGCGGAAATAGGCAGGAGTAGGTTGAAATCATAATATTGCTGTATGCAGAAGAGTGAGTTTATTTTCCAATTTGTAAATGTATTGATAGAGTATGCGGTTATTTATTTTCATTCTGTCAACACCGTGCGCAAAATGGTTAAAAGGCAATACACATAAAGTGATGAAGATTATATTTACCAGAAAAGGAGTTCAAATTCCGCGGTCTGCGTTTTTGTGACAGTTCATTACTGCCTACTGATTGATATTCTAGAGACAATGGCATTTTTTGAATATAATTGACTAGGGCTGTTAGTTTCCTTGATGTGAACAGGGACAAAAAACTGATTGACCGATTGATTTGATTGATTCAGGTTAGTTTGTCAACTCAGTCAGTGCAAGCAGGCTTTTCAAACGTAAAAAAATGTGTTACTTTGTTTAAAGAGTTATTAAAAATCACCAAACATTTACATGTCTCACAAACGTATTTTTTTTTTTTTTAGTGTCTAGGCAGACATTTGGCCCCAATCTCACCTGATGGTAAGCGATAATATATAATATACTAGCTTTTGCCCGCGACTTCGTTCGCGTGGACTTCAGGTTCGTCCCGTCTAGTAGCGCAAAAAATGTGTTTTTTTACGACCTCACATTAGAAACCTCAAAAATTGTAGCCTATATGTTATTCTGATGTATAAGCTATATTGTGGTAAAGTTTCATTCAAATCCATTCAGTAGTTTTTACGTGAAAGAGTAACAAACATCCATACATCCATACATCCATACATCCATACATCCATACATCCATACTTACAAACTTTCGCCTTTATAATAGTAGTAGGATAGGATATATAATATTAATGAATTTACCTGGCTACGATGATAAATCATATTTCTATTTAATGTAATTATTCAAGTCATTAGTGTGTACAGAGTTCTTAAGTTTTTCATGTCCATTATATCCTGCGTATACACTATCCATACGTAGTACATGATAAAGCGTATCGTGCTTAGATACGAAGATCATTAATTAATTAATATTCGTTGTCTGTATTAAACAAACATAATATAACTCTACATTTAATAAAAAACAAGGAAAATGGTTTCAACTCCAATCAAAGGAAATATGTTTTTCCTTTAAAAATAAATATTGGATCATATTTCCAGGGATATAATGAAAAAGGTTTTTATTACTTTCATTCAATATTTGCAATTGAAAAGCTCAAATCTCGTACTGTAAGTAAAAAAAAATGTTAATCAAACCACAGTTTAGATTATATTGACTGCGCTAAAATATACCTAAATTGAATTAAAAGTTATCTGATTAATTACTTAATAGTCACACAAGTATTTCTAATTAAAACCTGCACAATTAAACTGACTTTACTAAAAAAGGACAGGCATTTGGGCGAGACTAAATACTATTCTATTTAGCGTAACCTACATTCTATGAAACTATTAGACATCCGCTTTGCTACCTAATTGGTGTTACTAATAAAAGCGAACTGTAATGTCTTCGAATTAACCATTTTGAGTAAACCTTCGGGTAACATAATGAAATATTGATTTTCGCCCTGGTAGGTGTTTGGCAAATTTTATGAAGCCCTTCGTTTTCGGCTTAATTTTTGTTCGAGTATATTTTTGCGAAGGTTTGATACGTTCACAAATATATTACCCCCGGGACATACCTCGGCTGGCGTTAAGCCTTATTGAGCTTCATGTATCATTAGTTACTCCGAAATAAATCGCAATTACAACATTTCCACGACCTGGATTTGATTGATTATTTTTTAGGTATTACTTGTTCAATATTCAATTGAGATCTACTGATTAGTTGTTTTTAAATTAAACAACTGATCTTTTTGAAGCTCTTTTCCTGACGCTAATATATAAAAGTTAAAAGATAGAAAAACTTCGTTTATTCCTACGCAGGAAGTCAATATTATTTAAAGTAAAAAAGGATCAACCAAGTACACCTTAGAGGGAGGCAGTTGGCAAGCACAAAATTAATGATTTATAAGATGAATGTCTCCCAAATGCACTTCTTATTTAGTTCTTTCAAACGGCGACTCAGTGGTTTGGAAACTTCTACCGACTCCGGGAAAATCTTAAGCTCTTTTATAAATGAATACGTTTGTATTCATTTTTGTATTGAGAGTACGTAAAAGTATTAAAATATAGTCAAATTTTTTGTTATTTAAGTAACAAAAGACTTTTGGAGTCTTTGCCAGCTAGTCAAAGTGTTCAGCATAACCCGTTGGAGTTATTTAGCGTTTTAAAGTGTATCTCTAAGATTTTATCACAAAACGCTTAGTTCTCATTTCTTACTCAAGTGGTTCTGGCGTTGTCTTTGAAGTGTCTTCTGTTTATCTACAAAGAATAATTTGTTGGGAAAGTTATTAAATGACATTAAATTTTAATTACATTGAAAGCTTGTAGTATACTGGTGTCGTTAAATTAATGAGCATATTGTATTGCTAAAATAACTTACAGAATCCTTAATTACTAGCGTCAATTACTTTGTAGCCATTAACACATGTAAAATAAGTGTTCAATTTATTATCCTAATAGTTGTCAAACTTTTCGACCGCAACTTTACCGATTACTTATAGACGCCTAAACACAGTGGCACTGTAAAAAGTAGATAAGGAAGGACCTACTTTGTTAAACTTTACACAGAATCACAGATCACAAGTAAATCCAAGATTATGTTATCCAATGAGTGAGTGAGGCGCGAGGTTCGAGGCCGGTAGGGCGGGCGGCAGGGCGGTACAGACGCGCTATCCAACGGCTGGGCGGCGCGCCACTGCCGTTGGGGCCGCGCCGCCCGCCCTCGCGCACCGCCGTCTTACACACTGACATACTGAATTACTATCCCGATTGATTTATGCACACTTAATTGAATTGATCCTAGGCTATCAATTGGCAAAATTCGACAAGAGTAATAGAGGTGTGAAACAAACGACGAGCGAAAGTTTGCTCCCATACAGGATGTGTGGACGTGTTGTTAAAGTTTTGACAGTATTCAAAACATCTGAAGAAATGATAACTGTTCAATAAATATTAAATATCGATATTTGACGAGTAGGTCATATTGAGTAGGAGTGGAATCAAAATATTATAAACAGTTCTTAAAAGTTTTTTTTTTACAGTTCCAGTATTCTATAAAACGTAAATTCATCTTATACAGTTTTTATTTCTTGATAGAATTTAGTACTGGTAATATAGTGTAGTGTTCTTATGCTTGCACGATGTTTATTTTAGATAAAGCAAACAAGTAAGCTAAAGTTTGTCATATTAGTAGTCTTGAAAAAGGGAAATTTCTGTGTTGAAAAAACAAGGGACAATTCATTCCTACTTTGTTTCCGAGATACATTTTATTGAAAAACAAGTAACAAGAAACGAAATGAACGGGATCGGAGAGAAACGTACCGTATAGTTGTTTCGCTGAAAAGAAGCAAAGCTGATAATACTATGGTAGCTATAACTGTATTCAGATTTTTAAAATTATGTGTCCACTTAAATGTGACCCGAACAAGCTTATTCAAGAGTTTGACACGTTTTAGTAAGTCCTAATAAACAAATTTTCCGCTGTAATGTAATTTTTAATTATTTGTAACGAACAAAGTTAAAGACGCAATGGCACAACATCAAATGAAACTACTCGTATATTTGATATGAAATCATTTATTTCGCAATTTACTCGTCTATAGAAGGGGAGAAAAACATCCGACTTGCTACTAGCTCACGTTCGGGAATAACCGTTTGAAAGACAGACTCATTGATACGCATGCTAGCGCGTACCTACATACAAGATTACGAAATAAACGCACATTTTGTTAAATCCCATAAAAACGCTGAATAAATATTGTGTAATGTGCGTTTAATCATAAAAATAAGTGAGCATGTTTTAATAAACTGCGAGCCAAGTTGTTGGCATATTTCACTTGTAATATTTATCATTTCCTCAATCGTTAAAAAAGTTCACAGCATGTGTTAATTGAAAACTGCGCCAAATCACATGTTTTTTTTATTGTTATAAAATTCGCAGCCATGTTAGTCAGTGATTTTACACAGGCTATGTTACAATTTCATTTTACACTAAAAGCGTTCAATACATACTAGTAAAACTATTCTAAAAAAGATTGAAAGAGGTATATAGTTTTAAATAAGTAATTAATGCCGATATATCCCTGGCTATTATTTTTTAAGACTCATAATATTGAATGAATCAATTTTGTGGCTCTTCCTTTGATGTGACTGAAAATATTCAAATATTTTGTCAATTTTGATGTAAAGCTGTAAACATATTAAATGTAAAAGGAGCAAATAAATGTCAAAAGAGCACCGAGTTAGCATGAGGTCGCAAGCCGTTCGCTCGAGTAATATTGTTTTAGTCACCGAGACGCCTTTGATGTTGTGCGTACATGTACATGCTTGTACGATTATTGAAAATAGCACAGTAGGAAGTAAATTTTGGGCATGTTTAAACGTTTTCCTTCAATCACAAATAATAATAAACAAAACTTTTAATTTAGTAAACAAAAAACATTGGAATACCCAAACATGAATCTGACTCATCATGTAATTGTATACTTAAGACAACAGGGAATCATTTTGTAGACAAAAGTGGCAGTCCGGAATGTCACAAGGGAGTAACGTATGCTGAATAGTCGCAATGGATCACCACGACGACGCGTTTGCTACTAATAGTAGCAGTTGCGGGTTCGAATCGCGTGAGGGGCAAATTTTTAGTGATGAGCACGAATATTTGTACCTTAGTCATGGCTGTTTATATGTATTTATGTATTAATGGTAGAGGCCTCACACGTCACAATCGTTGTCTGGTATTCGTAATACAAGCGATAAGACCGCCTAAATTGTACATTTCCTTTAAACAAATTTGTAAATTCACTAATTTTGTGTGCAATAAAGAGTTATCTATCTATCTATCTACAAGGAAGCAAATACCTTACTTCGAAACTAAGACAATCGGTGTGTTGTCGGGCACATATTCATTTATATTTATATGTATGTACCAGTACGCATTTTTTAGGATTTTACACAACAGAAAATAGTTATTATTGGTCAGTAACCAATCCTTAAAGTACAATATGAATCAATAGAAGGCTTTCAATGTATCTACGACGGTATGGTCCGAGCACAATGTTACAACGTGCACAGCTTAAGTGATCTGTGCTACACCTACAGAAACCTTCACGGAACACACATGAAACAATACGAACTTTCTAAAACACAATCGATCCTATTACCTCGCAATGCCCCTTTGTTAAACGGGGACAAAACGGACCAGTTAACGATTGGAAATTGGAATCCAATCGTTCCAACGTGATATATTTTTCCCAATAAAATATTCCTTTCAGGTAACCATAAAACAAATACTCTCGTGTTGCCGGACCTCGCCTGTTTCTACCGTAAAAGCCCTCAGTCAAAGTAAATAGCGGTCCATTAGACCCGGCCATCGCTTGTCAGCGGACTCTCTCCCAATGCGAAAACAATGCGCTTTACGCTTTTTGTAACGCCGGACACTTGGTGCGATTCAAAGGTAGGAGATACGTTCCGATACGCTGTCTATCTACGCCTCCAGGTGTTCATGTCGGGCGCACAATACTCGTTCCGTTCTATCAGCGCATCGCTCAGAACAAAGGTTTTTAACAAATTTAAAATAAATGCCAACCGCGCGGTCTATCCTATATCCATGTGCCAATATTTTCCAATCTAGCCGACGCAACCCCCAGCAGATTAGCTGTATTTCTTTGGACGGCGATCCTGGCACGTATTAGAAATTTTCGCAACTTTCTGGCATACGACAAGTGAGGATCGTACCTACCTGTCTATTACCCGATATTAAAGTTTTCTAGGGTATAATGTTTCAATTCTTTTGTGTTTGGACGATTTTATGTAGCAAACATTTAGAATTTCTGACAATACATTTCCAAGGCATAAATATACAAGAAATAGCAACAAGTCA
This sequence comes from Pyrausta aurata, assembly GCA_963584085.1. Classification (NCBI taxonomy): domain Eukaryota; kingdom Metazoa; phylum Arthropoda; class Insecta; order Lepidoptera; family Crambidae; genus Pyrausta; species Pyrausta aurata. Next base: position 9,305,417 of record OY757253.1, on the reverse strand, counting down.
TATAAGTTTGGTAGTCTTGCGAAAGAACTCTACGATATGCAAAAACTTTTTACTTGTATGTCTATAATAAAAAAGATAAATTGGTAACAATATTCAAACAAGGCCGCTTACACTTTCGGTAAGGTTTATTGAATTTTTATGGTTATTATTCTTCATAAATCATTTTTACGAGTTTACGCCGAAACACGTTCATTAAAACGATAAACCCGATATCAGTCATTAAAAATCAAACTTTTAAAATTATGAAACATAATCTACAAATTAAGTTTGAGAAATTACGGCTTTTTTCAGACGAAAACATACGAATACGTAATTAATTCAAGCTATAAATATCAGAAAATACGTAAACAAACAAAGAAAGACGTAACAGTATCGTATGCCTGTGATGGTTAAATACTCGTAGCAGTGGCAGCATGTATGTTTATGCCGGAATTTTGATGTAAAATTCACTTTGAAGGGAGCCATTCATTTGATCCTCCTCAGAGCGAATTCGGCTTCGATCTATTTATTAATTCATTAAGACTTACCTCCATGGACGCCGTCCATCACGTAGTGAACACAGGTTCTAATCTCCAAGTTCACTTACCTGAAACAAAAATAAACTTAGTTACACACATGTTTCATAATTTACTAAAATAGCACATGAAACCAAGCAGAGGCCATGAAAATGGCTTTTTGATTCAAATGACTGATATTTTGTAAACAATACCAGTCCGATTGTTATCAAAGGTTATTAACAGAATCCAGTTCATTTTGTCCGGATGCAACGCCAACATATTGACAGCGACTGGGATCTGGAGCGATGCCGGTGGGCCGACGGAAAATATGATGGACGAACAATAGCTGCAATGGTGGAGACTTCCAAATCATTATTTATTGTTTCGTTAACGAGCTCCAAGAAACGCCGGGACCCGCTGCCCGCCGGCCCGGAACTGGGTCGCCTTATGAAACTGCCTCATACGACTATCGACACACTAAATACGACCCCAAACAATTAACTATTCAAACGTAATTAATGCTCTCAGCTTAACAATACACCAATTCAGAATTCATTTTCAGAATTCAGAATTTGAAACAACACAGTGACTCGCAACTAAAGCGCAAGGCAGGTGACGCACCCAGCCAATATTGTTGCAGTAAATGTTTCGATTCATTAATAAAAGATGAAATATATTAGAAAATCCATTAAAACTTTAGAGCTCGAACAGCTCAGCCAACTATTCTCTTATTGGAATCGAATTACACTTGTAAATTCGTAGATCTGTTGAAAGGGTCCCTGCAAATTTATTACCCACATGTTCTAAACGTCAGAGTGGTTTACATAGGATTTCAGTGTCTTCGTAAATACATTTGTGAATTTAGTTACTAAAAGGCGACCCCTTAAGAGACAAGTGTCGAATCAACATTTAACTTACTGAGGAATATTCATCTAGTAGGTAAAATGCACCATGACATATTAACATGTGAGTATGTAAATGAATGTGTCAGTCAAGTCGAAATTCTGAAAGCGAAAAGTAAAATGTCGGTCGTGAGGTCTTAGACGCAATCTAAAGAGTGATCTCCACATCTAAAGCTAATTTGTGTTTGTAAATGGAGAATGTGTAAGCGAATATACAAACAGAGAGCCGCCCTATTAAGGCGAGCGAGGCGCTACAGGAAGTAGGTAGATAACGTTATTAGAGTCTGATAGAATTGCAAGATATTAACCTTGTTATGCAGACGACGGCCGTTTCCGGACCGGGCTGACGTCTAATGGCGAGAGCGCCAACAGGCTGTCTCAATACCGGTCAAATGCGATGATTACACATCTAAAGGGTCTTTTAACCGCTCCACTATTAATGACACCACGGTTAATGAAAGATCTGGTTTCAACGAGGCATGAAAACGACATACCCCTTTGTGTGATTTAACATTATACATATTGTAAAGTAGGTAAATAATTTGAAAAGCAATACGTTATGTAATCATTCAGGAAACATGTTATTTTATACAACAGATTTCATTACCATAATTTTCTCACATAAGTAGTTTTACAGATTCCATATTCCAGTTATTCTCGTGTTATAATACCATTGTGTTCATTAAGAGTTTGGATTGTTTACTCATTCAACCACAATGAGGAACTATTTTCTTTAGAACAGTTCTGTGCAGCAGTTTGCTGACGATAATGGAGGATTGTTTTGGACTGAAAAGTAGGGCGAGACGTTTTTCCGTACCTGGGGCGACGAAACTTCTACGTTTCTTCAACGACAAAAAGTTTTTCAATTAGCAATTAGTTAATTAAAAAACGAGCGTAAGAGTATGCGACGGTAAATCGCACGTTGCAGGATTTAGGGGGATCGTAAAGACATTTTACACGCATCGGCGACTGAGTGCCGTGTTCGTAATTCGTCGAAGCACCCACCGAGACAGGAATGAGCTAACTTTTCGGAAAGACTACGAGCGAATGAGAAAACATTAGGGAAGTTGCTGCCAAGTGATAGACAAAAACGGTGAAATATATGTGGAGGCTTAGCGAGAAACACATCACTGCACGGTTTCAAGATACGCCGTGAATAACAATATAAACTCTTGCAACTCGGCTGAAACTTGACGTGTGATTTATGTATATAAGGTGAAACTTTCTAAATTATACAAATTGTCGTAGTTATACGAGCAATTAGTCAACTTTTACGAAGTTTCTATTCGCGACAACTGTTTTGGGTTTAAACGCAGACATTAAAAGTTTTTAAAAAATGCATTAACTGAACCCAACATAAACTCTGGTTGTTTTCTGCTGTGGTAGCACATTATGTGCTAATTACTTATACTGGCCGGAGGTAATAACCCTCCTTTTGGTTTAGTCGCAGTCGGGTTCGGGGATAACTCAATAAGTGTCAGCAAAGGGAAGGAGCATGGGGTAATTCTGGCATATGAAACATGTCTGGCACCCGCAGACGTAATAAGCAGCGCTCAACTGGATCATAAATAAAAGGCGAGCTGGCATAACAGCCGCTTAAGGCACGTCATCGGCAGCTGTCGCAGGCGAATTCTGACGGGACCCGATAAAAATATCTTCATCGATCGACCTGAACGTTTTCTCGCCTTTGTATGTAGATGCAGCATTTTCAAGATAAAACTTCATCAAGTTGGATTCCTCGATCGTTCCTAGTCCAATACAAATTGTTATAATAGAAAGCGGCAGTCGCTTCTCAAAGGTTTCTCTTATTTTATTTTAGAATTTCACCTCTTTCGCAGATTTCATAGCAATTTATCAAAAATATATGTCGACGGAGAGAGGCGACGATGACGCCGCGCGTCGGTACACGAGCTCTGATAAATCATCGCCCTCGAAATGAATTTATCTCCCATCAAAGCTTTTACTCTTTTGTCATTTAACATCCCCAAGATTTGAACCTGTAATAAATTTCTGTGTTTACTTTTTCCATTATATGAAATAATACGGTTACACTCACAAGGAATACGGAGTAAATATTTACAAGACCGAGACACAAAGGCCTTTTGCAAAAGCTCATTCATGCAGAAGTTGTTCACAAGAAAATATTTATCGGAAAGAGCTTATGACAAGGATATGATAATGTTTCTAAAGTATTAAAAGTCACTGGACGTCGGGGCCTTCATAAATATTTAAAGAAAACCATAGGGATTTAACTTTCAGGACGGCCGAAATATGCCGAGTAAATTAAATATGTATGTCATGTAAATTCACGAGGTTCCAAAAATTCATTTCTCTAAGCTCCTTATTATCAATGGTTAATTTAGATGAGCGACGAAGCTATGAAATTACAAAAAAGTAAATACTCATGTCGTGATTACTTGTTCAAATTATTTTGTATTTCCACTTTATGTACTCGTAAACGTTAAAATTCAATACATGATACATGAAAGCATATTCGGTAGCTTTGAATTTATGGCCTGAAAGACGGCTACGGTTAAAAAGTTTTCTCGTCAAATAGCACATCAAAGAGCTGTTAGGTCTAAAGTTAGATCGGGCGAGGATCACATTTGTAGGCTTGTGTTTGGCACGAGTAGAGATGTCATTCATGATGAAAGAGTATCGACTCGAGCACTGTCTACCCGGGTCCCAGTAATACCAATTAAAGAGGTTAATTAAGCTGAGCGAAGACCCTTGTTAGTTGCGAAGTCTTAAATGATAACAGCGCATGTTCGTCCGCTAGCCGCTCTGAACTTGACTAATGGAAGCAAACTTACAGAAACGTTTCTAATACAGATTAAATTCGCATGAGCCGGATATTTCAGGGTTAGCTTTTGACAAGGCAATCAAATGGGCATCGGGTGATCCAATGTGCAAATTGGGTACATATTACTTATTATGACTACATTTGCACTTTACATTCCGCGCGTGGCGCGCGCCTTCGTGGATGGCACTATATATACGACATATTATGTTTATACACCTACAAAAAAATATGGAAATCAGCTACACGATTTACTATAAAAAAATATGATTTCTTCTTCGTCATTTAAGAGCTATGCTCTTATCGATGGAGTTTTCTCCAATTATCTCTATTCCGGGCCATCTCCTTGACTTCTTGGTACGACACAACGTCTTACTTTTAATTTATTTGGGTCATATGATACGCTTTTCTAGGTCTTCCTCCTCCGGAGAAGGAAGATGCTTAGACAATTGGTACTTCACGATAGCTTGATTAGGATCATAATAGAGGGAAAAATTGAAATAAAAATAAAAGAGGAAGACCTAGAAGAAAATCTGATACATTAGTACGGTGGAACAGTTCAATTCAACACAAACTTATCAATATTTGTCACGTCAAGTTCAGAAAGAGCTGCCTTGTTCCACTGTCCTACGTTTCGACCAAAGCTTGTTACCTAGTTTTAATTAATAATTAAGCAAACAATAGGTTGTATTACACCACAGCTAGTTTAAGTGGCTATTTAAGCCTTAGCACGTTTCAATTTTGAAGTTACCCGTTGATATAGCATTTACGAGTAAGACAAAGCGTCGAAAATAATACTATGAGCTCTTCAAGCAAATATTTCAGAAAATTATTTGATTAAAGTTTATTAATCACCTGTATTCTATTAAGCAGAATCAATTGGCAAAAAGTTAAAATGGACTCTCAGAAAAAACTTTATTGGCTTAAAACATAGCGTGGAATCTCTTGCATGTACTTGCCAACTTAAGTTAAGTATCAATTTTTATTTACGTTCAGGGGTAAAACAACTATGCCTTAGTTAGACTTTTTTAAAGAATGTAAATCTTTTATTTATGAGAATTAGGCCCAGTTGCGTGATAATTATTAAATCAACTAAGTAATAGTGAAATAATAAATAAGTAACAAGAAGTTCATTGATTTAATACCTGATTAATCACGTCACGAATACTGTGAGCTAAAGGGAGTTGGACTTTTTTTGATGTTATTTAAATTCTTAATTCCTCCTAGACTATTCCAAGATCAACTAAAAAGAAAATATTTGGAATTTATTTAAGTAGTCCCTTGCTATTTATTTATACTAAGACCGTCGAGCCTCCGCGGGCATTCAGGAGTTGCCCTTATTCTTTAATTGGTATTTACTTCGGCAAACAACTAGTTATTTACTTAGTATCTTTGAACATAACGAGGGCAAATATTTGTGCATCGTACCTACGTCAAATAAGCTTGTTAATTGATAACCTTTTAACTTGAATTATTTTATTATGCTTGCATATTTATAATCGGATGAGTCCAAGGATTTGACTTAGTATACTTACTTAATTTACTTAATAAAATATTTCGAATATCATATTTCTGATTTCGAACAATTTCATTTATTCTTTAGGATACTTCAGACGGAATCAAATCCAACAATTGAAACCTTGGGGTTCGCTCCAGCCATTCTTGATAGTTATAATAAATGTAATATTTTTATTCAAACAGAACGGAACATGATTATGGGATGATAAATTTTGTTAGCTATTATCGTGAATATACAAATACTTTTATAAATCAAAGTTGCCAACGAAAAGCCAAATAAATCTGGAAAGGTCGTGTCCGACAATTTCACACCCCTCAGGCTAAAAAGAGTATATTGAAAACAATAAATAATGGAAACCTTTGCAAAGTTATTTGCTGTCAGAATAAAAGTTTTGGCTTCGCTCTTGTCGGGCCGGGTCCTGAGACCCTTTCGACTATCATATTTACAAGTACTATATCCAGGGGGCGTATTGCGATCCAACTTAATCCGTTCAATTCCGAGGCAGTTCAATTCAGACTCAGTGTAAACGAATATTATCAATATAATAATATTATAATAATACTACAATGGTATGAATATTAATCTTTATATTGTTATATTATAGTAATATTATCAATATAATGCGAAATTGCAATAATAATTGCTAATTTGACAGTAAATCAGAGCGTTTTATCTGTCAAAACTGCATCGCAATACGCCCCCAGGTACATATTTCAGTGAATTCTTAAATTAGGTCGAAGTCTTAAAGCTGTTTTTGCGGAAACAGTAAATTCATTCGGATTCACAAAAAAATTGCAGATTCATATAAACGGATTGGACAAATTGTTTAAGTAGTAACATAAATTGATTATAGAGCATCGTTTTATATTGGTTTTAATCATTTAACCAAAGAGACATTCCAGTGCTGTGATCAAAGCAGAATTAATTAAAAATCTCGTAATAGAAGACTGTCTAAATTCCTATCAAAGAAGGACGAGATTTTCCTTTTGTAAGAGAAGATTTAATGAAATCCCATTTGGTTTTAGATTACCTACAGTTACAAGTTGACCGATTGAATCACACTTCTGCCAAATTAAATAAATGTTATTCTTTCCGTGTAACTTTTAATAAAATAAGTCAACCACATGGGTCGGATTACACGGAATAAGTTTTACGAGCGTATATTTTGCTTAAGTTGTCAATAAACATGTCTTCTCTTCGTTTAAATATTTAAAAATAAGTTGAGTGTGTTTATGTATTGTCTTTAAAATAAAAGAAAGTTTTCTTTAACAAATCAAAGCAGTATATTGTTTTAAACTATCATGGTCACTAAAATTAGAATAGTTAGATACGATAATAAGGTACATGTAATAGGTGTGCAATAAAGAGTTATCTATCTATCTATCTATGGTAGCAATCCCGTATCTAACTATTCTAAAATCAACGCAGGTACCTAAGTACGTCTGTAAAATGGAGATGTAGGTAGTGTAGGTATTAATGGACTGAATTATTTTATTCAAGGCACTCTTAGTAAATGGGAAAATATGGTCTCGCAATTTCTTTAACCATGAGGCTGCATATTAAATTAGTCTGAAAAATGTAAAGCGGAACTCCGAAGGAAGTGAAGGCGAAAAAGTCTTGTCAAGCACGATCCTCTTTTTATCATTTGTGTCTTTGAAATATGATTAGATTACAATGTATTTGAAGTTACACAATATTTATTTTATATCTAAGACTAGCGGCCGCCCGCGACTTCGTTCGCGCGTCTTACTTTTACTCCGTTCCCATAGATCGTAGAATTTTTATAAGCCTACGCATTAAACTACTTCTACAGCCTTTCTTGGTAAATAAACTATCGAACAAAGTATCAGGCAAATTTTATAACCGGACCAATAGTTCCTAAGATTAGCGCGTTCAAACAAACAATAACATCCAGCTTTTTCATATGCGTATAACATATAAATACGAACAAACAAATATTATATTAATTCATGTACACACAACTCGTAGCTTGATCTTTATTTTGGTCATACTTTTACGGGGATATATTTATATTTTTTAACGAAATGAAAATACTTACTACGCCTATCGTCAATTTTGTTTTTTTCGGGTGCCAAAGAAAGACCAGGCTACTCTGTGCTTACACTATATCATTCCACATTAGAGGCTGTGGGAAAATCATATTCCCTCAAGTGTTCTCCCGCTAGCTACCTAAGAGTTTGAACTTGAGCTTTGTTTATGGTCATAACGAAAACTCTACTATTTTGAATTTAAACCGTGAATTAAAATACCATTCTATGTAAGTATCTACCCCATCATCATCATCAAAGGGTGTTCTATCTAAAGCCGTCCACTGCTAAGCATAGACACCCCACGAAAACTTTGCAGAAAGGTTCTGAATTGGAAACACTTCGACCACAGGAGCAGCGTAGGATGTCCACTTATAGATATATAAATAATCTGTCCACCAACATTATGAACAAACGACCTTCTGAAGATTGCAGAATTACACTGGACACAGACTGCTTGCGACCGGTCGCTGTAGAAAACAGTGGGGTCTATTTAACTACCCTGTTTAATCACAAAAAATGATTAATTATTCTAAGGAATAAAGTCTCTTCTCTAGAGCAACATCAATAACAAACATGTGTCAAAACATTGAAATTTCAGACTTGTCAAGTTATTGTCAAAATAAAATAACAATTATTTTAGTCGTAAGCACTAAAGAGTTTTGATATCAACTTCGAAGGAAATCACCCCCAGAATAACTTTGTGCCCCTTTTTCACCCCCTTAGGAGATTAATTGCAATAAAATACAAAATGAATCTTCCGTCAATTCTGTAGAAGAATATGTATGCAAAATTTGAAGTAGATTGGACCATGAGATTACGTTGTCCCATACAAACTTTGCACCCCTTTTTAACCCCCTTAGGGGTAGAATTTCGAAAAATCCTTTCTTATCGGATCCCTACGTTATACAAAGAACACACCCTCCCAGTTTCAGGTTTCTACGATCAGCGGTTTAGGCTGTGCGTTGATCCATCAGTCAGTCAGTCAGTCAGTCAATCAATAAATCAGTCGTTCAGGACAAAGCATTTTATTGGTATAGATAAGTAGTTATTTAAGTACAGATACTGAATATGAATACTATTGACGGCACTATGGAATAAATTACCCAGCAAAACTAATTAATCAAACAAAAGAAGGTCACCACCTCAAATGTTTTTTTAGTATGCAACTACCTCTCACTAAACTTACCAACGCGGTCAGAAGTTACAAACGAATGACCTCATTGAATTTAATCCAAAAACATAAATTTAATGAACAAAGAAGGTATAATTTCACATAACCAACTAAGGACTTACTAATTTAACAAAGTCACTATCTGGGAATTGGGTACAAATAACAATTCTAGGAATGGGACGGATGTCAAATAACTGACGGCCATCACTGGGTTTAGTTTCTAACAAAACATTGAAGCAGCTAATAAAACCCCAAAGACCCTACTAACAGATAATTGGCTTAGAGAACTATAATAATCAGGAATTATCCTTTTACGTAACGCTTTGTAGTCTTATGGGCCATTAACCATTTGTTAAATTAATGAAATTTTTAACTTTAGCACTTCATATACACCCAATTTAAATAGAATTTGCGTGAAAAAGGTTAATAAGTTGCATGTTTGCATTTTAAGATTAAGCTCACATAAAAACGCAACAATAATAAATAACATACCTATCTAGAAAGCAATTCCGAACAAAGCTCTACAAAACGAAAGATACGAGTTCAGATATTTTATATTACCTGGCGATCGAGAATAAGAGATAAAATATCACAAAAGAGCAAAAGAAACACTGTCCATTTGTAATATCTACATTTTTATTACGAGTTATGATAGAGGGTGCTGCATGTGCATGCACAGGCGTGTCCTTGTGAGATAGGACGCAGTGTGCTTCATTTATGAGGGCCTTTCCTTGGCAGCGATGTCAAACGTTCACTAGACGTTAGTGGGCGTGAACTGGCAACGCAAATTTATCGCTTGCACCCACACCGAGTGCTCAACGCCCTGATACAAGTGTCCGAGTAATAAAACGCCACTTCAATGCGTACAACACAGAGCCAAGCGAACCAATCTCGAAGATGCGCCGCGGACTCGTAAACTTTCCACTTTTAATCGAACAGACAGGTAATGCCAGCAGTCCGGGTAATATCCCAGCTTTACGTTTGGGGGCAGTAATAAATACAAGTAAGTAATAGTGTTTGGCTTTGACTTCCCTTTTTATGCGCCGACGCCCGCAATAATTCACTAAAAACAGCTGCTACCTTTATTAGGAGTAAAAGAAATACATTGTTTATTCATTGTACTAAATCGTTCAGCAAGGATTGGTTGGAAAGTGTTCTTTTCGCAAAATTGTATTCAGCCTCTTCGCTTCGTTCAAATGCGGTAAGAAGTTTAATATTACAATTTCAGACGAATATTCAACAATATACCATTATTCAATATAGACTTAATTGCAAGAATTTACGAGCTACAAACCACAACCAACACTGTCATCAGTCAAATTAGTAACAATTTGTAACAAGAGAAACATACACCGTTTCTCTCCTACCAATCCCGTTAATGACGACTCATTTTAACCGTGTTTATAAGATAAGTGTGTTATAGGGTAGAAGTATGTGCGCAGACACAAGTGCACTCTCTGCTGTAATAGTTCAAATGACCACATAGAGATTATAAGCACTGCTTATAAGCAGAACCAAAAAGGCAAGACAAGGTTGATATTTTGCGACTGCATCGATGCGCATCGCAACTGCATCGCGTTTGTATCGCTGCTAAAAGTCGCAGTGTGTAAAGGCTCTAAAGTTCTTTTTGAAACACGAGAGTGTCATCACCATAATATTCATTTCTAGATGATTTTGATTTTTACGGCAGCTAGTGGTGACTGAGTTAGTCCCGGCGTTTCTTCTCAGCACTTAGGCAAGTGGCAATTGTCTGTGTTCTGTATCTAAGCGCTGGTAGGGCCCAAAAGATAACGAGACATGTTTCGGCCCTTTCATGCACATTTATTTTATTTTTTTTGCTGTATATTTGACGTTCATAAGTGTCATTTCATGACCTAAATTGAAATAAAATTTTTGAATTTGAATTTGACTCCGGGCTGTTTCTGAGGTCACTAAACTGATACCAATCGGTCAACGAGGCAGCCTGGCTCATGTTTATTCATTCGGATATCATACTTATAGTTGACTGAAAACAATATCAATCCAAATTATAGTGGAGCATTCTTTTTTTAATTAAGGTCTTCGCCCTCTTTAGCATCTCAATGGCCCGGGTGTAAGTTAAGCATTTGCCAACGGTTTAAGGAATCCCATTCTACTTAACAACAAATAAATTAAGAACATATTTAACGCAGTCAAGTAAAATACAAACGCGTTCTGCCAGGAACGTTAATCTCAAGCTGCGATATACGTCTTTCTTAAGTGTTCTCTATTACAAATGCTCGTAACAATGGTTCACGCAGAATTGCACTCCTAAAAACCAATTAAACTATGATCTTCAAATTAATTAATGTCTTTCTAAGAGTTTGAGATAATAACCTTCCAGTGGCGCCAGATGTTGACGGGTATAATAGCCAAGTTATGAATTTTAATGTCTGCTCGACGAAAATCGGAATGAATATTGAACACAGTAAAAAAAGGAAATAATTAAGCCAGCAAAGGATGTTTCCGCCACGGAATGGCTCAGCAGCTCTCGGGAGAGAAATTTACGAGGAACACTGAAAAATAATTAAGATAGAATCTCATTAGGGTGGAACACAGTCCGCGCGCCACGTTAGACGGACGTTACGATAGTTCAACGCATCTGGGAAATCAATGCAATCCTGTGTAAATTGCTGACTCTTCCAACAACAGTAGCACGAATAAAAATGCAAAAACAGTCTGAACGGATAGGTAAATTTGTCTAAGACAGACTAGTGCAGACAGAACATTAACGTTATCGAAAAGTATATATCCTACTTTGGATCACGTCCAAATAGTAAAAAGGAATGACTATACTCGAAATAATAGGAACACTAAGTATAAATGTAGAATGCAATTAATTTTTATTAAGTCCAAGAACCGTGAAAGAAATACGGGTATCTTCAGTGGGATGTGATGATTAACTTGTACAAGGAATACAACCACGCAAACAAGTAATATAAATGGGCTTACCAGAGAATATATTCGAAATAAAATATATTCGAAGACTGTATTATTCTCTCATTGTTTATCTTATCCGTTAGTTAGTTAGTTTTATGTCATGTTTTTAGTTATTCAACATACATATAGCTAGGCAATAGTCTTAGAGAGATAAGGTACATAGGGACTTACAAACACACCCGGAGGGCATGTAACACTACGTTGTCGGTCTTGTCAAAGGGACTACAGAGATCATCAACTAACTCTAAGCATATTCAAGATACCGTCGGATTGCATCGATACACGCTTCAACAAATACCTTCTGAGAGCAATGAATTCGCTGGAGGCTGCGAACGTACTGCCACAATCGTTGCAGGTCAGGTATGTGGACACACAAACAGACGGTTGTACCCGTATAGATTTTCACGGTTTAGGTACTTTTGTGTGTATTGAAAGGTATTCTATAATTTTGGACGAATCTGTTGCTTTTTGACAACAGCGCAACAGTTTTCTTACAGACGTGTGTGCGTCGTTGCATGGACTTCAATGACGCAAATGGAAGTTCACCGAAAAGATAAAATATTAGTTTCATCGCCCATATCGAAGTTCTGCGATCAGACTGTTTTAGCTATTCATTTAGAGCTAGTTCTTTTAGTAAGAAAGGGAAACAAAACAAATATGCGAAACAACTTTCTGGTGCACTGTAAATGCCAAATTCTGGATCGAAAATGTTAATTTGACATGTGCAGTGCGTAGAACACACGTAACAAAGCGCCCTCCCCGGAGTGCGCCGGTGCAGCGATCTGCATTACCGATGGATAGCATCGCCTTTGTGTACTCATTCGAATGCTGCTCATATCGGCCGCCACACCGCGATGCTCCAATAGCACCAACAACACTCCATATTAAAGGCCCCAAATTGCAGTTTAATTTATTCCGGGCGTGTCTCGGCAACGGAATCGCAATAACCGGGAAAACAATACTACCATTTATTGAGGGGCGCTTTGATTGCACTCATTGCTAGCTCAAATACTGGCACGTCAGCGATTCAGGGCCTCAACGCTCACGCTCGAGCCATCTCATCTAATTTTTACTTTATATCTATATCTAGATTATATTTATTATTTTATATATTATCTAGATATAGATATAAAGTTACACAATTCATAACCATAGACTGAGCCAGTTCCAATTTCGGAACGAAGAGAATGGACAGTAAAGGAAAATATAGATCCATTGCATATCGTATTCGAGCCGAGTCCTCGTACAAATTGCGAGTCGGAATTGATTGAATACTCTCCTCGCTTAATCACACCTATTTCAGTCGCACTGGGGAGAGTTCGTATAGTTTTCGAACCAAATTGATAATAACCACGGCGTTGTTCATAAATCTTTCTATCTCATGAAGAAGTTCCATATTTGTTAACGTAATCAGAAAGGTCTGTTAAAAGATTCCCAAAGCTACTTTAGGTTAGTAAACAATATGATTACTCACGTTGTGTAGGGTCTACCTAGGGCCTACTTAATGTACTAGTCTTCTAGGGCAAAATACTCTTAATGAATTTCAGTAAGAAAACTCACTGTCTCGTTTATGTTTAAATATTTATTTTGTTAATCACACAATGAAATTGAGCTTGTTAAATGAATTCAAGTAATAGAGGGAGAATCAGTTCATTATCGATTTATTAATTACCATAAATCACAATACAAAAGATACCACCTCATTTACGGCTTTTACAATCCAATTTGTTATCATTTATAACAAAAATTTTAACAGCACTTTGGAAATTGTAAATTGTGGTAATTAACACACAATAAAAATACATGAATTATTATTAGTGTTTTACGAAAACTACATTTAGAGTAAGACTTTGTGGTCTTCTTGCTCAAAAATTATTTCGTTTCGACTACCCGATCAAAACTGAGTGTTATCTGAAATTTTATGCGACCAAATACTAATGTGGAGCTTAACACGTTCCGGGACAGTGACCGCCTATAGGCGTGAAAACAATAAAACATCTATAGTGTCCCGGAACGTGTTAACTACTTCAATTTATTTTCAAAAGGATAGAAAAACTATCATTTTCAACTAATGTATGCTAAGCTCACGAGTGGAACAATTTAATGAAACAGCCAATTATGGCCTGCAAACACATTCACACGAGGAAACTGATAACAGAATCCTTTAGTACAAGCACCAGTTTCGCTCTTTCCCGTTTATTGTGCAGAGTCATTACCCACTTACAAGCGCCATCCGCAGAACAAAATGCCATAATGGGAATAATAGGATTCCCGTTTTAGAGAAAGTACAATACAGTCGCGAAAATTATGTGAGTTTGCATGCAAAATAGCAGGGCCGCATTAACTGAGGCCGCGGCGGGCGCAGGAGTGGCCCGGCGTACCGCCTCACTGCCAAACTAAAACTTCCAACCATTGTTCCCAACTACCTACCTATAACTAGGTTCTTGTGTGCACTTGGCAAATGTCTCACACTTCATAAATTCTGTCTCGCTGGGAACTTATATCGAAACTTTAAACTTTACAAACTGATACAATGTAGGCGCACCCTAAATTCACTGTGTTGCATTTAGTGCCCGATCTGTACTTCAGCGGAAAGCGAGAAAATATGTAACAGATTGTGGAAGGAAAAAGTACAGAAAGGCTTTTTCATTAAATATTTTAAAGAGATTATGGTGTCTTGTGTTCGCGATTTATCTTCTTAACGACTTCCGCGATGTGACGCGTTCGTCGCGGGCCGGAGCGAGCGCCGAGAGCGGAGAGAGCGTAGCGAGCGCGAATACAGCACGGCCGACTACGCCGCTGATCGCCGCACGACCTATCCCAGCCACACACATCCACTCACACGTTTGTCGTCATTTTTCATCCCGACATGCATATTCAACGCAACAATAAATCATCCGGAGCCATCCCCGCGCAGCCAAACGAAATGACCTACTGTCGCTAGCCGGGAAAATATCGCACAAAAAGAGTAAGTAAACAAACGAAACCACCGAAATATAACGTTAATAATTACCCACCCTTTCGAGTCGTTGATAAATAGCGTCATTATTATCACCAGCGCGGTGAAAAATGGTTCCCTCTTTATATTTATTCAAATAGCTATCCCACGAATATTCTTTTTATGAAGCTCATGATTTTTGCTATCCAGTTTTCACTTCTGCAATCGTTGTCAGATTTTTATTTAATAATCACTTTAAGGTTAATTGGGGTAGAAAATCGAGATTTCACTAAATTATAAGGATTTATGTTTGTGTGTGTTTGATTTTTATATAAAACCTACAGCATTTTTGGCCTAAATATCTTATTACAGAATAAGTAAATCCCTTGAAATTAACCGGTCGACATACAACAAAACCAGACCTTTGATACTCAAATAGGTACTGAACTTGTTTATTCTTAAACATCTGCTCATAGTCACAATACGTCTGATACAAAATACTAAAGAGAAGTGAGACTAAAAAACTTTGAGTGGAGTAAACATGAGTCCATCAAAAACCAATCGAATGGCTTTTTAAAATCCACTAAAACGTGTTTCTATTTCACTATCCTCTGGGACGCGATACGTGTTTGAAATATCCTATTCAGTCTTTGCCATATTTTAATGTTGTTTTCCTTATTTGTATACACGTAGAGCTTTAAACTATATTGACATTGGACGGAGTAAACCTTAGTTACTGAGATAATCATAGATCCCCGAGCAGTGTATTTTAAAATGTGTTAACACTGCAAAGTGTGTGTGTGCCTTTAATAAGTAGGTATTATGTAGATTAGGTACAGGAGGTCTACTACGAAAAACGAAATCCGTCAATACGATTCTCGTTTTTCGGATCCGAATCATTTTTAGTATGGAATCCTTACTACGAAATGCTTCGGATCCGCAAAACGATTATCGTTTTGACGGATTTCGTTTTTCGTAGTAGGCCTTCTGACGTGGAACGCAAAGCGCCGTTTGTCTACCGCCGCATCCATCCACTCATTCGCATGCGGCAATATGCTTAAGCGAGACATTGCATATTATATAAATTGCACTTGTAAAAAGCAACCGTGACTCTGTGACAGACGAGAAAATAGGCATACGCCCGGATAGCGTAAGACACGGGGTTCGTTTCCTCATACAGAGAGTCACTGTTGCTTTTTACAAGTGCAATTTATATTATTAAGTTTGTATAGTGTCAAAAAACACTATAAAAACATAAATGAACTTTCGCATATTATGTTAATTTCGCATGCCGCATGCGAATGCGTTGGTGTACAGGATGTAACGGCGTAAAATACAATAAATAAGAGACAGAGAGAGAGAGAGAGAACTTGTGATTTTTTTCTAATCTAAGAACGTAATATACTTTTAGGGTTCCGTAGCCGAATGGCAAAAAACGGAACCCTTATAGTTTCGTCAAGTCTGTCTGTCTGTCTGTCTGTCTGTCTGTCTGTCTGTCTGTCTGTCTGTCTGTCCGTCCGTATGTCACAGCCACTTTATTCTGAAACTATAAGCATCACATAGATGAAACTTGGTAGGTAGGTGTATTTTGTTCACCGCTTTCCGATTCAGATACAAAAAGTAAGAAAAAATAATATTTAAGGGGGGGCTCCCATACATGAAACTAAAACCTAAAAATTTTTTTTTACTCAAACCTATGCGTGTGGGATGTCTATGGATAGGTCTTTTAAAATGATGTTGAGGTTTCTAAAACCATTTTTTCTAAAAGTGTAAGGTTTGAGATGTAGACGCTTCCAAAGTGGTAAAATGGGCGTCCCCCCCCCCCTCTAACTTTTGAACTAAGAAAGTGAAAATTTTGAAAAAAATATATGATGTAGATCTCAACAAAAACTTGCAACGAAAATTGGTTTGAAGGAGATCGAACCAGTAGTTTTTGAGATATTGCACATTTTTATCAACCGCAAATATAACTTTGTTTTTCATACAAACACTATGAAAAACAAAGTTATTTTTGCTGTCGCAATATATTGTGATGTTTTCGTTAAGTGAAAGTAAGTGGACCCTGAATTCAGTTAAGGGTGGCACGGAACCCTCAGTGCGCGGGTCCGACACGCACTTAACCGGTTTTTTCTTAGTTGATTGTGAGGTGGTAAAGTGTCGTGATAGATGAAAGGAAGATGGATCGAATAATCAAGAGTAGCCCACAGTTGAATATACAAAGCACCTCCAAAATAATTGCAGTTTCTCAATTCCCACATGCTATGTATCCGCGGACGGGTTAGTGGCGGAATAATTCTAAATCGGCCATGTGTCATAGAGCAGCCAGCGCGCAGAACGGACGTGCTCTCGTTATATCCACACATTACTGTGTGTGACGTATTCCATCGACGTAGCCCACCGCACCCGAATTTCATATTTACATAATTATTGTCATACGCGTTCGTGACGCAAGCGCGAATAATTTCACTAACCACCGCGTTCTGTAGCAGCTGTAAAACTAATAGCACGCGCATTTTAGATTGTATTAAATTTCGCTAATGCAGACTAAATTTTAATAAAGTACTATGAACACAAAACTGTACAACTTTAAGGTAACAACTTAACTGCAGTAGTCTAAAAATTTGATTTCTACGTCCAGTATTTCATAATTTCCTTTCCTTTCACTATTCCAATGGATATCGTCTTTTTTCTTTCAACTCTAACCCGACGACACGATACGGACCAGGAAAAGTTTAAATTATTCGAAAACAAAGAGTCCAGAATAACAGAGATTGCTTGTTTAAAGAAGTTTCCCGCAACGAATAATTTTATGTAGACATGTCTTGAAACCTGCATTAAACGTTTTTAAACCGAGGCTTCTGCGAGATCGCATTAATCTACGTCAGGAAAATAAGTACAAATTTTTATGCGTCTAAAATTGTATAATAAAGCCATCTATATTGTCAGACTCCGTCTACTTTACATTCAATGAAAATCACTTCTCAGATGACGGAACTAATTCAGGCAATTTTTGAATAATAGAATTTGTTCTACAACGGATTTTTGCCCCAGGATAATTGGGGAGTTTCCTGCAATCACTAGAATTTCCACGACCCCAATATTGAAAGGAGAAAAAAGAGACCAACTTTTATTTATCACTAGCGGTCCCGGCGAACTTCGTTTCTCCATTGACGTCTTATCTGTGGCGGCGAGGAATCTAAGAAAGTAAAAATGATGAAAATCGGTCTACCCGTTCTCGTGTTACGTGGTGTAATTTTTTCTTTCATAAGAACCTTGTCCTGATAATAACGAACAGAAAAAAAAGAATTAGCGAAATCGATCCAACCGTTCAGGCGTGATGCCGTGACCAAGGGAAATAGGGATTTTTTTTTAATATTATATAGATTCCTATTAATAAAAAAAAATATATTAGTCTGTAAGCGGTTAAGCGGTAAAGAGTGCGTCAGTTGAATACAGAATACTATGACGTATAGTTTGAAATCGCCATAGTTAATCTATGTTCAGGTATTGACAAATAATAAAAAGTACGTCAACGATTAGTGGTGTCAACTAGCTATGTAAAGACCTTTTTTTTAAGGTGGAAAAAATCTCTACATGGCCAGACGGAGGGCTAACACATCTAAACGCATAAAAAAATCTTTAGATTAGTTGACCTATTAATATTTTGTAAGTAAAACTACATCAATTTCCACCCAGCTTTGTGGATATACCTATAATACGAGAATTTTTTCGTTACACGTAGTTGTTAGGAAGTGCAAGACATTGTCTTTTGTTTTGATTTCACTCGTGTATAACACTACCTGTGCGTGCTCTCACGGTTATCACATTTCACTCTTCTGTGAAATAAGAGTTCACCAAAAAGACGAAAAGGATTTCGGGAAAGAGACTGCAACAAGAAAAAGTTCTACGAAAAACCTGGGATTCGAATGAAAATGTGATAACAGTTTCAGAGAATATTTGCAGCAAAAATTCTAATTTAAACCTTGAAAAATACTAAAATTTAGTGAAAGAAATCCGCCAGCCTTGTTAAAAGGTTCTATGGGCTGACGATTTGTTACTTTGAAGACCAGACTTTAAGCGCTATCCTCACCTCACGGCACGCTAACATTAAGTAAGCGATGGGTGATTAAGCAGCTTACTTGAGAATTACACAAATAAAGCAGACTTCTCTACAAGTGCTTAGTCACGCCTGTTCGGATTATGACTAATTCTTAAATGAGATTCCGTTTGGTACGACGATTTGTGAGGATTACTGAGGTAAATGTGAATAAAAAGGTTAGGTAATGAAGACAGTTTGAGTTATTTTATTTGTTAGATGCGAGTCTTGTAAACATTGAGTCTAATTATTATAATCATATCTTTATCTTAAATGGCGAATAAAGTCGGTAAAAAGAAATTACATCGCAATGTTTCGGTACTAACAACCGGTACTGTGGTCGTGTTAAGTAACTATACTATGTAATTATTATAGTTAAGATTTCAATTAGAGATGAGACTTGAAACAACGATTATCACTGTAATCAGTCAGGTATCAAACGACTGCCGGGAGTCGCATAATAATGGAATTTCTATTGTGTCTCGTTCACACATACTTGACGAGTTAATGTAGATATCTATCTATCTATAGAGTCTCCTGAGTGATTAAGCACAGCAACAATTAATTAGTTAACGTAGTATATTAACGGTACATACCTATATACCTATTTTAATTAATCGTATAAAGAACTTGTTAATGGGTTCCGAAGTTCTAACCTCAAACTCACGTGAAGAGAGAAATCACACAAAATGAGGTACATTTTCTGAGGCTCGTTAATGGGCCGCAAAATGAATCGCGACAATAAGATTAAATAGAAAAAGTTGGGCTTGTTCCTAATTAGTTCAACAGTGAAGTAGAAGCGGCCGTCAAGGGTTAATCCGAGGCGAAGCGGAGAAACGTCCACAGCCGCAGCGCGCAACTTTGTTGACCCGAGCTACAAATGCTCCAAACCTCTGCTCTGTCGACACTGCTAATGCCATTAAGGTATCGACAATCAAATTATTACATTCCCCGATCTGTAACTTTCTATTCGGAAGGAAAATACGAACGTCATACACACTCGCCACCTCATTCAACGCCCGAATACCGCACCAAATACCTTATTTTGACTACTAAATTCTGCTCGAGACAGCGATAAGTTTATTCGGAATAATATCGTTTCAATAAAAATGTATTTTTATCTTCACTCCACCAACATTTTTGTAATGAAAACACTGATAAAATGTTCTTTTTAACTGTTCAAACGGAATATATTTTTATACTTAAAGAGTTTCTTAGCTGTTCTGTTACGTTTCGTTAGAGACTTTTGTAAGGATAACCTCAATCCATTTGAGTGCTTAAAATATTCAGCAAACAAAGAATTCTGACGTTTAAGGATTTACTGTCACAAACCATCTCATTTCGCAAAAAAAGTTTTCAATTAGAATTTTCCACGTAGTTTAGAGAGGAAGTTTAATAAAAGCTTTGATGTTCGTGAGGCAATGGACGCGTCCCTTGAATTAATCTGTCATAGCTGTTTCGGGGCAGGAATCTGCAGTGGCTGGCTCGAGAGCGGGTCGGCGATGGTCTGACACAAACATTTAAACAAACTTGAACAGTTTTAATTGAAGCGCCCTCGTCACGGCTCCGAGACGGTGCGCTCAAAGTGGTTACAATGTATAACTATTTACTACTTCACACTACTCCAAGTTAACTCAACTGTACCTATATGTGGATCTCACGTTTTCCATTAACCAAATTGCCTCAACTTTACTCACGCATTAATGAACTCATAACAAACGGTTGTCGTAATTACGTAGTAGGCCAAAGAAAATTAAACTTTGCTTGTTTAGTGAGCTCGAAATTCTAACCACTTAGATAAGAATATTTGGCAAACAAAGCTACGCTGCGTATTTTACGCATAAATATTAAGTGGCATCGGTCGTTAACAATGTAAGTTTTGTGGAGAATACTAAAATGTTTTAAAGAAAAAGAGTAAGTCGGAGGGGTTTTGCAAAGTTTTGTCCTATTAATGGAGGGGCGTCAGTACGCAACTGTGCCCGATGGACGCTGATTAATTATGTAAATTAGTCAAAGGGCTGCAGCTGTCGATAGGCCGCGTTGTGCCCGCTAGCAAAACGCCCTTCGCGAGGACAACTCTCAGCTTTGCGACTTCGACACACTTTTAATGGTACCACCGTGATTAATCTCGTAACCGTTGTGAACGAAAATAGTTACATGAAACTATTACGACGCTTAAGAGAATGAAGATATTTTACAATTATGTTTTCGTAAACAAAGTGTGACCGTTTTATAAAAGTTTTATACAAAAACAACAGCTTACTTTGGATGACGAATCCCTTGTTTTACCTCTCATGAAAAAGCAAAAACTGCTGCGTCACTAACCTATTTACGTGCTACAGAATCATCTCATTTTTTATTCATTTTTATGTCCCGAAGTGAACAAAGAGAGCTATAAATACAAAAGCGGTCAAAATTGCAACTCTCCAAGGCTAAATTTATTCATTGTTATTAAACATGCAAGCTAAGATAAGAATATTCGTTAAAAAATTTCGCGGACTTTGCAAAGTGGTGGTTTTATTGGAATTTTCGAGTTAGACTAAAGTTTTGAATAAAAGGGATGTTATTTTTATTGCTGGCTAGGCTAGTGTTTACATACATCAATATCGGGTCTAACGAAAAGGCTGTAGTAGTAGTAGGAAGGTTGGTGGTTTTTACAATTTAAAATCACGTCTAAACGCATTGGAATCAAAGGGTTGGTCGTAATAAAAGTAATTTATTGCTAAGGAACTTGTTTGGAGCCTCGGGCGCGATTGGGCTATCACGTCGCGGGCACGATGTTTGTTATCAACAGCTGAACAACGGAGACAGTCACGTAAGGCATTGTCCAAGTACAATAGTTTCCGACTCAACCGTTCCGGGCATCTCCGACCGGCTTATGGCTAAATGTTGTGCCTCGAAGCTTTGATATTATTTAACAGTAATAGTCAGTTTACGAATGCAGTACAATTTATATTTTACAGATTAATGTCTAGGTATTTATCATGTAGTTTTTAGATTCGACGTATAAACATTAGGGAATGCATTGTATGCTATCGATTATTGCACATACCTACAAACATATAGGAAACATTGGAAGTTAAACATTTTCTGATTGTGAAACAGCCCCTCGATGTTCAACTGCTCAAAGCACAATATAAACAAAGAACACTTAGGATGAAGTATCTGGCTGATTAAACAAACTGACAAAAAATAATGTTATGAAATAGTAATAACTATGCAACGTATATCATTATCTACCTATCCTGTATAAATAATAGGTAAATACAAAACCTTCAATGCGAGAGCCGATAGCAGAGGGCTGAAAGGCCATTACTTTTCCATATTTTTTCGGTATCATCAATCAATCTCCTTGGAGACTGCGGGAGAGATCTTAAAAAATACAAAAGTTATATATAAATGTACATATAGAACTAAATAAAACCACCCAATTTTTCCACTAAACGCTTAGACGCTTTGCACTTTTGGATTTGGTAAACAATGTTTTATCCACACGTTTATGTAGATTAGGAATAAAGAATACTTACACGTCTATTTGTGCTACTAACCAACAAAATATTCCTTTTTAATCCATGGAAATCGTACCATAAAAGAGGTCTTCATTTGCATCAAATCGGGTAGTTCTGATTTTTTTAATATGTTGTATGTAATGAGGTGGTAATGACAAATAAAATTTTTCGACCTCGAAATCACTGCGGAACATTGCAAAATTCATGATCAACCATTTAACTGTTGATAATTTGTCAGATTTTGCCTTTTTTTTACCACTGTTTTATGGTAGAAGTTACTAACAATTCTTCAAAATTAGATTAAATATACAACAAAATGAGAATAGCTGGGTTTTGATAAACTAAATAGCTACAAAGGTACAGCTAGTCAAATGTTAGCAAAATTTCTTAAATAATACAATTTGGAGTTGGGGCTGGATGCGGAGCACTAGAGGCCTCCTTCCTCAACTGATGACGAAACCGCTTGACCATCAAAGATGTACAAGAAAAAATAATGATGAAACTCCTGTCACGACTTTAATTTTACCCGCCACATGCAAAAATAATATGTATAACACAGTCTTCAAATTTTTACACTCAAATTATTTATTTTTATTTTATGTAATGCTTATTTTATTTTGTAAACTCATCTCAGCAACTTTGAACAGCTGTAGCTAGGGAATTATCAGATCTTAATAGACCAAAAATTTGTCTTCTTTAATAAAGAATATCAATTTATGCCGTGAAATAGATCTTGTAATTGTCCATAAGGAGAACTTGTAAAAACTTCTTTGGATTTTTTTGGAAATTTATCAAACATTTGAACAGCTGTAGCTTTGAAATAATTCTACGTGACTTCTACCGTAAAACAGGTCCTAGGTGGTAAAAAAATTGCAAAAACTGAAAAAATTAAGAAAAATTAATGGTTTTTCATGAATTTCACAATGTTCCGGAGGGCTTTCGAGGTCGGAAAAATATATTTGTCTTTACCACCTCATTACATACTTACAACTTTAAAAAACAGAACTACCCCATTTGATGCAAACTAAAATGTACCAATTCCATGGACTATTTCTGTCAGCTAAATTTTGTATAAAATTGTGGAAGGTTGATAAAATAATATCAAAGACTCGACACGTTTGGGATGTGACGTGACGCGGGCGCAGGTTCAATTCCTACCCAATGTATTTTATTTAATCCTTTACACTATACTATACATACTAATATGCCACGGTGAGCCTCACGGATACTGTATTCGGCAATTAATTAAAATTGAGTTTAATTTTACTTAATTTTCGAAGTGGAATCCTTGCATGTCTACCTTCATTGCGTTAGAATTTTCATTCGCTCCGCCTTGGTCGAGGAAAACACATCAAGACTATGATGTTGTTTTCCAACTTAAATTATCTAAAAAAACCGGTTAAGTGCGTGTCGGACCCGCGCACTGAGGGTTCCGTGCCACCCTTAACTAAATTCAGGGTCCACTTACTTTCACTTAACGAAAACACCACAATATATTGCGACAGCAAAAATAACTTTGTTTTTCATAGTGTTTGTATGAAAGACAAAGTTATATTTGCGGTTGATAAAAATGTGCAATATCTCAAAAACTCCAGTAGTTTTCAAACTTGCAACGAAAATTGGTTTGAAGGAGATCGAACCAGTCGATCTCCTTCAAACCAATTTTCGTTGCAAGTTTTTGTTGAGATCTACATCATATATTTTTTTCAAAATTTTCACTTTCTTAGTTCAAAAGTTAGATGGGGGGGGACGCCCATTTTACCACTTTGGAAGCGTCTATATCTCAAACCTTACACTTTTAGAAAAAATGGTTTTAGAAACCTCAACATCATTTTAAAAGACCTATCCATAGACACCCCACACGCATAGGTTTGAGTAAAAAAAAAATTTTAGGTTTTAGTTTCATGTATGGGAGCCCCCCCTTAAATATTATTTTTTCTTACTTTTTGTATCTGAATCGGAAAGCGGTGAACAAAATACACCTACCTGCCAAGTTTCAGCTATGTGATGATTATAGTTTCAGAATAAAGTGGCTGTGACATACGGACGGACAGACAGACAGACAGACAGACAGACAGACAGACAGACAGACAGACAGACAGACTTGACGAAACTATAAGGGTTCCGTTTTTTGCCATTCGGCTACGGAACCCTAAAAACGTGTTGTAAACACACACATCTAAAATGTTTCGAGTATACATCATATCCAAGTCACATTTTGCTTGTTCAACAACCCCTTAAGAAATGAGGGTCAAAGAGGAAAGTGTGCGAAGGTCCATTATAGGGATTTGCTAAGGGAACGCAAACAGTATTTGCTATTATTTTGTTTGCGTTTGTAGATTACAATCTCAACTACTTTATTCATTCCAATACCGCAAACTTTGCGGAATGAAAATGTAGGTATTCGTATAGTATCCTACAAATTCGCTATAAGATCTTTGACCTTCTATATTCTATAAGCCAAAACATAAGTTTTACAATAACTTTAATAAATACTTGTAGCATCAAAAATTTTGTAAAAGTAATCCAGAACTGCGTGACATATTTTGCAATTTGGCCGCGTGGCACAAAAGACTGGAATTATATGACATTCGTAGTGACCTTTCCGCTGCATGACTGCAATGATAAGTAGACATGTACGTTTCGATTCATAATCTCAGGAATGGCAATGGGAAACGTTCCGGAATTCGTGAGGTCAACGATGGAATGCCGACGGCCTGAAGTGGCCTACCATGTTGGTATCAATTATAATAATAATATTCATAATACACGTATCACTTACTAATTTCGAGTATTTAGGTAGAGGATAGCGTAGGTTTGCGGCAGTAAAAATAAAGACGACCCATGGAAAAGGACCCAAAC
This sequence comes from Pyrausta aurata, assembly GCA_963584085.1. Taxonomy (NCBI): domain Eukaryota; kingdom Metazoa; phylum Arthropoda; class Insecta; order Lepidoptera; family Crambidae; genus Pyrausta; species Pyrausta aurata. The sequence goes on along the minus strand of OY757253.1, from coordinate 9,280,114 downwards.
ACTTAACACGTACCTACGGTAAACATTGGAGTAGACTTTGCGAATTTCATTCCGGTTGGAGGAGTCGCAAAAGGGTCCACTTCTCACACTTCAATTTAGAAAATAGATGAAGTAATCAAAACAGGACGAGTCCGCGCCAAATTACAGGTACGACTCAACAAACAGAGGACCATTCATCAGTAGTTACGATAAATGTCTAATCAAACTGAGTGTTTTTCGAGTCACTTCAAACGGAACGTTGAAGTGCGAACGTCTAATAATAGGTAAAATGAAGTTTGTTCTTGTAACTACTCCCTATTCGGCAACTGTCATAAAGTATATAGTAGCTTGTGTTGAGTTTTACTTACATTTTTATAGCAAACCATGGCTCTAAAGCAAGATTACATAGTATGCTATCCTTAAAGTTATAATTCGCATATTATCTATTATTCCGCCTGGAACTTAACCAACGTTTTAAAGCGTGGACACATTTCGTGAAATTGTGTTCATAGATCAAATATTTTTCAAGATTTGTGAATAATATATACATATAATACTAAGTATCTTTTCGCTTGTATATATAAGGCAAAAACTTGTAACTATTATTTAAAAGTTTTTTAATAGCCGCCTCACACGATCAACTTTACAGAACGTCACAAAACTGTACCCTCGCGTTCGATCACTGTTAAACAGTGTTAACTTAATTCTATTTGTAATCTAAGTAGCTGGTACAGTTAATTTGATCCGGCAAAAAGCACTATCAATCATGGCAGCGCAGTGTTCCGGTCGGAGGCGCCGACGCGAGCGCCACGCTCATTCATCACACTTCGAATACTTAAGTGCTGCTCCAGCAGACCCTTATGTTATTTATATTTGATGTATAAACACTGTCGTGAAATTGATACGCTCACTTGCGAGCCACTCGTGCGTCGGTCATCGCGCCCACCTCTTAGCGGCGATTGCGCTCCAAATGGTCCTACCTTTATGATAAAGTAACTAAGGAGTTGATTTCCTGAAACGTGAACACGAAAAAAGTCGTAATAAATGTTTGTTTCAATCTGAATGGTCATCGGGCCGCTGGGCTCACTAAATTATATGTGTACCCTCAACTAATTTTATAATATTGTACGCTCATCTGATTCTATTTTCTATTGTAAACTGTTTTCGCAGTAAGTGAATTTTTTTGTAATTCTTATGAGAAATAAATTGAAACTTTGAATTTTTATGAAGACTTTAAACTTTGTTTTGTTGAAAAAATAGTTTTGGTATTTTAAACGCTGTTTTTTTTCAACCTAAGAGTAATTTTGTTTTTATTTATCCAGCGAAGATTAAAAGCTTTCAAATAAAATGGTCATCGATTTCGCTCGGGAAGAATAAATTAATCAGAAAAGGAAATTGTTTTTGTAAATATTGACGCCCACAATCGGCTTGTACCAGCGCAGTTTATACGGAACAGAGGGCGCCGTAAACTAGTGGTGATCGAATTTCAGCACTCCGACAAGGCGATGGGATCGTCATAAAAGTTAGCGAAGAGGAAAAGTTCCCCATAGTGGCGATGGATACGCCCTCATTCCGCCTTCTTTACACTTGACTTCGGGCCCGATCGCAGCCGCTATTGTTACGAAGCCGCTAGAGTTCATGCTTCGACAACGCACACCGGAAAAGTTATTGCAAAAACTATTCCCCGAAGCAAAATCACGTCACGATTTCAGAAAAAATATTTTTATGTAACACAGCCGTTTCATTTCAAACTTTACGACGTCGATAAATGTAAGGACATGGCATCTTTTTTAACCAACCATATGAGTTTTTTATGTGACGTGTGATGTGTGTGGGTATATAAAGATCAACAATATCACCGTGGCCAGTGCCTTGCACGCGTAAACATAAACACGTAATACAGACAGGGAGCGCCTTGTGGTAAGTAAAGGAATATGACGTAAAACCCTTATTCGCAGTAGACAGCGGTCGTGACGTGAGCGCGATGAGGGCACCCGTATCAGGGCATTCATCCGACCCATCCAGACACACGTCTATATCAAAAGCGTTATTAAACCAGAAACGTCGAATCGATCACACTCAAGACAAACACTGGCCCGATACCGCACCCATTAGCGTCAATCTAAACATATAAATCGCTAGGTTAACGCCTTTTAAAATCACGATTCTACAGAAAATTTTCCGATCATATCGAAAGATGGAGCACCTAACGTGTGCATGAAAATGTAATATCTCGCTTGCAGCTGACTCATGTCTCCACATAGATAAGATGTCGACGTGAAAGATTAGTAACGATAGCATCTTTTTCAATTCAAAGCTTTCAAATCAGTTGTCCGAGTCAAATATAGAGCACAACTCTGTTTGATTGCAATTTGGGCTAAGCTCTGTGATTGCCACATAAGCTGCCGAGCAGGGGTCGAGAGTCTGCAGCCAAAACACTGCATGTGAAGTGCTCTATCTACCAATAGTATTTAGTTTCATACGACTTAACAATTTGCAGCAAGGCAAGCTTCTCGACTATTGGCCACACGAACACCTAAAATTCACTCTGCGGCATGTGAAACATGAATGCCGTGAGAGATATTTCGTACGTAACAGATTTTAGTTTGGGGTTAACTGTAGTGTGGGTAAGTATGATGGGTTTTGTTTTAAATCATAAAATTATCACGGCGAAAGAATTTTCGATTGCAGGGAGGTGTAAATGGGGAAACGCATTAGGTAAGCTAGGGTTTCCGAGCAAACTTTGTTGTATGCAAACGTTTCATGTTAAGTGTATTTTAGACTATAAGCATAAGTACTTTTTAAAATATACCTTCTGTGCTATTTTGATAATCAGGTTTACTAATTATATTAATGTACATATATTTGTTTTTCTCGTTGGTTTGGTCTGTAGAATTTTCTAGCCAAAATGTTACGTACAGTACAACATACCGTTGACAAATTCCCGCTACTTATTGTGTAGGATAAACAACAAGCGTATTATATTAAAAGAGATAATAACCGCATGTTTCATAACCCAAGAGCCAGCTGTGGCAGCCCTGGGCGGTAACGACCCACGATTAATGCTAGTTGACTCCTCTACTGCCTCCGCCTCACTGGCAAAATGAATTCTATCAGACCTAGCAAATAAATAAGAGGACCTGGAACAACAGCCAAGCAATATATCACTCTACTACGGAGCAATTTTCCTAAATAAACAACAATATGGTTTGCGCACAGCAAAATGGCGATATAAAATATCATCTTCTGTATCATGTTATGACGAAGTCGATTTGCCAGTCTTTCCCTCGCGTTATTCATTTGTTTGTTCTCAGGTACTGTCTATAGCAGGGTTTCCCAAACTATGCGCCCTGAGCCGGCGGGCGCATTCTGAAACAGCTGGGCCGCCGTTTTATATGCTACGAGTATGCTCAGAAAAGCAGGATGTACTATGCACATCAACCAGCCAGTTACATAAAATATCTCTTTTTACCAGATACTAGGCAAGTACTAAAATTTGTAAATATTTTTGAGAGCTGGTTTGTCGCCAAAAATAGTAAGTCCCAAGGGCGTCACAGTACTAATAAGTTTGGGAAACCCTGGTCTATAGATTTTGTGCTGCATATTTTTTAGGGTCTGGTGTAGGAGCTGGAAGGCACCCATAGAGATTAATGTAAAACCAAAGTACGAAGTCTGAAATAAACATCTAAATAATTTTTAACTACTTAGAAATAAATGCACCCTTTTTTCATAGTTTTCGTAATGCAAAATGTCACACAGACAATTTCTACTTATTTATACGCACAGAGATCGATAGGCCGCCGGCGGACGTGAAAATAAAAGAATGACAATATTATGTTCATAAACACATCCGCGAGGGTTTAAAAATGGTTTTAACCCAATTATTGATAGGCTTACTACAGTTTTCCTATGTGAAATAGCGAATTATCAATAATAGATATTTCACTATTAATTTCGGCAGTGCTGGGTTTTATTTAATAGACTATTGTATACTGAAAGTGATTTCACTTGTTTTGAATAATAAGTTAAATACGTTTTGCATTGCAAATACCTTTAAAAATCGAAATTTCAGTGAAACAGGCCACCTTTGCATTTCATACTTCCTCTTGACAAAAACACAAAAAATAACGCAAGCGATTTGATCTTTGACGTTGACATGACAACCGCTCCACAGTGATTGGTCAGGCAATAACTGTAACATAGGATTGATTTGTGTTTAGATAGTGAATGTCGGTCCAGTGTGGAAATTCTTGTGATATTTTTTCATTGAATTTTAAACTGTTTTGACAGTTGCACCCGGCTATGCGGCGCTTTTATACCTCGCATTAGATTGAAGTGTATTTGTGTTAATGCACTGATTCCGTTTAATGCAAACTATTATAATGTTGTTCATAATTTTTCTTTATTTTAAACTTCATGCACTAAGTCCCCATATAGGACTTAATGCCAAAGCATTTTCTACCAGTCAACAATAAATTTAAATAGCTTTTTTGTTTTTATAAAATTACATACACCTAAACCCTGTTTTTCAATTTCAATTTACATTATTTGTTTGGTTACTGAAATTATAACATTCAATACTAATCAAAACTGAAAACACCGGATATTATTTTATGAACAACAACAACTTTAATTGAATAAATTGCACAAAATAATAACTTAAAAATAATTCTGAAAATACAAACATTATTTACGTTAATGTCACTCGTATTTTGAAACAAACAGACGCATTCAACATATTAATATTATGCGGTTGGTAGAAATTCTTGTAATGATTTGCTTTTATTATAATTTCACACTCGGCCAAATGGATAAGACGAAATTCGTAAGTATTACTTTTTACTTTATTAGTACACCCGACATACAATAAAATTTGATTGAGATAAAATTTGAACCTCCACAACGACATTCATAGTTAAAATACATTATCAATCCTATACTTATCATACTTATGTATGTATTTTCCTTAAAAAAAGAACTACAGATATATTTCAACGTTTACATATATTTTTTTAAACTTTATTGCACATTGGTTTTACAATATTTTTAACACTTACAGTGTCATATTTTATTCTTAAAAGATGAAATATGAAACCAAAAATTGCGCAATTTTTGGTTTCATATTTCATCTTTTAAGAATAAAATATGACACTGTAAGTGTTAAAAATATTGTAAAACCATTGAGTAGCGAAGCGTTATCATTTCCAAGTTGAATTTATTCTGTAAAGAATAACTACTTGACCCGCTGTTGCATAAACAGACGGGTAGATGGCGCTAACGTCACGCAATGACGTATCAATGAGACCAAGAATTTCGCGCGGTCGGACCGACAGCACGGTAGCTCAATTGGAAGAGCAGTTGGCCCGGATTGCCAGAAAGATGCTGGTTCGAATCCCGCCCGTGCGCAATTTTTGGTTTCATATTTCATCTTTTAAGAATAAAATATGACACTGTAAGTGTTAAAAATATTGTAAAACCATTGAGTAGCGAAGCGTTATCATTTCCAAGTTGAATTTATTCTGAAAAGAATAACTACTTGACCCGCTGTTGCATAAACAGACGGGTAGATGGCGCTAACGTCACGCAATGACGTATCAATGAGACCAAGAATTTCGCGCGGTCGGACCGACAGCACGGTAGCTCAATTGGAAGAGCAGTTGGCCCGGATTGCCAGAAAGATGCTGGTTCGAATCCCGCCCGTGCGCAATTTTTGGTTTCATATTTCATCTTTTATTGCACATTTTTTAGTGTACAAAAATTGAACTTTTGTGTACACAACTAAATTTATTAACTTCATAAGAATTAACTGGCTCTACCTAAAATCATCACATAGTTATTTTTTTGTATCCTCATTCCTCAATGAATCTACTCTAAAATTTTAACTGCATGTTTTATTTCAGGGTCCGTATTTGCCAAATTGGGATGTGTTCAAGACATGCAAAGGGCCGAAACCAAAAAACTGTGGCATTTACGAAATTAAGGATGCAACTAACATGTCCGATGTCCATTTTCACTTGGATTTTGAAAAGGAATGCCCTGTTACTATGGTAAATAACTAAAAGATTAGAGCCAAAGATAGCTAACATAGATTTTTGAAGAATTTTTGAAGACCACAAATATTATTTATTTATTAAAGATACATAATACACAAGTTAAAAAGAAATTTGATACAGTAAAAAATCAGAAAATTTAACTTAGGTATCTACGCGAAATGTCAAAAATTTGACCTTTTCTTGTGCTTCAGACTGTGGCCCCAGGTTATCTTTATTGCTATGATGTAATTATGCATAAACTGCACTTAGCTGCACTAAGAGTATGCAAACAGTAACGAATTTACAACCTAAAAGTCTTACTTATGTAACTTTTATTACACCGAAAATAATCGAGCCAGTGAACAAATTCAGAAAGTTGGTTTTGGTCTACCGCGTCATTCCAAACAGGGTAGAGCGTTTAACAGTATAATTTACTCGGCAAGTGAAGCTTCCCTGCATCAACAGTGGTCAAATCAAAATAAACGGTTTACACACCACAGTACATAAATTAGTTTCAACGGCAAAAATAATACATCATATTTGCATTATCTTATGTACCGAATTCGAATTCCAATTAGATTCTAATTTAGCGTTGCATAATCCAATATCGTCGAGTAGATACTATCGATACGATTAAAATATCAAAACGTACATTAGGTTGTTGGTATATATTAAATCGATTGAAGTAGAGAACTTTTAAAATCCAAAATCGATACTCGATAATATAAATTGCACTTGTAAAAAGCAACCGGCCACCGTCACATTAACAAGCCTGTTGAATTTTGTAAGAGCTTTCTTTTAACGCGTAGGCTGTGTGACCTCATCACTGTTTATCTAGAGTCACGGTTGCTTTTTACAAGTGCAATTTATATTATTCAGTTTGTATTGTGACAAAACACTATAAAAACAAAAATCCACGATATTCGATAGTTTCGAATCACAATGTAGAATGAACTATTGATAGTACCGATACTATTACTACTGATTATTGCAATAACAATCAATTCGATATTGAGCTTTGCTGTGTGTCCATAGTATGTACGCTTATTTATTTTGTATCGATATTGTAGATGATTTCAGCGGTCAACTAATTATCGATATTTCGGCAACGCTAATTCTAATTATGAGCTGGTATTCAATCCGAATTATAAACCATCATAACAATGCGTTTAACATTTTATTTTGTTTTGAGTTTTGAAATGCTATAATTTATTAATGAAAATAAATAAATATATGATTAGCTTATTTTCAAAGGGATTCATGAAGTAATTTCAAACAAATAAAAAAATAATGATGTAGTCATTCCCAAATTTAAAATTATTTTTGTATTTTCTTAATATTCAAGTTAGTACTGATTAGAAAAAAAATTGATGGAACTATAAAATATACGAAAGATTACAACGAATTAATTTTTTCCCAGGCTAAAATAACGGTGAGCTCCGTTCAACCCAATAATAGAACCAAGAAGTTGTTTAATTATGCACTGGATAAGCCTTGCCAGCACTTCGTCTTGGGGCCGATATTAATAGAGTCCCTCAATCTAAACAACGACTGCAAAATAAATAAGGTAAAAAAATGTTTTTTAAAAATATTACACTTACATTCACACACCTGAAAGTAAGATAGGAACTACACTATTGGAAGATACATAGTTATTTAATTCAAAAGGCGGTTTATGAGACAGTAAAGATAAGGGCAGTGACAAAATAAAAAACTTTCAATATTATTAAACAAGAAAACGTTAAAAATAATTTGACTCCGCGGAATATAAGAACCAAATTAAAAACATATTTTCATACTCAAATAGAATAGCATGCACCTTATCTACCCAGTTCCCGACTTGTTGTAAGTTTGTTTTATAACATATAATTTTACCTACTTTAACTATGTAACTTGAATAGCTACCTTGTAACTAAGTATATCCTAATAATGTCATCATCATCATCATCATATTTACTTATTTTGGCTGTCTCACGCACTGTAGGCAAACCTCAGTGGTTTTCATCAGTGCATAAAACCATGTATTTTTTGTATTGTTCTTTTACATGATAATAAAATGAAAAAAAAAACATACTTGTAACTATTTCTATTGGATCTACACTTAAATTACTTTTGAATACTTAGTACGATGTTTCGTCATTCTTAAGAATGGCAACTGTTCTATCTATCTCTTTATTGTTATGTCATAAGTATTTTCCGGCTGAACATATTTTCATTGAACATGGTTAATAAATAACGAAAATCGGTTCATCCGTTTGAGTTCTCCGATACCACAGACAGATACACAGATCGACACGTTTAACTTATAACACCCCTCTTTTTGCGTCGGGGGTTTAAAATAGGCATAACTAAAATATAATTTTAATTCTTATTTATGCATATTCTTTGTTGGCAGGGCATATACGATGTACATCTCGACATGGTGAATAAAACGACAGTGTTCCTGGGTCCAAACTTTTTCTACGGCAACTACGAGTTCAAAGTTATGGCGTTCAATAAAGCCGGTAATGTTGTGTGTGCAGAAAGCCTAGTTAGAATAGAGAAGGTCGATAGATCTTAAAATTACATGGGTTTTAAGTCGTTTCATATTTAAGTCAAAAGTCCGAAATCGTTTATTACTCAAGTTAAACGAACTAAAACATGAAGGTCGTTAGTTACCTACACCACTTATGATTCGAGAAGGCCACCCCTTCTTTCATGATTTTAACTTTGCTGGATTTGTCTTGCCCCGAATAGGATACTAACCGTATAACGGGGCCGGGGGCGAAACGAAGTTCGCTGGGACCACAGTAATAACATTAGCATTTCTCGTAAGGTGTTAGCATAGATACTCAACCATTAAAATCTATTCTTCATTGTTATTTTATATTGATCGAAATTATCTCCGTCAGTATTGTATTCTATGTAAATATATCTGCAACAAATCAACCAAGTCTATTTATAAGCCACTTTATCCACTTTTATATATTCCCGCTAAATTTGAGAGAGACGGTGAATTTGATAGAAAAAATGTCCAATTGAAAACCGAACAGTAATTCGTTCAGCGGGCGTTCTCCGCCGGGAACGTTATTTCAGAGGATGCATCTACCTTTCCCGAGCGGAGTTCCGAAATACAGTACCCATTAGACTCCCTAGTTCCCAATGTGAGCAGCTTTATTACGAACGTAAGGTGCCAACTAACAACCGGCTTCTACAGATACTGAACCCACATCCAGAAATGCAGCGAATCTCGCTTTTCATTTGCGTTCCTATACAGGGTGACTTTGAAAACATTGGCAATATTTTAACCTAAGAACCTACTCATGATTCATAGTCCCTTTCACATATTAAAATGAAAATCAATTGATATCAAGTATCATATGATGAAACTGAGAATAATCATATCAAACACTTTAGCAATGATCATTGCTTCAAATTAAAATAATAAACTACAGTTTAAGACTTTGTTTAAGATTAAAAAAAATACTAATAATAATATGTAAACGTATCAAAAAATTCCTCCGCCTAAACGGAAATCGGAGTGATACTGTACGATTTTTGAAATTATATTTTATAACAATTGATTTCCATTTTAATATGTGGAAGGGACTATAAATCATGAGTAACCTACTCATTTAGTTTAAAGTCACCCTGTATAAAGCCAGCGCCTGTGTTAAAATCATTATGATGGTTATCATTCACTCCTATCCGTTCTATTCCCTCGGCATCCGCGGGTGCCGTCAGAGTTAATAACCATATAATGTAGTCGGCGGAGCGGATAGACGCATAATATAACTAATTTCCGTGTCGCGATTAAAACTCGTTATAAATGGTCGCCGGGGAAAACTCGGAGCCTGTCACCATTACCGCAAAAAAAAAGGATTCCACATTAAAACGAGCTGAAATTTTACAGAACAAGTACCAGTATGCACAAAATAGCGGTGACGACCACGCTGTGTCTTTTTATGAAGCTTTATTTAAATAAAAAATAAACGGCTCGTACGACATGTTGCAGAAACTTTTTCACAAAACCCGTTTTTAATTTTAAAAGACGAAATATTATTATCTCTGGAACTCATTTTGACGTACAACTAAGTTGTTCTATGAATTTAACTATGTTCGTAAATACTACCAACCTTCCTCGTAATCATACAAAGCAGCACTGTAACAGTAAACGTATAATTTTCTGAATTTAAGCAACCCGCATGTGTAATTAAATTTTTATCTTCAGGATATTTTTATAAAATCTAGGCAAACAAATTACATTCGTATCTCGTCTTCCATGAAGGGCTTTAATTAAAATTGTGTAAGAAGATACTTTATTGTTATACGAGTATATGAAGGAATATAACAATAAATATTCAAACGTAATTAATTTCAGCCCGTCGTTTATTATAACCCTACCTATTAATGGTCAATATTTACTCTCAACATATAATAAATTCCTATCCCAAAAATTTTTGTTCTTTTCCCATTCCTAAATCCAGATCATAACCTTATTCAGAAAACTCTTGCACCGACAGCTAATTAATAAGTGGCAGTAAGCCAGATTACTGGTACTAAATAACAAATTATCCTTGTTTATCGTAACGAGCATTTCATTTCAATTTACAGCCTTTCGTCGACGGTTTAGACCCATTCGACAACAAAGTAACCGTGAAATTGGATGGATTTACCAAGTTTACAGCAAAAAGGGCTTAGTAAATACATTTTTAATGAGCTGTAATAATTGCGTAACAGATGACTCGTCTTAGAGTAAATCTGGGAGGTAATGGGGCTCGGTGGCACCTGAGCTTACCGCGGCGGTGCTAATTACGCAAAGCACAATATAAATTACCTCCAAACAATGACGCCCTCTCGCCTCTCGCCTCGCCCCTCCCGGCCGCTCCCGGCCAACGCACTCGCTAAAAGGTTCGCTAACATTATATAAATGGTGCGAACGCCTGTCCGCAACAGATCACAAGAAAGAGCCTAGTTATGGAAACAAGTTACCCACCCTGTGGAAACTTGGTAATTACGAAAAAATAACTTTGGACCGAAGCGACACATAACGACATTTTCAGTTTCGCCTCCCATTTTAGAAGGTAATTTAACGCAAAATATTGACGACAGGTTGAAGATAATTTTGAGAGACAGGCAAAGCGAGATATACATTTACGGATGTCATGTTGTAATAACGATACTTATCCTCAAAATTAGTCTAAAATTAAGAGATGTAAGACCAACTGAATTGTAAGAAGCTTACGTTGGTCGTCTTTATACTGTATTGAGAAAAATCACAACCAATCCCAAATTATATCCAACCACAGAAAAACAATGAGATTACATTTCGCGACATCTATTTTCATAGTAAGCACCTCTCACTTGCTTAACGGCGAACGAGAGAGAGGCCCATAAATCCAGGGACTTGAAAAGTGTTTACCCAGTTTGCAATCAAAGCAAGATTTGAACCTTGAAAAAATAAAGGTGACTATGCAAATTATTACTGCGATCCTACAGACCCGTGCAATCTTTGAACTTAAGATTCCCCGATTTATGTCGAGTCAGGAAGTTAATTATTTTTAACGGACAATGAGTTGCCTGAATTGCCTCATTATGTCGAAATGAATTGGCATTTTAAGATGTAGGTTTTGAAATAGCCTGAAAGGGAGTGATTATTCACCTACGAGTACCTTGTGCCAATTTGTCTGGTTTATTTATAGATTTTCAATATCGTTGAAAGAACATGATTTGATATTTAGAGAATAGGGCATATTGATTTGCCATTCACTCACTGTATTTGTCAACACACTCTAAACATCCTTGTTATATCGATTTCCTAGAAATAACAAGCGATTATTAACGTTATATTCTGTTAGTACGAGCAACCAAAGCATACTTAAACACCAAAGTATATTCACATTGAATATATCAACGTAAACCTGTATCCTCAGCAAAACACGACACGGAACAGATAGTACATCGTACATATTAGCATGACGTACCCAGTGCAACTTGTTCCAGCTTTGTTACAGCCATGTCCCATACTGTTAGCATTTTGGCAAGACGCCTACACTATTTACAAAACGTATTAAACTTCACCGCGACATTAACTAATGGCTTCTCATAACATGCCGTTAGAGGACACTATAAAAGACGACGTTTCGGAAAATATCGTACGTCTGTGGGAAGGTAACTCGCTTGCTTATTCACATCGGCTACAATTGTAAACGAGGGGAACGGTAACGGCATAAAATGCTAAGTAGAATCGTATATCGCTGCATTACAGTCGGTAATGGTGTTATGCATGTTTGGAATAAATCAGCTCTTCAGCGAAATTCGTAGTACGTAACGGTCGATGCCGAATGAAAGAATGAATTTCATGCGAATATGTAACCGTTAACCGATCGGTGTGGAATCAGGTCATTTAAATGCGTGACCCGTCATTAGGTGCGCGGGTCGGGCGGGCACTCGATGGGCTCGCATAATCGGCCTGTTAACGTCTCGTCGTCAGCGTAGGCACCTACGCCGGGCCTGTTTGCTGCCGTTTATTTTTACTGCATACCTAGTAACTTGAATTCGGGCCTCTACGTGACCGCACCTCGAAATTGAAATTGGCAAATGGAATTCCAGTTATTCCAGGTGCGTGATGCAATGCGTAAATGTGTTGGAGAATTATGCTCTAATCCTGATAAAGAGATGGAGGGGTCACACTCGAAATGGAAAATGATCAAGTCAGTTCCAATATGTATTACACGACGCGAATAGACGTTTCTGAATATAAATGTAGAAAGTGTGAAAAATTATAAAATACCAGGTAACTTACAAATAGTAGCATCATGCTAATGTGACATACCTGAAACACAAAAAACATAATTTTAATATAATCTAAAAATTTATAAACATCGGTAACACTATGCCATGGTCATGTTATTTACTTAGCTAGAAAATTATTCCATTATACAGCGTGTGGCCTGTAATAGGAGCAAAAATTTTAATCAATGATTCCACAGAGTATACGTAGTTATCCTGAGCTGGCCATAGTGCTCTAAAACTCAGAAATATAGTAATCCAAAGTTATAATCCGTAGTCAATGTATATCAAAATCGCTAAGTCGTTGTAGTAAGTGACAAATGTCAAATTCTATGACTGGACACATTTGTTTGCAATACATTGCTGATATAAATTTTAATAAATTAAAACCATAAAGAATTGATTACTGGTTACTTAAAGGGCTTATTTTAATTTTTTGCTCATATAACAGGTCACACACCCTGTATAATTGTGCGCTCATATTCAACATCCTCCCCACCATCAAACAGTAAGCACCCACGGCACAACATAACGTTAAAATTAATTATATGAAACAATTAGCGAAACAAGTTTCTAATGACCAAAAACATATTTTAATTTGCGCGCGCTCACAGGAGAGGGTTTTCCCCGTAATGAGACAAGCTCTACTTTATATTTTCTTGAGTGATGAATGAAAATCAGCAGCGTTTCCCGCTTTCAGAAAACACGCTGTTAATTAGTCCATTCCAATCTTTTCATTTTGAAAGCACTCAGAAAATACTCGGCTAAAATACAAAACGGTCTGGGTCGAGAGACCGTGTCACTGATAAATAGCAGCGAGTGAGTACCCTTTTTAAAGTGGTCCCCTCTTAAAATCATCTCATGCCAAACTATGGCAGAATACGCCTTGACTTAGCCATTGTTTGCCATAAAGCTATTCTAGACGCTCAGGTTGATTGATTGGGTATTACTTAAAAAACAATTCTTCCTTCAATAAAACTGAAATCCTTTTTTGCGAATCATGTAGACATGAATTTGGAAATCTCAGATTTATGAAACAAATAATTTCAACATTACTCAATAAATGTTTACTATCATGTATCACGTCAAAAAGTTGTTAATTTTTCCTCCATTAAGGTCAATATTAGAGAAAATATGACTTTTGCCTGTTTAACATAGCTGAGAAGCATAATGAGTCCAATATTACTTAGACATATTTTCCTTTGCGTAACTATTTATTTTATCCTAATGGTCCCTAGAGTTAGGCGAACGGTTTTATTTATTGAAACAAAGTATAGTCACATTTATTTGACTATACAAAATTTGAAACACATTTGAATAATCAAAATCATCGTCGATCCCTTTAAAGTTTGAAAGATTATTAGAATCATAAATTATAAATAAATGCCGCATGGCAAATACCCTCATTGATAATTCAAAGGTATAAAGGTAGTATTTCACCGGAAAACATTCTACTCTGTTCTGTAATGCTTTTAAATTTATTTATGTAAAGTTTTCGATACAGCTTTAAACTTTCTGATCAATTTTAAATAGATTTTATTATTTAAATGTTTATTATATACGCGTTTCGACTATGGACTTGCCGAAACAGCTACTAATAAGATTCCAAGAATAATATCTTGAAGAAATAACGAGGATGGGGAATGGAAATATAATCCGCTCTTCTGATTCGGATTGTACCCGTAGCCGGGATAAAACTTAATGATTCGGTGCACTATAGTAATCTCGATCAGCTAAGAAAATAACCGTTTCATAGGATTGTGCTGCGCTATTGAAATGTAATCGCGCAAGGGCTTGCTATGAACAGTTTTGACCTAATAGGATTGATAAATAAATATTAATATTTAATATTGGACACCAGTACTTATGTTTGCTGTGTTTTGGAAATCGACATCTACAGTGTACCACAACAGCTTGACCCATGACAACATTGAAAATTTTGATACATTGACCCGACCTGGAATTGAACCCGGGACTTCGGAGCTCAGATAAATACAATATTGTATGGTCATGAGAAAAATGATGGCAAGATGAACTCAGGCTGACCTTGGGACCACACAGGACGAGAGTGGCATCAGACAGAGTCCAATGGAAACAGTTAGAGAAGGCATATGTCAAAGGGCACACCGAGTTACGGGACATTTTGTAAATTAATTTGTATTATTTGTAAAGTATTTAATTCGGAAATTAAAGGCTTATCTTATCTTATGGTCAAAAGAAAGTTTATTTATGTAGAGGTATGTTACTAGAAGTCGAAGTTAAATTCCAGTCGTATCTATTGGAGCGTGCGCTGAAGTAAGAAACTAACCCAAAAGTACGCAAATTGGCTAACCCTTGTCTTAAACGGATGAGTGAAACGAATGGTGCTATTAATTCCAGAAAGACACCAGCTTCAAAGACCCGAATGCTCTATCGAGCATAGAAGACGACTAGTATATTGTATATCCGACTGCCTCAAGACTAGACAAGTTGTCATTTTTTTTATTAGCAAAATATGAAGAGGCACTATCGATATTTAAGCTAGACTCTAGTGCACTTCAGACCCGTGTCTATTTTACCTCTGGAGATGAAATAAGTAGCTTTAATAGTAACTCCAAAAATGAAAATAAAACTAGTCAACTAGACAACTTGGTTTATGATATAGCTAAGAAATGAAAACATATTGAGCTAACTTTATTGCATAACACTTTAAATCTGTGTGAAACGAAAATTTGTTACGTCATTTGACTAAAGAGCACTCAATTTCTGTTAAGTAAGGAAGATGATACGCATCATTTGCCGTGCCTAATTATTATTAATGACTGAGTTCAGGTGGATTGTTATCGCTCGGTCTCTTCAAATTACAGTTAGGAAATTAGTTAGACTTTCCAACGTAAGACATTTCTCTTGTTTGTAATCAAAGATTATTTAGGACATATTGCGTGTATGTCATTAAGGTAAATATATTTTTATCGAATTAATATAATAACATCACTGACCCAAATTGTAATACGCCAGAGATTGGTAAAGCAGAATAAGGACGTCAAAGTAATATTTCTGATATCTGCGCAAAAGTGGTAAAAGCTCGTCATAAAAATAAGCACACGGCCACTTGCTTCGTCCACTTACGTAAGTAAAAGTATATAAAAAATATAAGACAACGGTCGTTCAGCCTTAAGGGGCGATTGCCAATTCCTATACAATATCAGAAACGTTGTAGTTTCTTGGGTCTCCACATAAATCACAGAGTAAACCGCTTGTTGCATCAATACTGTCTGCGAAGAGGATTTTTCTTTATACAGTTAGGATAAATGTCGGAGAATTTGAAGCCATATATTCAGAAGGTTATGTGCAATAACTTCACATATTTATGTTTTTAAGTGTGAAATAATGGATGAAACTACTTTTTAATAAAAAATCCTTCTAAAAACCAAACACAATAACGGCCTCTTCACAATGTCCTAATTACGAAATAATGTTCTATATTTAAATTATTCGTTAGTTAGTGCTTATTTGTCGATGGTAAAACAGGCCTTTAAAGGCTAAAATTATGGATTAGACAACTCAGCGTAGAGAAACAGATTCTTTGTTAGTCCGTGCACGACATGCAAAGACTTTTTATTCCGCAAACTTATCATCAAAGGCTAAAAACATGATCCACCTCCGCTCACCCTAAGTCACACAATAATATTTTGTCACATTGGAGTTCACCTAACTCCTTACTTTCTAACACGTAACAGTTGTTTAGATCTAAGCTGCCAAAATCCTAAAAGCTGGTTTAGCACTGCATGTCAGAATGTCTAAAGGCACTACGGGGCTTAGTTTAAGTTGGGGCCTAGTCGAAGATATAATGCAACCAATCTAAATTTAGTGGTGGATTAGCAGGCTTCGGTATTAACAGACTTGCGCATTTACACGATCCATTATGACCTAATATTGTTGTGAGGGATTTGTTTCGCTTGTCGTCTTATCCATGCACGACACGGGTCGGATTTATAATGACCCAGTTTTCGAGATTTGTACAGCGCTTATCATGCACGACAGCTAGCGAAATAAGATTTTTTAAAATATGCCGTCTTAAACATTTCGAGGTTTATACCGAGTAAAATGGAATTTCTCTAGATGGGACTTGTACGTGGTATTTACTATCTCTGTGGTGATGATTTCATAATAAGAACAATACAGCTTTGTACTGAAATCTATTTATGTTAGCGACTTACCTACATTTCAACTGACCAGTTTTTTGGAGTATTTTCAATAACAAGAAATATAGGAGATAGATAGAAATATATATAACCTATACCTTAAGTACGATCAATATCGACCATCATTGTACCATTTAAACATTATCACAGTAGGACTCGCAAAGGTTATTAATTAAGGAAGGTAATGGACACGATAATCGATATGAAATACCTACATATTCTCAATAGAAGGCATACAGCTAATGTACTCGTATATGGCATCTTATTTATCGGGAAAGATGTTGATTTTGAGCTATGTAAATGCGATATTTTTTTAAGCTGTTGTCCTAAGTGGCGGTCGTGTCGGACCGGCTGTTCCTATCCACGAATAATTCGGTGATATTTCGGTCGGTTAAGGCGCCGATGTCCATTTTGCGGAAAGCGATTACGGGAGGGCCACCATTCTCGTCGAAACTGCCATTTTTACCGCACGATTTGTTCCTTCTAAATCCCAGTTACTATAAATAAGGCTACGGTTTAACACTTACGAAAAAGCTGGCCAAGAAAAATGTTAGTAAAACTATCTTGTTTTTGGTAATTTTGTTAGGTACTATAGTTTGTATTGTAGTATCTACCTACTGACTGATCGACAATGAAGATGTTCATTACATTTATACGGTTCACTATGATTTCAATTGCTACTGAAATATGTCCCGAAAACGTTTAAATTAAATTCCATCAAAAAAAGAAAAGCAGACGTTAAAAATATATGAATATAATGCTTAAAATTTACGACGAAATGAAACGATTACGGTGAAAATTTGGCAACGTGAGGGCTTTTAAAGGAAAAATCGCACACATAGTAAAAGAAAAAGGAAAGCACATAAACACAGTGTTACGATCGTACTCGTGGCAATAAGTAATCATAAAGGCCGTATCTCATATAAGCAAAGTGCCTCCACGTTACGACTTGCGAGAACGTGAGCAGAAAGAACGCGACGAACGCGCTTATTGGTACACCTGCTTACTTACAGCGTTTAACTTTAACAGCGTCTTGAATATTTGGACACCCCTGCATCTTCATCTCTACTTTTCGTACGACTCTTTTTTACAACAAAACTTTTACATTCATACCGTCACCAAACCAATTGGAAACATCTCAAGAAATCCGCAAAAGCGCAAGAAATAAAACTCATTGAAGACGGATAATAAAAACTTAAGAACCGCTTCGATATTTATTTGATACCCAACCCGACTTCCATCCGACGATCCAATTCCTTCGGCGTTAGAAGAGGACAGACATTTTTTATTTCCTATTTTATACCTACTAGTGTTTTAGTCCCGAACAAAATCTCGCTATCGAGATTTCAGGAGATTACGGTGCCTCTAGTAAAACCTCGCCCTTCAAAGTAACAGGTTCGCAATATACGGGTATCAACGTAACATATTGCATTTCTGATTCAAACATGAACGGCGGAAAACTATTTCAACTTACACTATATCAGTTACCTAGTACATTACAAGTGCACGTGAGCTGAAAATGGTAGTGGAAAAGTGGTTAAATTGAAGACGGCTAGTTGTCCTATATATTCCAACACCTGCTGCGGCTCGGGCTGAGAAATTCAACGAAATTAACCGGAATCTTCGAGAGATAGCGAAACGTACAATTTTACGATCCAGATAAATTAATGAACAACTTCACCGACGCAAACATTCCTCACAGATTTAATCCGGATGCTTTTCGAGATTAGATTCCTTTAGTTTTAACGCTGTAATTAGTTCAGGAAAACAATAAGACGCCGCCTTTGCGCTTCTTGTACATTGTTTACTTTATGAAATTTGAGATTTAACCCAAACATTATTTGGGTAGCAAAAGATGAACAAAGCGGAATTAACAGTAACTGAACAATTCAACTAATTAGTATTCCCGGGCGTCACCACGATGCGACTTCATAATTCCCAGCAAAACTTCAAGCACTTCCTCAACACTTTCAACGGTAAGAATTTAAACAATCCCCTAATTTTACTTTCAACAATCTTATAACTTGACTCACCCTTCCCGGCTTTGTAAAATATTATCGACTGACGATATTCTGTGGAAGGTACATTATTATTTTTACGAGTACATAAAAAACCTTCGGCGGAAAAAGTATGAATTGATATATGTGAAATTACAATTAAAAAAAACTAGGAAAATCTGCGACTATCACAAACGGTCTAGGTTTATGCTTCGATAAGACATAATTTCAGCAATCAAACAACAAAAAGTGTAAGAAACCTCACGTAGGCTTTATTTACAAACCAATAGCTAATATGAATTGATAGAGTTCATGCAAAGACACCGTGGAACATAAGGTGTCATGAACGATATTGGAAATTATTTTCAAACTAGCAAAAAAACGTTCACTGAACTCAAACTTTCGACACAGATGATGTCAGCACGTTTGCTGCACCGAACGACCGAACAATACTATGAATGCGAAGCAGTCAGGTTGACAAATTTAATTTTGAAACAATAAAGAGCTTCCGTGAGTTTATTTCTCGGACACACAGTGCGGCTGCGGCGGAAACTTGGCCGGTAATACAACAATATCTCGGCGAGGTGTTGACGAAACAAAACTTTAGACTCGGCAAGTTTTGCAGTGTTTACACGTACCTTTACATACATACGAGTTTCTTCCGTCCTTCTTTACAAGCCATTACCTAGCTCCTCGTTCATTGGGTGGCCTTTCTCTCCGTAATTAACCGAGGCCTGAAAACTTTAAACATTAGCTAATTTACCCGCCGGGACCACGATCGTTCCCGGTTTACATGCACATAATATACGTATACCCATGGCCTACGGTCCCAGCAAAAACTTAATCTGCCACCTAATCTAACGATTTATCTACACCAGCTTTTAACTTTGTGTTTTATTTGCAGCGTTTATTTTCTGGTCGAGTTAAGTGCACACCGAGGTCGACAGTTCGCTTTTTGTGGCGTTTTTTTACTTGGATACATAGTAGGTAGTATTTTCGTCTGAAGTATTTTCTATTCTATTCTATGGCACATTATCGTAAAAATAAGTTTTTTTCTTGTGGGTCCCGAGTCGGTCTGGGTCCGAGGTGGTTACGCTATGAATTTGATAGGTGCGCAGGTCAGTATGGAGTTTCTTACAAAGTATACTGAACGCCTCGAGTTGATACGGTGCTGTTCCCTTCACGCGTTGTTAGATTTGCTTCGTCCTTAAATCGTTTGTCGACAACGTCATTTCTATAATGATGAATTTAATTCAGCAAAGTGATTCCAATGAATTCTTATAAAAAGTTATTTTAAAAATTATACCACTTTTAAATAAGCTTTAATACCGAAACAGTCTATGCACATCATGCACCAACTCCAAAATAATTTTGAAATAGATCAGTTTTCGTTTTTGAGAAATCCTGGGACAAACGTACATACACTTACGAAACAGCATACGGGTGTGGAAGCATAACTAAATCATAATACTCAAATATTATTCAATTCCAACAATATTCACATACACAGGTCGAACTGAATACCTCCTTTTTTAAAAGGTCGGTAAATAGGTAAATTGTTCGCACTATAATGCTTCACATAATAATCTGCTAATTCCATTCAACCTAATAATACAACAGTCTATGCACATCATGCACCAACTCCAAAATAATTTTGAAATAGATCAGTTTTCGTTTTTGAGAAATCCTGGGACAAACGTACATACACTTACGAAACAGCATACGGGTGTGGAAGCATAACTAAATCATAATACTCAAATATTATTCAATTCCAACAATATTCACATACACAGGTCGAACTGAATACCTCCTTTTTTAAAAGGTCGGTAAATAGGTAAATTGTTCGCACTATAATGCTTCACATAATAATCTGCTAATTCCATTCAACCTAATAATACTAGGTATCCTAGTCACAAATGAAAATTTTGCACCTAATAACATTACAGAGCGATTTGTTGGTGATTGTCTGCCTATGTCTGAGTGATCTAGTAATTGAATAGAAATTGCTGAATTACAATCATTAATTTACAGTAATCGATAGCTGATTGAGATGTCAAAAACAATCTAAACTCTGTGAAGTTCATCTACCAAATCTATATTCAAGATTGAAGTGGATTTGAAATTATGCTCAGTATAAAATGTTATAAACTCTCAAAGGTAGAAGTTTCATACGCTGTTGAGCTCCAGAAGTTCTGATGCTCGGGTAATTTTTGAAAACGGATTTGGTGTAGGGAAAATTCTTCCCAAAGATCCCTAGCCCTTATAATTTTACGCTGTTGTAACACCTTTGAGACCCATACAATCCTTGCAGAGATCACGATTTAAGTAGACAGACCAAAAGCTTTACTAGATATCTATCTACTCGTAAATGGACTAAATATATAAATATCATGACACAAGATTATCAGCAATTTTAACATTGCTGATAAGGAAAGATAAATAAAATAAGGCATTTATTACATCTTGTCCTCGTAGCCGATAGCAATAAAATCTGAGCAAGTAGAGTTTTTTCTTCGAAAAACAAAAGGTATCACAAATAAATAATATTAGCTACATTATAAGCGTACAATGGAGTGGTGTTTTTACTTGTGGGACATTATCAATCATACCATTTCGTGTGACATAAGTGGACCCTCTTCATGCGAGCTCAAAGTTCCATTACTCACGAAGCCCCACCCACTTCTGATACGTCTAATACGCTCTCACTAATATTAAGACCTATAGCACTCTATAAAAAGCAGTCACTATCTAATGAGCCAGAAGCTTTCGATCGAGGCAATTTTCAAAGGTTAAAGATTCATATAACTGCAATTTCCTCAAGCATCAAAGGGTCTGACGCTTTAAGTCTACTGGTAAGCAAATCAAAGCTTTAAACTGTTGGTGTTCAATTACAAAGCGCCTAATAACAACAACAAAAGATGTTGTCATAACAACGAACAAAGCAATTTAGCCGTTTACACCGATGTTGCAAATTAATTATTAGTGTTTTTAATTAGGGGCCGCTTATTGAACGGTCTGTTGGTGGGATGATGGCAAAGTGGCGCCCTCGCTCCGGCTAACGATGGTTTGTTTTAATTAAACTCTGCTCGCCTTACACTACGAGCGTCTTTCTTTTATAGCGCCGATCAGATCCGAGAAAGTATTTAGGGCGCAGCTAAATCCATGAATGGTGAGAAGTACTCGTGAGCATATATTCGGTAGAAAATGTGCGCGCGTGAAGGGGTTTAGGTGATTTTTATGGAGGCCAAAACGAGTGATTCCTGGATCTTATGGCGCATAAAAACTCCATCGCTACGAGTTTGCGATTTAGCAACTCCGCGAATACTCTTACCTACTCAGCCGCCGCGAACCGCTTTGGAGCAGATCTCCTCCCCAGCCCCAAAGCTTTCAAATTACCGAGATTCGTCTCGTGAATAGCCGTCGTAATGACGGGGAAAATTCTGTTACAAACGATGAAATATTATAAATAGCATTATTTAACGACGCAACATTAATTCCGACCGATTCTGATTTTAGACTATTGGCATAGCAATTCAAATTAACAAGATCTCCCTTTACAATTGGTGTGAGATCATAAATTTTCAACACGATTTTATAATTAATTCGATGCTGACTACACCGTATTTTGGTTATTCATGTGCGGTAGCGTAATACTGGATTTATTTTAGGCCTTTGTAAAATACATACGACTTTACTACGGGTCGATCATAATGCCTAACAATTAAGACTCGGTCACACCATATAAAACTTATATAACTAAAACCATCAGCCATGTTTTTATACGTATATCTAAATTTGGACAGCTATTTGACTCTTCTTGATGCATTTTGATTGTGCACCCGAGCCTAAGCTAATCGTAAGTACACGTAGCTAAATTTAATGCCGAATGAAAAATGAATTCCAAAGTAGGTAAGCAGTAAGCACGGTGCCGTAAAAAGCGGCAGTGAGCGGGAAATCTTGTGAATTCTCATGTTAATACCGTAAATGAGTTACGCACGGCAAGTTGGCGAATTCCGTCCGACTTTTGCATATTCCTACAATTCAGCGGATAACTACCTACGCTGAGTTGCACGCTACGTGTTTTTGGATAGATGTAAAATAAATAAAACTTTTTGTGAGCGAAAGCTATGTTCTAAAATTCTACTCTACATTATATTCATAAGCTTCGTCTTGACAAAACATACATATTGTGTGTATCGGATCGAAAATAGAATTCGGTTTTATTATTTGGCATCAATAAGAATATGAAGTACTTACCTAGATAGATTGTTTAAGAAAGTGAATTTATAGATTGGAAAATTCCTTTAGGTGATCATTAAAAATTTACTACTTTTATAGTACAACTATGGCTCGCAATATCTAAGTATATTTCCTTGTTACATAATAAAGGTTAGTTATTATACCTTTAATAAGCTTTTTAATAAAATTAACGTAATATAAATTGCCTGTTACTGCCTATTAAAATCTGTGTATTATTACAAATTTGATTTAATCCGCTTTCAGCCTATTTAACGGGAAATCCAACTTTAGCTAGGCGGATATAGATATATGTGGGATTTGTTAAGGCCTCCTATTTGTTAAAACAAACAGGATCCAAGTGCGCTCGTACCCAATCCCGAAAACATTATTAATTAGGAATGATATTTCCACACGAATCGTCCGCTTTCATTTAATTTCAATGCCACACAAAACCATATTTAATTACTCGTAATTTCCAAAATATAGACTTAAGTATTTGGAACATAAAATTAATACACTGCCGGGTCGCAAAGAATACCCTTTGTGTAACTGATCCGCAATTTATAGCAATTATTATTTGTTTTGGAATAATATATTAAAATACATTTCTGGTTCAAAACGGAAGTGTATTAATTCTATTTATGAATTATTTATTTCTTTAGTGGGATAAGAATACCATCATAACATAAGTATATCTACTTCGATCGAGCGAAAAATCAAACATTTTTAATCAGGAAAACTAATTATTTTAGTCAGTAATTTTTGTTAAGTGAAAACATCCTGAGGCTTCACGAGGAAATTACAAAAGAGTTTTTAAAATAAATAAGTATCTATCGTAGTAAAAAGAGACGAGACATTTTAAATTCTAGCTATAAATTGTCCACCTGCGGAGGCTATAAAAAGCGGCTACAAGAAACCACGTGGACGAGACGCTTTGTCAAGGATGTCAACATGAAAACGCTACAAATGAAATAAAATGAGTTTGCAAAAATAGTAATGTAATAAAATGCGTAATCAACTGTTTTTAATGTAAGACGATATTATCAAAGGATGAACATAGGTTAATAAATTTCACTTTATTTCCATCAGATTGAAGCGTAATTAATTTTACTTTATTTCCATCAGATTAATTATATTTTTATCCTTACTTATAAAGCAAATTGTTATCTTTTGAGTCGCATACCTACTACGACTATTCTTAAGTGACAAAGAGCTGTTACCAAGTTTTTGATTAAAAGTTACTAATATCATAAATTATTAATCCAAGATACAACATGGAATGCACTACCACGTGAATTCGAATGTTTGATAGACGAAACGCAGCCCTAGATCAAGGCGGTATTAATCGCGTAGAGATATTACGATGGCATTGTTAGTAAACAGCAATATTTAGTGGTGTCGTGACAGTAATCCGAGCGGTGCAGTCAAGCGGCGCTCATCACAAATTCTAGGGGGCGCCGCGCTAAATGTAGGCCACGAAGTTCCTACCGCCCGCCGGAATATTGCTTTGTCACTTGGCGACGTCGCAGCATCCCTAAGCCCAAGTAATTGGAAATAGTTGAAATAGGCGACTCGTAGCTACATTGCAACCGCCCGTCTAGGTAGCTATCTATATAAGGTCACCTCGTTTCAAGTGATAATATTTAAAAGGCCGATTCAGCACAAAAAAATAATCATTATTTTTTTAAAAACACTTAGGGTTTTTATTCGCTAGTTTTTGAGAAAATTGGAGGCACTAAGGTATTTTTTTTCAGACTTTTTTATTTATTAATTAAGGCTAAGATTAGAGAAAACTCAGATTTGGGCATTGAATTGAGAGAGACGAAGCCGAACACGTAGATAACTTTTTAAATTGTCAGGGTGCTGTTTTAAAAAAAATGATATTGTTTATTTTAAAGAAAATAATAAAAAATAAAATTTTTCATAAAATAATGATAGTGTCCTGTTTCTATAGTGTATACAAAGCCACTGTTAAAATGATTTGACCTTATATAACCCCACTTTTACTAACCGCACACTTTTTGCAACTCAACAAGCGGCCAGGGAATGCAATAAAACACGAACAAATAAAGGAAGATAGTGGTCTTGATGGCTGATAAAGTGCGTATACGAAACCATTATTTTCGCCCCATGATTGGCCGACGAAAACTAGAACGCGAACTACTTGGCACTGAATATTCCGTTTGCATTGTGTATACGGCTTCATTAATTTTATTGCACAAAAATAATAAAAAGGACGTACAAAGCCTTGAGTATTAGCAACTCCATTGTTAAGTCCGTTGAAAAGAATGGAACATATTTTTTCTTTACCCTTTTTAGTATGTTTTACGTAATTAAAGATAGGAGCCGTTCACACGATGATAAGTGATACCCGTCCTCAGCACGATGGCATTGTTAATCCGTTTACGACCCCGCAAATCTTTTAACGCTTTCATCCCATGAGAATAACAGGCTGAATTTAGAACTTGTGTCGTCAAACATTCATAATGTAAAAGGTAAAAGGTACTCAGTACAAATGTTCTCGTTTAAAATGATTATAGGGGTAGACTACACTAACGTAACTGTCTGATTTCCTAATCATTTTATAAAACTAAAAGAACTTTCCACAATTGGATACAAAATAGCTTTTCTAAATCCGACGTCCTACGTGGGTCATTTAGAAGTCTGCGACAGCGGTCAAATACAGCAGGAAAAAAATGAGTTAGCACAAAAACCCGCCAAGAAACCGGAGCAGTCAAATTAAAAAAGTCGTAATAAACGATAAGTGCCGCCGGGGGAGCCTCGCGACCGCAAAGCGCGGAGACGCAGCTCAGCAATAAAAGAAAGCGAGAATTTCGTAGCGCCGTAGCCCGTAGCGCTGTAGCGTCGTAGCGCTGTAGCGCCCGTAGCGCGATCGAAGACTTACGCCTTCATTATGGTAGTGCACAAAATCGAGTCGGCCATCAACAACAAAGCATCAACACTAGCCGCTTTCATTGATATAGAAGGGGCTTTTGACAAAACTATGCACAACAGTATTAACCATGCCCTAAGAAAACTAAAGGTAGAACCAGTAATAACAAAATGGATAACGGAGCTGGTCAGCAAAAGGGCAGTCCAAATAACCACACACACTACCACGCGTGCGACAGTAGTCAGGGGATGCCCACAAGGTGGCATCCTATCTCCGCTCCTATGGAATATAGTAGTAGATAGCCTCCTGAGTAAACTAAATGAAAGAGGATATACTACTATTGGATATGCGGATGACTTAGCCATACTGATAAACGGAAACGCGGAAAACCTCTTATGTGGCATAATGCGTGCCGCTTTTCGTATCGTAGAAAAATGGTGTGACGAGCACCAGCTGTCAGTAAACCCGAAAAAGACAGAACTCATCCTTTTCACCAACAAAAGGAAGTTACCAGAACTACAGCTACCAAAATTGTTTAACACCGAACTAGCTCTCTCATCACAAGTGAAATATCTGGGCATCACTCTAGACAGTAAACTGAATTGGGGGAGCCATATCGATGATAAAATGCAGAAGGCCTGTATAGCTTTCTACCAATGTAAGCGACTTGTTGGCAAGAAATGGGGTCTTAATCCCAAGATCACACTGTGGCTTTACACATCAGTTATCAGGCCTTCGCTTACCTATGGAGCAGTTGTATGGTGGCCCAGAACACAACTGACCACGATTAAATCTAAACTTCAAAGCCTACAACGTTTAGCAAGCATCGCAGCCACAGGATGTATGAGAACCACTCCATCAGTCGCGCTAGAGTTTCTCCTGAATTTAAGACCGCTTCATCTGGTAATCCAGGAGGAAGCAAAGGCAGCTGCCCTTAGACTCAGAGCGAACGGGCTATGGAAACAAAACACAGTGACTACACATTCAAAAATCCTAGATAGGACCCTGAAAGAAAAACCGCTTTTGGACGCACCCATGGACAGAACACTAAGCCAACATGTCTTCGACAGAAGATACAATATCCAACTCACTGAAGAGCCTAGAGACAGCTCAGGTATAAAGGAAGTTAGGATATACACAGACGGTTCCAAAACCTCACAGGGCACAGGAGCTGGAGTCTTCTCGAATGACCTAAACATTAATATATCAACAACTCTAGACAAACTAAACACAATCTTTCAAGCAGAATGCATCGGCATCACTAGGGCAGCACAGGCGGTTGCAGCCAGAGATGTAAAAGAACAACACATTAAAATCGTCTCGGACAGCGCATCGGTGCTTCAGGCCCTACAAAACAATAACATCAAATCTGTCCTTATTTGGGAGTGCCATAAAGCACTCCAATCTATAGCAAACACAAATAAGGTAACCTTGCAATGGATCAAAGGACACAGCAACTCACTAGGCAACGACGCAGCCGACGAACTAGCCAAGAGGGGCTCAGCGACAACGGTATATGGCCCGGAACCATTACTACCTATACCGCAGGCCCAAATAAGAACTTGGCTACGTGCAGAAACCGAAGCAGCACACCAAGCAGAGTGGAGAAATGGTGAAGGTTGCAGGCAAACAAAAGACGCAATTCCGGAAGCTTCGAAAAGGCTTGCCCGCAACCTCATCCGGTTACCAAGAGACAAATTGCGCATAGTTATAAGCACTATAACTGGCCACAGTCTCTTAAACAAACATCTATTCACAATAGGTGTCACAGACAGTCCCCTATGCAGAGGTTGCATGGAGGCAGAAGAAACACCACAGCATGTGCTCATGGAGTGCGTGAGTGTGGCGGAACAACGGGCAAACATTCTCAAATCCCCGGCTACATTCCCGGAGGCCTTTAGCAATCTAGGCAGATTGCTAGCCTTCTGGGAGAGCCTGGGGTGGCTAGAATGAAAAGAAGGGACATACGTACAATGGCCCAATCGTGAGGCTAAGTGCGGAAAACACCCCAGCCAAACTAACTAACTAACTAACTAACGCCTTCATTATTATTGGATTCATTGTTTTTCGCTTGACGCCACCAGCCATGTAACATAATTCCTTGAATAATTCATGAAAGCATTCGTCGATAATAAAAACGACGCTCTGTAATTTGAAGAGATGTTTCACCTTTTAAATCACGTCACCTCCCTTCATGTCGGAGCCAGATTGACGTGTACACGTTTTCTTCAAATATCCGGTATACATAATAGCTTACGGGCGTTTTGTGTCGAAAAAACGACGTAATTGAAAATATCGACTGGCTGTCATGCCCACGTTTATTATGGTGAACGCACTTCATGCTTTGAAGAAATTGTAAAAAATTATAAAATGAGCAAACAGGATATAAATTATTTTACTTATAATAAAATCGTTTACCTGAACGTTAACCGAAAGTAACGAAAGAAAGTTTTTAACCAACGTTCAATAAATCATTTAATGTTGGAAACGCAAATAATTCTAGGAAACAATATGTAATCGGCAAACGTTCCATCAAGTATGTAATCCCAAAGAAAACGAGAGCGTGGCCGAGCAAGGCAAACTCCGATTTGTATGAAATTGGCAGTTGCGAACCACGACCGTGTATGCAGTCACACAAAATACGCGCTGAACTACACATTTCCACCATCACATTCGTGGAACTTAACTCTCATACAGTATATATGCCGTAACGAACTAAACTTGAACATTCAGCCGTGAAGTTACTCGTGTTTTAACAAATTTGTTTCTAATTCATTGAATAAACTAACGTTTTAATATTCATTGAATAAATAATTTGATTTTGGGTCTCAAAGATTTGCAGGTAACATTTCAAATTAACTGTAGCACTCTTAAACCCAACTTTATTGGCTAACCTTATGAATTTTAAGTAGTGCTTTTGAAAAGTGTAATGTAAATACGTAGACTGAAAAATTTACAGATTTAATTATAAAATTCTGAAACAGACTAATGAATAATAATTAGTTATATTGAAATATGTTTCAGTCAGCTTTAAAACGAATCAAATTACGTATTACTATAACATTTCAATTAGTTATGCTATCATTCTGATCGCGATAAGTCCGTGCAATCCTATCGGGTTGCTAAATGTATCCTGAAATTGTTCAGTGTAACATGCTAATAATGTCATAAGGCGATTATCAATCCTGCCATGTCAATGAGATCAAGATCGTCCGCTGTGTTGATTGATATTGCAGCCATGGTCGCTGGGTACCTAACTATAATAATCCAATAGCAATAAGTATTATAACGCATATGTATATGCAGCAAATATTAAAGTCGATCGAGTACGTCGTACAATCCTACTTACTTGAAATTATTACAATAAAATATAACTTCCATTGTTCATTCTCATTGTGACCATAATTATGTAGTAATTAAGAGCGTAATTTAATAACGTTTATGAATAGAATGGCATGTAAATAATTATTGCGAAATTCCTGAATTCTCAGCTCAGACGCCACCCTAACTTGGTAATTGGTTTACTTCAAAGCTGGTGTTGTTTTATTAGTATCACGTATACGACTCTGTGTGTTATATCTCAAAATACGAAGTATAGGTATTCTGGGAAGAGAAGATGAGAGAAATATCAAGACCGTTATTGCTTCACAACGGTAAACAAGGACGGATTGGATCGGCTAGGGTAAATTAATGTATTATTTTAAAAGCTACAGCTCTTCCACTCTGCGCACTCTGCGGTCGGATTACGGGCCATTCTGTGACATAATTGGCACCAATATAGCGAAACGGCGATGCTGCCCGTAGCTCTGGCGCAAGATGCGGCTCTGATCAGTATGCGCCGCGCGCGCCCGCACCACCACCGGCTGCAATATGCTCAAATTGCTACGTGGTCCCCACATTTTCCAACAAAATCCACACCACACATTCATACCACAACTCATCAACGAACACGTCCAACCCAATACCCATGTAACTCTTTAATACACCAATTAATCATCGGTTCCGGTTGATTCAATAGTTACCTACCTGAAGTAAATACCGAATCCCAAAATTGTGTTTGTATTTCCGGCACGTAAGCAAAGTAGCGATAATATGAATTTACGGCTGGGATACACTCAGTTCGACGTTTTATTGTATCGTATGAATTATATCAGCGTTCGATTATCTATACATATAAAAGGCTTTGTCCTGAATGACTGACGGATCAACGCACAGCCTAAACCGCTGATCGTAGAGACCTGAAACTTGGAGGGTGTGTTCTTTGTATGACGAAGGGATCCGATAAGAAGGGATTTTCTGAAATTTCACCCCTAAGGGGTTAAAAAGGGGTGCAAAGTTTGTATGGGAAAATGTGATTCCTTGGTCTGATCTACTTCAAATTTTGTATAAACATTCTTTAAAAATAATAACGAAAATTGTGTATCAAATTTTATTGAAATTTATCTTGTGACGGGGTTAAAAAGGGGTAGAAAGTTATTTTGGGGATGATTGGCTATAAAGTTAATATAAATACTCTTTAGTGCTTATGCTTAAAATATTTTTTATTTCATTTTTGACAATCATTTGACATATCTGAGACACAATGCAACACAATGTTTTGACACATGTTTGTTATTACATTTGCTCTCGAGAAGAGATTTTATTCCTTAAAATAGAAAAGAATGTTTTTTTTGTGTTGAAACAGGGTAGGTATCAAGCGGTCTGTGTCCAGTGTAGTATGTAGATCGTTTGTTCATATTGTTGGTGGACATTCTATGCTGTTCCTGCGGTGGATGGGTATCCGACCTGGAACTTTTCTGCAAATTTTTCTTGGGGGCCTATGTTAAGCAGTGGACGGCCTTGGGTGTTGATGATGATGATGGGGTTGATCCCTACATATAATTTTCCCTTTGAATTCAAACAAAGCTCAAGTTCAAACTCTTAAGGTAGCGGGAGAAGACTTGAGGGAATTTGCTTCTCCCACAGCCATATGTTATGTGGCATGATGCTGTGTAAGCGCACAGAGTAGCCTGGTCTTTTTAGCACCCGAAAGAAATATACGATTGACGAAAAGCGTAAAGTATTTCCATTACGTTGTAAAATAAAAGATACTATCCCCGTGTAAGTTTGACCAGATTAAAGACCGGGCTACGTGTTGAGTCTACACAAGGTATAACATTTGTCTATAAATTAAAAACTGACGTTATTGTTTGTTTGGTTGAAGGCGCTAATCACAGGAACTATTGGTCCGGTTATAAAATATATTAGATACTTTGTTAAATAGTAAATTTATTTAATTAGTTTAATGCTTAGAGGCTTATAAATATTTTTGCTACGATCTATGGAAACGAAGTAAAACTAAAACGTGCGTACGAAGTCGCTGGCGGGCCGCTAGTATTACAATATATTGCAATAATAAGGGGGTGAGCACTAAACAGGAGTGCCGATATAGAGGCGCTATTGTACACATGAGATAGATATATGGATGAGTAGCTTAACCGGATTACGGCCCGAGGCGGCGGCTGATTATTCCGCAGCTTGATTTACGATGACGCGATACGGTAAGGCGTCGCCGACCTGCTTACCTAATAGAGGACCGGGCCCAAAACGGACAATTTATAGTGTCACACATACCGATACAATCAATTCTGGACGGCCGGGAAAACAGTGTAAAATATGAGACCACCATGTGTCAATATCTACATCAAAGAGGGTCTAGTCGAGTCAAGTGTCCGAGTTTTGGGGTCTCTCTCACGCGGCGGGTGCTCCGAAGGAGAGGCACAGAGAAAAGGTAATTTAAATGCGGGTCATGCTAGTGATTAGCCCGAAAACTGGAGAAGAGGCACCTTGACCCGCCCACCGCGCCTACATTTGCGAACGTGAATAGAACGCCTTAATAACTTCACCCGACTTTTATCTCTGCACTTCAGATGAAATTAATAAAACTGTCGGAAACTGAAGCAGACGTGTCCTAAGTTAAATTAATATGATGCTCAAGTTGAAACAAACCGGACTGTTGTGACGGCAAATATTGATTTAACTTCACTCATAAACTAGGAGTTGAAACAGCTTGGGTTCTATTTAATCTACTAAACTACGGGATTCCCGAGCAATCTACAATTCCTTGAATTGCTAATAAGTTAACGCTTCATTGCGGATATAATACATACGAACCTGTGCCGCCTAGTTGGGCCACATCAAACGTATACTCGTAAAGGCTTTACGTTTATCCTTTATGGAACGAGAAGGGACATTGCCTTTGAATCTTTGGTAATCTGTAATACAAATTACGGTACAAATAACGTGATTCGCAATTTAATGTTACCTTAACCTTTAACTTGGGTAAAAACATTAGAATCCTTTTGGGAAAAGGTAGTGACAGTAGAATTATTCATTGTACACGTAATAAACATTATAAAAGCTTAAACGATATCCTAATGGTGTCCTATATACCATGAAAACTTATTTTCATATTTATGAAGCATTCATATTTTTTCCTGAAGCTGTCACCAACAGAAATAATGGGAGGAAACTACGAAAATATGGCAAATACTCGTGGATTTAGAGTTATTGGACTTGTTTGCACTTCATAAGTGATTTACTGAACTTAATTTATTGGTTTAGTGATTGTTTTACAGATGGATTGAAATACGTTCAAATGACATCCTGCCTGCCAAATATGTTTAATCCATTCTTTATTAACGCGTGCCCTCTTTATTGACGTTACGTACAAATGCTAAGACAAAAACGATAATAGCTACTGCCAAGAATCAGTTAAAGTAAGAATTGCTCAATACCTACATATCGGAACGAGCTAAACCCATCTCTTGTAGGGGTACTAGGCAATTGACAGGTTCGTGTGACAAAAGCCAATCCCAGTAATAGCCCAGATGGCACGATAAATTGAGTAAAATACAGGATTGTACAGGTACAACAAACCAGATCACATGAAGGCTTGGAGATGCTTTCGCACGTAATGTAATCAATCAGCCATGCTAGAACCTCTGAGCGTTTATTATCGGTAGAATATTACGGAGTACACAATTAACGGTGCGGTTCTATACAAAAGCACGTAAGAGCGCGCCCATACCGCGCCGCGGTTCATATAGAAGAGGTCTAAGGCCGCGGCACCATCTCTACGGTGCGGCGCCGTACCGTGCTACGGCGCGAATTCGTGCCGTAGCGCGGCGCCGCGCCGTAGATTTCCACGGCGAAAAAACGTGCTGTAGCGCGGCGCCGGACTGCGATGCGATATTTTTGTTATATTTGTGTTTAAAACTTCTTTCCCTTTTTTTAATCTATCATAATTATCTAGCTAGTTAGGTAGACGCAATGTGGTGGGCGGCAGGCACCAATGCTCCAAATCACACCATGTGCATACCAGTAGCATTCTACGGCGCCGCGCCGCGCTACGGGGAAATCTACGGCGCGGCGCCGCGCCGTAGAGATGGGGCCGCGGCCTAATGATTAAAACGTTTATTGCTACTAATATAATAAACTCGAAAGAAACTCCATCCGTCAGTCTATTACCGTTTCAAATCAATCAACTGAAAGGATGAAAGTTTGTACAGGAAATCCGATGTTTGCGAGTGAAGTCGCGGGAAATTGCCACTTTTTGCACAACCAGATTTTGTACAACATTATCTATCGAGTGAGCAGCAGTGAGAGGGTCGCATTTTAAAGCGACGGAGGTCTCGGGTCGGGCCAAAAATATACCTGGATTTTTCTGTTCAGAAATTCTCAGGGTAGCCCGGAGTTTGGAAGTTGGCGGTGTTTCACCCCCGTGCCTCGGAAAGCCGTTGGTCCAGCGCCTGATCTCTCTCCGATCGTGTCAGATTGCTGTCCCATCGGACTATGAGAGTGAAAGGAGAGAGAACTAGAGAGTGCACCTGTGTTTGCGCACACACTTCTGCACTATAATATGTCCCGCGCAGTCGGTTAGTCGTTGTGACTGGCCACCGTAGTCGAAATCGGCTAGGGGGACTATCTATCGAGTACCTAGTCTTTCGAGGGATGTGTGATTGTTCTTAAAATATATCAACGGTAATGTATGCAGCAAGTGTTTTTTTTTAAAACGTCATATTTTATTGGTTTGAGGTTAAAAGACTTACCTGAATTCGGCTGGTTGTCAGAATTGGGCCGCGCCGACGGTGCTCCGTCCCTGGCCTCCACCTCCAACGCGTACGCTCCTTGCTTCTCTCTATCGAAGACCACCTTCGTGAAGATCTCGCCAGTCTGCATACTGATCTCGAAGAAGTCCTTCCCCTCGTTCCTCGGCGAGTCCACGATATAGTAGTACACCTGAAGCAAGCAAACGTCCCGTTTAGCGAATCGCATCCGATGGGATTAAGGATTTTATTTACGGAAAACGAAATCCACCGTGCCAGGGATTTACTCCTAAACTCTCAACCCAATATGTGCTGAGAAATACAGTCTGACATTCGAGCTTCGATAGGATTTTTGTAACTATGAAGTTTACGAGTGACAAATAAGTTTAGAGTTCATTTTATAAAAAATACTGGTTTAGAAACATAGTTGATACTTTTATGCTCTCTAATGCTGAAGAATATTTCATATACACTATATTTTTAGTGGAATTCGTTTTAGCTACGGTATCTATCTCGTGAGAACATCAAGACTAGAGTTTTAACTTTTTAATATAATTTGTGAAAATGTACTTTGATGTTCTAACTGGTATAACAAACAACACATTTCAGAAAAACCCAGCAAACAATAAGTTTTGAGTTGATGACTTTTACCACAGTTACCTCAACACCGACAGATTCTTATTACAAAAGTTGCTACAGCTTAACTAGCTTAACCAATGGTTACAGTTCTAGTTAAGGACAGAGAAAAAAAACCTAAGCCCATTCAAACTGAACTAGTTTTGACCAGAGTTGCACAGATAGCAAGATTTTTCTAATTTAAAATTCTATCATACATTCGTTAATGAAGTAAAACTTTAGCTTTTTGAAAGACTATTAAAAATTATCTATCATTTTTGCATACTTTTGTCCAGAATTGTATAAGAATTCTATGGCCGCATAGTCAATAAACAGTCCTCGAGATTTCAGCAAAGTTTTTAGTTTTCGGTAAATCGAAATGTAACTTCGTTCTCGGAACTAGTTCAAGTCCGTTTCAACGGGACTGTTTTGAACACGAGAGAATGTAGAGAGTTTCGTATATAACATAGCTTTTGTTATTGTTGTCGGAAAATAAAAACACTCGTAGTACTCAATCAAGAGCAGGATATAACTAAAATACACGTTCCGTGGTTTGCTATAATAGATTTTTAAAATATAGATACTATTTACTGCTGCATGTAAGTATTATATCTAAGAACAGAACATTCTTCACCTACCTAACTATGCATAGTTCTTGAGACCAGATATTATATTAAAATTTGTAATGTAATATTAAAAAAAATATCAAAATATAATATATTTTTTTAGGTATTACAGCATTCACACACTCTTTAACATTGCTGTAGAGACCAAACTGTTCATTTTGTCGTCGTGAGCTACACATAGGAACATATTTTATTTTGAAAACTTGCACACAATGCCCGGGAGGTGCGGAAGTGATTCTGTTTCCTCCATAAGAAAAGCAAATGTTTTAGCAATACCCAACAGAAGAATTATTAGATACACAAGTTTACCGTATCGATAAATCTCTTGCGTTCGTTATCCACTGAAAACGTCATAAATATCTAACAGAAAGCATTTAAGTTTCAAAGGCAGTAAAACGTGGACCTACAAATGTTCGCATTCTCACATTTTGGCATCATGAAAACTTATAGAACGATAACAAAACTTTTACGATGGCTATGAATTATCGAAACTGTTCAGTTCTACAATCAAAACTTCAGGATTTTTCATGAAAATGGGTAATGTGGTCATTTAAACTGCGCAATGGTAATTTCTGTGGACGAATAAAATTTCAGCAACTAAAGGTAATATCAACATGCAAGCGATGTGTTTAAATTTAATTCTTATTTCTAATATCGTATCTTCTAAAGAAATATGTTCCATTCCTAATATAATGAACAGTTTAAATCACCATACCGCGGAAATATAAAAGACATGAATAACTTGTATTTAATACCAATTCTGAGAAATACGTAAAAGTCTGTCAAATACGTATTTTAGGAAATAATTGCTTAGGATTCAGGTAAGGTAGACAAAACGTAAAGTAGACATCGTTGCATCAGAGATCAAGTAAATACTAATATTTGGACAAGCGCAAGAAAGCTTCTTTAGTTAGCAATTCAAACATGTAACTTCATTAAGTTGGTTACCAACTAACGCATCTACATCAATAGTTGTCTAAATCAGCCACAAGTTCGTCCATCTTACGAGTGGCGAGCTCTGCCCGTTAGACCCGTACATATGTTTGAGTTGAGTAAATCTCGGCATACAGGAAATTCTAACAGGCGCTACCTGCCTAACTGAAACGTCTCTCAAACTTTAACGGGAACTTTGAAACAATAGCTTAAAGCCAATTAGCGATTCTAATAACGAAGCCCCGTTAAAAATATTTAAAACGAATTTTCGAACTTATTTCTCAAGCTTCTTATCGATGGTATTAAGTAGATTTATCAGTGTAGCTTTTTGTTTAAAGTAGCCATCCACATAAAAGACCAACAATACTTTGATACATTCCCTGTATCAACTAGGCATAGTCAATCGATTTTACAAGCCACATAGAGATATATACATATATCGATAAAAAAACTGACAACAACAATCCGTGAATGACAATGAAATAAACTGTCTGCAAAGCCATACTAAACGAAGGCAATCTATTTAATAATTCACAATCGCGCAATCCAAATCGCAATCACAGCGCGCGAGAATTGCATTTTTGTTTTCACTAGCAGTAAATTATAGACAAAGTAAAATTGCGATGGCTGCATATTTGCACAAAATATACACTGTGTGAATGTTTCAACATTTACGTGTCCTAATTTAAGCAGGGAAGGCTCAAGTCAAGCATAAAATCAGTAAATACCGAATGTACTGCCCGTAATATTTCTACTTGATTTTGGATTACGAATCGTATACCTTATTAGCAATATGTCCTCTATTTGTGTGTTTTAGGGACTGTAATTTATAATGAGTCTAGATTATTCTTGTGGTTATAAATCGGTATAACAATAGTACGAAATAATAAAAATTTTCGTGTTGTGTAGTGCTGGCAGTTAGTACCGAAAAATCTGTTTTAATCTTAACTGTTTCGATATTTTGCAATGTAAAACGCGTAGCCGAATGCAAACAGAAAATACACAAGCAGTTACTAGTACGTATTGCTTTTGTTATGGATCTAAATGGGCTGTTAGCCTCAATGCAAGGCGCAGTCTTGTTTGCTGTGGTAAGAAAATCCATTTTAACAACACATTTTAAGGCAGGTATTCGATTTCTGTAACAGTGTTTTGTTTGAGCTCCAAAAGGACTACACACTAGGGCGAGATATTCACTACACCTATTTATTATATATCAACCTACAATTAACCGGATCCCTAATAGGTATAAATTGGGACAATACACCGACTTTGTAGTCAGTTATTCGAATGGCAAACGCCCTTACGCTAGTTAATTTTCCATAAACGGAACCTACGAACAATTATTACTTACTAACGTTTTCCGTTTGAGTTGATTGAAATAAATTATGTCTCGGTATTAGTGTTTGTCTTTTGTTTGACTAATGCTGCTAAAATAGGTGTATTTGTCAAGTTTCTGATAGAATTAAGAGTTTATCTGTTTTATCCAAGGTAGAGCTTTACCATAACGACGGATAACGTCGACATCTTATGAGATTATTTATTAATATCTCCTTCTTCCATTTTATAACGAGTCAATATGAAAAAAAAATATCATTTTTAATCATAACAAGTTATTCTATCTCACCTGATTGTTAGGGAACGTGCCGTCCTTGTCGATCGCGTTGACCTGTGTGACTTTTGTGCCGATCGGCTCTCCTTCCAACACCGTCTCCTGTTCTCGCTCGGTGAAGAGTGGGATCTCATCGTTCACGTCTTCAAGCATGATGTACACCGTTGCCTCTGATGCCAGTTGCTGGGCGCCGTTGTTCTGATGGTGATTAGGATAGGTTATAAATTTTCATGTACGGACAACAGCACGTCAAGGTAAACACTGCGGCATCTTATGCAGTTGTAATAAGGGCTAGTTTGTAACAAAAGCGGGTAACCTGATGTGCTGGCGACTGTACTTACTAATACAATAATTATGTATGGTTGGTCATTGTAAACCCAAAATTTGTAGTCGGCATCTAAATGCGTAGGAGGTAATAACTATATATTGCAAATAAAGAATATTAAGGGTCTGTTTCACCATGGAGAAATATGCAAAAGCCAGCAAATAATTCATATATGAAACATCATTTCGTATGAAGTATTTGAAATAAAATCAAATCAAATCAATTATTGCTCATAGTCTCATAGTCATAATATTGGTCAGATAACGTTAACCGAACTTACTAGGATATTGTGAAAACAACTCGATGAAGATTTTTGATTCCGATTTAGTTAAATATACTTTTAATATACGGCACTGTTCGAACAGACATGTGACGGCAATTCATGCATTTTTTTTTCAACCATTTTTTTATTAATCTTACATGATTTTAATTTATAATTTTATTACTGAATAATGTTATAACTTGTCGACATTTAATTTAGTTTTCTATGTATGTTAATTTAAAACCATAGTTTTCATTATCAATTTACCCTTTTTATCAAACATTTTTTATTTTATTTTTTAAATTAATTTAGTTACGCTGTTTTAATCCGAATGAAAGTTAAATGAAATTATATAATTTTATGTTAATTTAAATGAAGTGAGATACAGTAGAACCCCGATAGTACGTCTTTTCCCGCATATAACGCTCTTTTACGTCAGGCCCTACAACTTGGAGTATTTTTTCATATATTTGTTTCCCGCTTAGTGCGCTCTATTTGGATGAAATTTGTAATGGTTGAGGGAAAAATGGTTCAAAAAACGAGTGCTTAAAACACGGCTTAACACGTTCCGGGACAGTGCCCGCCTACAGGCGTGAAAACAATAAAACATCTATTGTGTCTGGAGTAGTGTCCCGGAACGTGTTAAGTACTCGTTCGCTTGCAGTCGCGCACGGACCGTACTAGCTTCAATATGCCGAGGTGCTCCGTGAAAAAGTGCAAAACAATAATTTTACTGACTAAAGATGATTAATTTTATTAACTGACGGATAGAATGTTAATCTCGATATGCTAAATGCAAGTAAGTTAATGTTTTAAATGATAATCTAGTGATGGTAACTTGTGTTAAATTCAAACCGATAACTATACTGACCCTGTATCATTGTATTGATAACTTAGTCATTTTATTAGGTACTCGTACCATAAAACTAAACTGAGATTTTTTACTCTGCTTTATTGACGTTAATATGTCTCTCGGGGATATAACAGTAAACACAAGTATGACTTATTTTGCCCGCGTATGTTATTTTATGCTGACAATTTCCCGGATGATTATGCTAATACGAAACATAAAAAATGGCCTTAAACGCTGTTGGTACAACGAAAGCATACGTAAACGCGTTTTATGTCCCGAAAAAACTAGTATAAAGATGGATACACAATATGACCAGACACTTTATTATTACAAATATCTCAGAAAAATATAATATTGGACACTAATAAACAAAATAACAAATTAACAAAGATCTTTGGTAATGTTACTGCTCATACTCCTAAAACTTTTAAAATTCAGGGCACGTTTCACGATAATCCTGGCGAAATCTAAGGTGAACTCGCTTACAAGTACGTAAACAAACACATCAGCATTGTAAGGCAAACTTAATGCACTTTCCGTGAATCTATGTAGGAAGACTAACTAAAATAGGCAACCTATTTTGGGTTATATGAGATTTTAAACTTTCGCGTTGCATTACAATGAGAATTAGACATGACGAAATGACATGTCTAATTCCTATTTTAGGTTACCTATTATTAAGCATTCTACATTCCTTATCGGTTGAGTGGTCCCCAAAGGTATTAATTTCGCCAATTATTTAAATTGCGTGAATGAATGTTATAGCGTGCTATGCAAAATCCGTAAATCTCTAGCGTTTTCATCAGCATTCAACAATCCGATTAATAAAGATCAAAATCCAATTATTCAAAAAATACAGATTTGTTTTTTCTATCTGGATAGTTCATTACAAGTAATTCAAATCGTTTGTAAAATAATATCGTACATTTTGCAGAAATAATTTATTTTTCGATAGCTTTGCTACCGGCTATTGAATTCGGAAGTTCGAATATGCTATCAATTTCATTTCGAAACATTTGTTCAGCTGAAAAATAAACTTATAACTATACAAGATTAAGTGACTGTGTCTGAAATCTGAATATGCACGGAACGACACTAAATTGAATTATTTCATTATTTTACAGGCTGTATAGTAATTGATATCTATCACAGTCGTCTCTGTTAGTTATTTTAGGAATGATTAAACCCTAATGCTGATTGAATAAATCATAAAATCACTGCTCTACTCTCGCATATCTTTACCATTTAAATCATTATAATAGACATAAATGGTATTTTTAGAAGGTCTATGAATATTTTATTACCAAGACAGAACCTTTAACATACGCGATCCGCGTTACTCGATATTCAGGCACAACGCCCTTTAATTTAATATTCTATTGGGTAAATTGATACCTACCTTCGCCTGAAAAAGCCTGGGCTTTTAACCGCTAAAACCTTTTATCATGGTGAAGCAAAGGAGGGTTATGATAACGATTTTAACGGGTGTAAAGTCGTTTTTTCTTTGCTGGTCAAATATTGTAATTTGTAAACAATCTTGACATTCCTTTTTATCTAAATAATTCCTTTTCAAACAAGATAGCCACGAAATTCACAACCTACATAGGTAACTCGTCATTGAACACTGGGATTTTTTTTTAAACGGATGGTTAATTAATTTCAATAACTGATATTACCTATTTTATGAGCTATAAAAAGATTGTTTACAATATTGGACTAGCAAAGAAAAAGAGACTATATGAACTCTATAGAGACGGAATCTTATTTTAAAAACAGATAAATTGAGGATATTTTTCAGTGGAATATCCCTCTTTGTATCAAATGAAATAAAAACCAAGATATTTTCGGTGAGAAACTCACCTCTACTCGGATGGTCAAATTGTATTCCTTAATGCTCTCGTAGTCCAATGGATGGTTGACTTTTATATCCGCCCAAGTGAAACCGTTATCGGCTCTTTGTTGTAAATAGAAAGTATGGAACTTATTGGTTTGGGCCGTCGATCCGGGCATGAGCCGGTAAAACACGGTCGGATTGTTCTCAATGCCCGAGCTGGAAACACAGAAAAGAATTAATACGATCCTTCTTCATTCACAAACGAAAGAGGATATCACTGAAACATCTACATCGACACAAGACAACATCAATTTATTGAAATAAAATAAGAACAATTAAAATTTTGATTATGAAAGGCAAAGTGGAATGAGTTTGATTGAATTATTGAAAATGATTAACATAAACCAATAATCGAGTAACTCATTTAGCAATGAAAGGTAGTTTCAAATGTCTGAAATATTCAGTATCCTATTACAGATAGATATGTTGAAGGAAGAGGAAACTATGGTTATTATGATCTGTTATTACAGTTTTTGTTTACTATCGGAAATCCAAAGGTTTTTAGTAGTTCCGCATCACGCGATACAGCATTTAAAAGACAATTTAGGTACACCCAGTTCCTTTATGTTTTCTATTGATATCGAATCAATTTAAGGCCAAATCGATCATCATAGTTACCGATTGTGTATTATGATAATGAAATGATGACAACATAAAACTTTTTAAAATAATAAGTACTTAATTGCAATTTTGTTAACTACTTTGCGTGATAAAACTGTAAAAGAACAGTCGACAGCTCATCAACCTTCCACAATAAATCTTATCTCACTTGAAACTCAACTTTATTTATTTGAGAATAGCTTTTAGTGTAGCTTGGCGTGTTGGTGTCCGTACATTACCTCAAAGAAAATGAGTTACTCAACAAAAATGTTAGTACAGTGATTTAGTAATGGTTCCGTCTTATTATTACCGATGTGAGTAAGAAATGTGTGGTTTAGGACGAACAGATAGACAATAGAGATGTGAACATCGGCCGGCACACAACGTGATCGATGCTAAAATGCTATTCAGCTAAAATGCAGTTGTCGCTAACTTTTAGCCCGTGGCACATAAGTGATGCACATTCGTAACTTTTGCTAAACACCCGGTGCTGAATGCGGTCAAATGAACATAAATGATCTCATATTTATCGTCGACACATATCATGAGCTTAAAAAAATACATTGGAATATTAAAATTACTGGCTATGCACTTTGTTTTTGTTAATTGGTAGGTATAGTACTCGTACATACAAAATTAATAAACACGACATGGTTTTTTCTCGGAGCATGTTTAGAAAAAGCTTTTATGAATCATTTACTACTGTTTTTATTACCACAAGCACACGTTTTATTCATATAGTATTGTTTTAATATGAGACCAATTTGCTTACTGATCAACAACCTAAAAACCAGGTTTTATTTCCATTTTCGACTTTAT
Source organism: Pyrausta aurata (assembly GCA_963584085.1). Taxonomy (NCBI): domain Eukaryota; kingdom Metazoa; phylum Arthropoda; class Insecta; order Lepidoptera; family Crambidae; genus Pyrausta; species Pyrausta aurata. The sequence goes on along the minus strand of OY757253.1, from coordinate 9,237,396 downwards.
TGATTTTTCAACTAAAGATAAATAAGCGGTATGATGTTTTAACGACGTAATTTAAAACAATAACCGGGTAAACAAAATAAAAGAGCAAAATAATATCTTAGCTAAAACATCGATATCAACCATACATACCCGTTTCGGTATCTCTATTTACTACTCTACCTACCTACTATGTCACGGTGTTATTACTTTAAATTAGGTACCTACCTATCGAAGCTACTATATTTTCAAAACACATCTACTAAATAATCCTTTAGAAACACAAATACTAATATTAAATTGACTTTGAGACACCCAAGAGACACCACCATAGGTAGACCGCGAAATTGAGACCTCGCCTGCGGGGCACAGGGGTGCGAGGGGAGACGAAAGCGCGGTTAGTTTAGTAAGCGGCGCGGGCGGGTGATTTCGCGCCGCCCGCATCCCTCGCACGACCCGCTATCGCCTCCCCCCGCGCCCCTGTGCCCCACAGGCGAAGTCTCAATGAAGCGGTTTACCTATAGTCGTTAACGTACTTTTATGAATATACTTATAAAAAACATTTTAAACTTTGTTGCATTTTTAAACTAAACTTCACAATTCAACGGGAATTTTTGCAACTTTCACTTGTTTAAAAGGTAAAAATTACAACAATTAATTAACAGGCACACGACGCCGAGCTTCAACATTCGCCCCGAGACCATTATGACTTGTGTAACCGGGTCGAAACATCGGGAAGGTAAATACCATTTTTACCTTTTAAACAAGTGAAAGTTGCATAAAATCCCGTTAAATTGTGAAGTTTAATATAAAAAAAGACTTCCTCAAATTATTTAGAGATATTTGCTTGTGCCATCATCTTGCTATGTTCAAGTGAATTTTAATTGCGTGAATTTAAAACTGCTCTAATTTGTATGTTTTTTTTTATATGGGCTGAATTTATTTTGGAGAGGAAGTACAAAGGCCATATTTTTACCAAAATTAAGTTTTCTATGATATTCTCACATAGGCAAATAATGCTAGCTCTATCGACCTCAATAATGTTTTAAAAAACAACATTTAAGTAATTATTAACCTACTTAACGCTAATAAAACAGTAAAATCATGAACATACATGCTGTACGAGTCAAATTTACTGAAATAATTAAAATGTTTAATTTAAATAAAATGCACTTTTGTCTCAGCCTACATGCAGAAAAACAGACACCGATTATTGAAAATCTACTCATAAAAATGTGATAAAAATTATTATTTTTGTAAATCCCTTCAAATTGAACCTGCTAGATGCTCAAGGCTTTTTTTTAAACTGTGGTTTAGCACTTCAATAATACAGAACATAAAATCAATATTTTTGCTGAAATTAATGCTGTACTTTTTTTATTTGCAAGTTCACGAGTCGAATTTATGATTTCTTTTGCACGCTAGGTATTAACATTTTATCAAGAATGCAGCCACGGTCTGCTAAGATGCAACTGATAAAATCTTAGACTTATTTTTAGCTACTTAATTCTTTTCTGTGCCGATAATATAATTTAAAAAATGGTAACAGTGATTGTAGGTAACATCAATTGTTATTATTATTGAAACGTTACCACAGTTATAAATGAAGTGGCCAATTAATCGTGATCCCGTTCCTTAAGCAGTGAGCCCTTTGCTGGTGAACCACGATAACGTACTCGTGACAATGCAGTGGAGTTACAGACATTTTCCGACAAGTCACCAGTGACATAACGATCATTCGACGACGTCTGCGGCGTACACCCAAAACCTTTCTAACCCCCATCATAATCGAATTTATTGACACTAGTGTCATAGAGTTATCGCAAACAGTCATAAAAAAATGATGACAAGAATAACGCATACGACATTTTTGTGGTGATAGAGGTATTCGTGTCACCAGAATAGACCATTTGCAGAATAAATAAATGCGAAAATGAAAGAATAAAAGAAAGGTTATCCAAACGTATCACTCAAACTGGTACCGGTTCCAATGAAACTTTAAATTAACCCAAAAAACCCGTGTTATTATTTTGAAATTTTTCGTCTGAATTCTAAAATATGGCATTAAAATTTGACCCATCCCTTGATTACAAAAGCTGTTTTTGTTTGTTTTCTTGAGCATCGGAACCGACAGCAGTTCGGTGACACAGTTGTCTGAGGCACGCCGCGACGCGACTCGGCGTGCAGTGCTGGGCTGCGTGCGGTGCCCGTGCCGAACAGTTACACGCACCTTGCTTTTACGGACACCACTTTGGCACCCACGGGCAAATTCTCTCGAATGTAGATGGGGCCGTACACCGTGTGGTCCCACACGGGGGGATTGTTAGCGCGATCCACTACGTCTATCTGGACCTCCACGGTTCTGGACAAGGGCGGGAAACCCTTGTCTTGAGCCATAGCCTCCAACTTGTACGTTTCTCGCTATCGGGGATAGAGGCGATGGAAACAGACAAAACCACGTCGTTAGTAGTGTTAGGGAGTGGAGGTGCGGCGGGCCCGGGGGCCCGCTGCGCCTAATACCAACCTGGCTTTCACACTGGTCACTACGGTACCCACTGTGACATTCTCTTTGATGTGAACGGGGCCATACGTGGTCATGTCCCAGATGGGGGGCTTATTGTTCCTGTCTACCACGTCTAATTCAACGTCCACGTCTGCCGAGGAGGGCGGCGCGCCGCGGTCGGACGCGCGCACGCGCAGCCGATACCTGTCCCGCTACACATACACGGGTCAGAGGTCAGCGGGGGAAATAAACATAACACAACTAAAACATAAACACATAAGTACTCATCGCTAATAAACAATCAAAATAATATAACAAACTCAACTACCTCTCACATCCATTTTATATTTTATTTATTGGCTATTTAATTAAGGATGTACTTAGTTAAAAATAGAAACAACCTCGCGAACTTCCCACACGCATCCGTTAAGCGAAACGAAAATAAATGAAAGAGTAGGTATCATAGAATTTTTATAAGACAAAAACCAGCCGCTCCGCCTTCCACGCTCAGGCACCTTCCATACTTACTTACAGTAACACTCCTTAATGTAGCCAATATTAGATGGTGCAAGAAAAGAAACTGGAAAAAAATGTTTCTGATATTTTACAAGTTTGTCTGTACATTAGGAAAAGACGAACTGTACATTATGTATAGGTATTACTTTGTACAATATAATTAAACTAAACTAATTTTAAAAAATCAAAATAATTAAACGTAAAGCAGGCAAACGCATGCAGCTCTGCATACAAGACATGGCGGAAAGGTCAGGTTGTCGCAAGAAGGTTTTGGTGACCTCGTATACTACAACGACACGACACTCATTGAAATGAAATATATTACAAACGATGGACGTTACGATCGAACTGTACAAATTTTGATTTTGAGAACGTTGCCCCTTTCACAGAAGGAATATGTCACAACTGGCCAGATGGCCAAACTGCCGCACGGGCAATCTGACCATCTCGATTTAACAACTAACAATATAAATATCAATAGATACTGGTCCCCTGTAAAAAATTTCACAATTATCATGATAGTATTTTTACAGTTAATGTATGAGTAGTCGTCGAGACAGCACAGATAGTGTCGAGGCGGATCGAACCGCCTCCAGCAAAACAAAATCTGAGATTAGTAACAAAACATGTACGTACATATAATACTGATAGGTTTAATCAAAAGCGTAAGCTTCATCAAATCAATCCGTTACAATAAAATAAACTTCGAAACTAGACTGTGCGGAATATACAGAAGTGCTGTTACAGAAACTGTACATGTTTTAGAACTAAACATAGGTCGTCAACAACAGTGTGAAATATTTACAGCAGTATTGTCACTGTCATGGGTATTATACACAAGTCGTATTTATCGGTAAGATAATAGTTATGCAAGATGGTGCTGCGGAAATAAATCTTAACGAAGATCGAGTGCGGAGCCGGCGCTGGCGGCAAATGAAACTAATTGTGCTGAAGAAGAACAAGCCGCTCCCGCCCGCCGCGCCGTTCAATGGACAACTACTCCTCACAGCCAGGATTGACCCCTCCACAGCAATTTACAGCAGCAGGAATTTAGAACTATTTACATTTAAACGAACTAAGGTATGTGCCAATTGAATCCTAGGGTCTGTAGGTAGCACTCATCCACCAAACTTTATTAGTAAAGTTGATCCCTTTCATTCGTCACGCTTGTCATGAGCTCACACGGTGTTGTTATATCCTAAGTGACGGATTAAAAAGCATACTTACGTCCAAGGGTTTCTTGAGTACGATCCAACCTGATTCAGGTTGGATTTCGAAATATTCTATATCGGCTGGGTTATAGGGTGCGCTCAAAGTATAAACGATTGCGCCATTATTATCGGCGTCCTCATCGGACGCGGATACCCTTAAAATATTTGTACCGATACTGGCGTCTTGTTTTACGTTCTCCACATATTTCTGGAAGGGACACAACAACAGTGAACATCACGCGAGACTTATAATTATTCATGCAATCACCTAATTTGTGTTCGGCATGCAAATTTGTGCTATAACTACTACGTACACGTGATCATAATTCTTACTTGTCGGTCGAATAGCGGAGGGTTGTCATTCACGTCAGTAATTTCGACTGTAAAAGAGCAGACACCTTCCAAAGAAGGCTCTCCTTGATCCGTGGCCTTTACAGTCACCGATACAAACTTTCCGTCGTCGCCTTCTCTGTCGAACACTTTGTTAGTGGACACTTCACCAGTTTCTTCATCTACAGTAAATTTCGTCCCCTTTTGATTAGGTTGCTGTACGATAGAATATTTCACTTGACCGTTGACGCCTTTATCTTCGTCCGTTGCGTGGACTTTTATAACTGGACTACCGTTGGGAGCACCTTCTTCCACTTTTGGGAAGTACGTGGGACAATCTTTGAATATGGGTTTGTTATCGTTGACGTCAGTGATGAATACGACGACTACAGCCGTCGACGTGTGTATCGTAGCGTCTCCGTTGACACAGCAAGCGCCGTCGTCCATCGCCGTGACGTTCAGTTCATACTTGTCTCGGTCTAGCGATATCGCCTTGTTGTGTAGTCTAATCACACCGGTTATTTCTTCGATGACGAACTGTCCGGAACTAGTGCCGCCACCGACGAATCCGAAGCGGACGTTATCTCCGTCTTTGTCTGACGCTACCACAGTTGTAACGAGAGTATTTGGGCCCGCATTCTCGTCAACGTTTGGCGTGTACACTTGTTGCGAGAATTTTGGTTCTTCGTCATTTTTGTTCTTGGTGTAAACTCTGACAGTGGCTGTCCCAGTCTTGGCCGGCTCACCCTTGTCTTTGGCAGTGACGACAAACTCGTAGTAAGCGTTGTTGTTGTCGGCGTCCAGTTGTTTGTTGTTTGTGATGATGCCGTTCGAATCCACGCTGAAGTGGTCATCTGGAATCATCGTAAAAACAAATTGAGTATGTAAAAACAAGGTGTGTGTTTATTTACAAATTGAGTAAATTTTAACTGGTTTGAAAAATGCTTCATGGATGTTTGCAAGCAATCTTAATGTTTTCACTAACCTGAGAGAGGTTATTGAAAACACACAGTGAAAATGTATGGTTATGGTAGGTAAAACTAACAAATTACGACATTATTGATATGGTTCTCTATTGTTCCATCCACAGGTTTGTCAATGTTTCGGATAGCGTAAGACACGTTCGATTCCTTGTCTGTAACAGTTGCTTTTAACAAGTGCAATTTATAAACATTAACTTTCTCTATGAAGTTAGTGTGCGAGTAATATGAAAAATATTGAATTATTAATGTGATCCCTATGGTTACAGCAGCATAAAGTGAAATTATGATGATTCAGCACAGTAACATAAGAAAACAAGTCCATTGTGGATATGAACGAGTACAGATTAAACAAAAGGTCGATAGATGGCGCTAGTAGTCTCGACGTGGAGTTGTTTTGCAGAGTCTCAACTTTTCTGGGGTAAACAGGCATTATTGATTCATATCATTTTCCCAGATTTGTTCCACGCTGTGCTTGGTATTTTCCGTTTGGATGTGAATCAATATGTACCCTATACGTGGCCTTTTTCACGACCAAAGGGCAAAAATCCTAATCACAATGTACAAAGTGTATAGTAGAAACTTTTTAGCATCAACTAACCGACGCTTGACACCCGGCCCCATAATTTTAATAGTTATTTAAAACATCAGTAGTTATTATCATATTCAAGGCCAAGACGAATCAAACAAAGTAAAAATCTTTAAAGAAGATGAAAGGTGGTAAAATACCCCTTCAACATTGATAAAAACCATAGAATTATTATTCCTTTCCGATAGGAATATTAATTTTATGAAAAAAACATAGCGTACCTGCATCATGGCTGCGTTTAAATTTAGAGTAACAAATAACAAAAGACAATCACCTGAGACCAAGTACTCGATCTCCGCGTTCTTGCCAGAGTCGGCGTCCATGGCTTTGACTTTCAGGATGCTGGTGCCCAGAGGGATGTCTTCGTCCACGTTGTGTGCTTGATAGTCGGGCAGTTCAAACTTTGGTGCGTTGTCGTTGACGTCCGTCACTCGGATCGTGAGCTGGAAGAGGAATTGATGAATTTAAGTATGAGTATCAAAATAGATAGGTTTGTGAAAGATATAGAGACGCTGGCAGTGGTCAGTGATCGGAAAGCATGGCGAGGTTGAAAGAAAGTATACTGAGTTTAATACAAGGGCTAAATATATCAAGAAAAGTTGTAAGCTAAAAGTTGGACTGTTAAATAAAGCTGAGAGAACATGGAAATAAAAAAAAGATTTTGAGATTGAGAACTTTAATTTGGGGTTTATATTTATACTTTTTTTATGGTACTCGTTTGCGTTATGAAAATTACAATATCGTCAAACCATAAGTATAAGGGTTTATTTAAGTACAAATTTCACCAGATGCATAGTCGAACGTTAATCGTACAAAGGTTACCTTCAAATCAAACACCGTTGGTTGACCCAGTCAAGTTCATGACCTTGGTTTTACTGACATGAAATTCATTCCACGCGAACTGATAATAAAGATAAAAGCCAAGGCTCTAATATGAAAGCTGTATTTTTAGTTCTAGACGTATTTTGTCATTGTTATATTTTGATAGCTCAATTAACATTGATGGCCTTTGTTACTGACTAGTAAAACAACATTTAACAAAATAATGCCTGACCCAAAAATGACTAAAGGAGGTTCCTTCTACTAGCCAATGTAGGTAGGAATGTATTTTAATTTGATAACTTATTTTATAATATTTGAGCATTAATTTTGATGGGAAAGAAAATAAGACAGGAAGCTAGGATGATCTGAGTTGAAATATAATGATAGTAAATGAAGTGAATGACTCAGTGATGTGCAGTACTACATAGAAGAGATAAATAATAAGTGGGTATCAGATAAACTGGGAACATGTCTGATTTATTCACTTTTTATACGCTTTTCTATTCACTCTTTCTTTTAGGGTTCCGTAGTCGAACAAGGAAACCTTATAGTTTCGCCGTTTCCGTCTGTCAGTCTGTCCGCAGTCCAAAGCAGAGACCCGAGGTGCTAGAAAACTGTAGTTTGGCATGGGTATGTTATCTAAATAATGCAAGAACTTACTTCAACGGAAGTAGAGAAGCCACCAGAGTCTTCCGTGGCCGTCACAACCAAGGAGTACACATGCGGTTGTCTCAGGTCTTCGAAGTCGAGTTCTTTGGCCAGCTTCACGATTCCGGATGTCGGCCCGATGTTGAAGGTGCCGGCGCCTTGCCCCTGAGCCTTGAGAGTGTATCGGATCTCGCGGTCAGCGAACGATTTCGCCTTGACGGATATTATGCTGGAATAGAGATAATATTTTGGTGAGACATCTTTCCGCACATAAAACTTAGGTACATATACATATAGACCATTTCGACTACGGTGGCAGTCACAACGACTAACCAACTGCGCGGGACATATAATAGTGCACAAGTGTGTGCGCAAACTCAGGTCTCTATTCCTTTCACTCTCATAGCCCGATGGGACAGCAATCTGACACGATTAGTACAGGCAGTATTTAGTATTTTATGAAATATTATAGGCACTACTAATGATTTGCCGTTGCCGGCAACATTGCTTAAATGGTCGGTAAATGTTTATCGCTTTCAATGTTTATCGTCTTGTCATTAAAATATTCATCATAAATATGTAAATATTAATCAAAAGATGTTAAAAATGTAATCTAGGGAACATAACATTTTGTATAATTTGTTAATAAAATTACCAAAGTAAGGCTAGCTGGGCACTATTATGGCGACAAAAGCAAATACATTTGCAACAAACAAGAAACCAGTTGAATGTGTCACTCAAGTAAAGGAGCCAGTGGACAAATTAATAGCGACAAGAATCTGAGTTCGCTACCCGTGTTTATGAATCAGAATGGCCTTAAATTATTTCAGTTTTACAGTTTAACAACTAGATGCCTTAATAATTTCGCTTGATAGTCCAACTGAAACTGCAGAGTAACCGAGCTGCAAAATACTTAAAAGATTCTAGTTCAAACGATATTTGTCAAACATAGTCACACAGGTGCGGTTCCTCGCCGCAAACAATAGTTTGAAATCAGGTTACGCGCGTTACTGCTCGTTACAATACGGCAGCTTTAGTTTCAAAGTCCGACTCGACTATTGAGTACTCCACGGTGACTTCGATTGGATTCGTAATGGCCACCGCAACTTGAACTTACTCGGAATCTTTCTTTTGGTTTTCAGCTATTTCAGCCTCGTAGCTTGGCAGGTAGAACTGGGGAGCACGCTTGCCGCCGACGATGCTCAGGCGTTCTTCAGGGGTTGACTGGAATCTCCTTTCGTCTACTCGGCCACTCTGAAAATGTTTATGTGTAGCTTTAGCATATCTTCGCTAAAAAGGACGCACATTTCTGTTTTATATCTATGTATTTATTAACGTCAATGTAATTCACACGTCGGACATAGTAACGTATTTTTATTTTGAAACATAATTATGAAAAATTGGGGACGTTGCACCCAAAAACAAAGTAAGTACACAATTCAATCATCAGTTCATTGGTTTTATCCCTAATGTGAAAAAGACGACCACCAAAGCGATGAGTCATAAGCTTATAATTCAGTCCCATGTGTGCAACATATTAAATTACTCATTAGGACCACAAGGTTTCGTTCTGAGAAATAAAGAAAGAAATGCAATGCGTTCTCTGTGGCGCTGGGTATAGGTTTAAGTAATGCGTATCATTCTGGGAACACAGGATCAATATTGACTTCATTGGAATCCGCTGGGAGTACCTATCACCTACATGTACCTATTTTGATTGATATTTCAGTCAGCGCAGTGTCCACTAGTTGAAACAAGGCAGAAGGTTAGTTTACTAAAATGATTTACTTACTCTTACCTAGGTATTATATTACTCGCACCGAAATAATAATTTGATTAAATTTAAGAAAATCTATAATAAAATGCACATAATTTGAATTCGGCAGCGATGGCCATTTGTCCGCCGACCGACTGATAATCCTAGTGTTTGTATGTTAAAAGATCTGCTACTAGTATTGTAATTGAAATCATAATTTACCTGATCCTCAGCCTTCACGTACAGCACGTATTCCATATCCAGTTGGAAGGGGTCGGTGCCCCTCGTCCTCACCACACCAGACCTCTCATCTACTTCGAATCTCCCACCGGTTCTGTCTCTCACGATGAAGTAGTGGATATTATGGTCGGTGTCAGGGTCCCTGGCCTGGAGGGTGAAGACGGGGGTGTTCGGTGCTGCGTTGAGTTGAACCACGGTCTGCATCGGCAGCGGTCGGTTGATGAAGTAGGGTGGCTCGTCGTTAACATCTTTTACGTGGATGATCACACGCTGATTGTCCGTGTCTGCAAATTTTTTAATAAGCTTCTGAGTAAGGATTCTGGTATTGCATTCGCGTCAATAGTTCTGCTACAGGTACTGTACGTGTTAAAAAATATATCTATAACCACTAGCGTATTCAACGTAATTTTGCTGTGTCCAATGCAGTTCTTGTAATTAAACTTCTATAAAATAAGTTTATGTTTGGGTTGTGAGTGATATTATTAAAGCATGTCATGAGACAACAGCTTGAAACTTGAGAACTTAAAATTACTATATTATGCATATTTTGTGTTAAATAGTTATAGAATTTCAAAATGTAACCATAATTTTAAAACGGAATTCTTATCGTTGCATGAATCTAGACACATAAACGTTGCTCATAAAACAGCTAGAACGGCAACCCTACCTACTACACCCTACCATATAACTAGGACAACATTGCTCTAAGCCACCGTAGTGTGAGCACTGCAACGCAAAGGAGCAATCTAAAATGTAGATTTCGGAAATACATATTCAAAAATATCACACAAACATCTAGGTATAGCAATGTTATCCCCGAAATGTAGAGAAAATGTATTCTGTCGCCTCCAAAATGGTTGCAGGAAACGTTTAAAAGGGTACTCAAAAGAAATGTTAATGTTCTATCGACCCGAATAGTACAAGGACGAAGCCTTATTTCAATTAAGTTTTTTACAAGTAGACTATACAAAATCTTATTTCAATTTGGTTGGTAGAGGTATTAAAACTAGAAAATTATTACTCGTAGTTATACAACCTTTACTATCTACTCGTTGAACTAGAATACATATCAATGATCACAATATATGCCATACTTACATTTTAAAGCCACTGGAAGATTAGCGTGAAAAAAGAAAACACGAAAGAAACATTAGTTAGTTGTAGTAAAAAACCAGACCCCCAGTTTCACGGAATATAAATCCAAACAGTAAGTATCTACTATGATTTAGTCTACACTTAGTTAATGCCACTCTCCTAGAAGTAATTAACCAAACATTTATCAATATGGACCTGCGTTAAAAATAATATATGGTGTTGATGTTGAGGCGTCAATCAAGGGCATTTGCGTTTATTTCAGTCGATTTATGTTGTTATGAAGAAACCGCTAGAGGCGCCAGTAGGACCTTATTAAAAATACTAACTTAACTATAATCTGTCTGTCTAGCACTAGCTACGTACTAACGTAGCACTGAAAAATAATAGTAAGTTTTCCGACTATTTGTACATCTAATTACAGGCCATTATGTCCGTATAACACAAACAAGGGGTCATTATCAAACATTGCGTTTAGCGCTGTGATATCCTAGCGGTATCCTTTTTGTCCGAGGATTTTCCTCAAATCCCCAGTATAAATCCGCAGTTTGGTGTAATCCTATTCTGGGGATCTAGTTTCGGCGGTAGTTTTACACACAACTGAACAGCACAGTACATTGACCTGTAAGTGGCTCTGTAGATCGGCTATCAGCAGCTGAGTTACTGAATTTAATTAGTGTGGACTGAATCACTTTGATAAGACTGGCTACAGTGATTTTCTTTGTGACAGTATATTTCCCACACAGACATGAAAAGTGTTGTTAACAACTGCTTTTGGGACCTATGTTTTAAACAATCACAAACAATGCCCATACTTTTACGTTAGCTGTTAAATAAAGTTCACTAATACTGATCGTGTTTGTTTTAATAACATCCTACACGCATATTTTAGCTAATTTTACAACAATCTTGCGTAAAAATATTGAGTATACTGACTATAAGATATAACAGACGAAGATAAACAGATTCATATAATTCAAGATAGTCTGGCAAACAACAAAGGGGAATGGCCTGGTAGGGTGCATCTGATTCTATACTATAGGTAGGTAAACGCTGGCCGGAAGCCAAAAATCTTGACATATTGTGTACGTAACAACAAGCATAACCACAAGTTTTCTGCCTAACGCGGTCCTGGGTATTTGCAAACCTACTAATATTTGTTTTGGGCGTCTGCCCTGAATGTTTTTAGCGCCAATTTACTTCGATGTATTTATTTACTGAGAAATGTGTCATGTCAGACACATTATCGATTGCCTTGGCTGATATTGAAGTAAAGAAACTACTCTTGAATGCAAATTGCTTCAAAGTAAATGTTGATAGCGAATAAAACGTGACAAAATTGCGTTACCGTTACTCTACTAGCGAAAGCGAGAAACTTCATCAAATGCAAAATATTACTTTTCAGTCCAAAATATTGCAATCTTCTACAAAACATTTTCCGGATTTTTTTCATACTACAGGGTGTTATTGCAAGGGGGTGCCAAATTTTTGGAGGTGAAAGGGACCATCAATATGAACAACTTTTACTATGGGACCTCTTACAATTATTAATTTTATTTTCTGCCTCTCCATACATTATTGTCAATGTAGGTGACTGATTTTGTATGGGGAACCTGAAATCTTATTCAAGATTTTGACCATGACCCCATAGTGAAAGTTGTTTATAGTGACGGTCTCATTCACATCCAAAAATTTGGCACCCCCTTGCAATAACACCCTGTATATCATTGCATAGGTATTTCAGGGTGGTCGATCCGAAATAAGCTATTTACGTATCAGCGACGACTTTGGAATCGTACGTAAAAGCTGAAGAAGATGTGGCGCATAGGAAGCTGCGCTGAAACAACCCCTAACGCCTCCCGTTTGGCGCCTCGCCAACCATTGATAACATCGGCCTACACGACAAAAACTTTATCAAACCTATCGGAATCAATTTCTCAATCTCATAAAAGGATGATTCGAAATTGGAATCCGGATTGTACTCGCACGTTTTTAATTACATTTACGTTTCGGACCGCTCACGTTGCAGATTCAATTTTGATTCCTTGATTGTTCAGAGAGCAGAGACATAAAATGACACCCGTGAAATATGGCAGGTTTTAATATCGACTGTGGCTGGGCTGTGTAGGGTGGCCAGATACACGTAGAACTGCAGTGAGGAAGGTAGAGTAGAGTAACTAAATTGACCCACGATGATTTTAGGGGTTGCCTATATCAATTTGAAGGTACAAGGCACCATTCGTGCTGCTGTCACAATATACTTAGTATAAATTTGTTAGATTTTTAATTTCTTGACATATTTTTTACCTACTTTGAAAAGCCTTAGCTTAATTTCATAAACGAAGACAAATAACAAGCGAATCTAAAAGTACTCTTGTTTTGGCTCAGGCCCGTGTTTTTACTGTAAGGCAGCCCTACGGCAGGGACAGGTGGGCTGTGGGGGTAGAAGGTGGTAGAAAAGGGGGGGGGGGGGCTGTTAGCGCAGTGCGCATGCGCGCACTACGTCTCGGCCGCGTGTTCGCCTCGTGGCATTCACCGTGCCGGCACGTCACGCCAGATGAAAATCAGTTGCTATCTTCAGTTTAGCTGTGATTCGCATCCATTGTGGTAATGCATTTCGAATCACCGCGTCTGAATGTAGCTAGCTTCAGTTGGTAATGTAGAGATGGCGATCGATGTGTAAGAGAGAGTAAGCAATAAGGCACGCCATTTTGATGTAAACAAATTCTTAATGGAATTGAAATACTCCTAAAAATGGGCATCTCGCGTGCTGATAAGAAGTACACATTTCAACCTTGTATCAGATGTGAAATTATCGGTAAATAAAAAAAAACCTATGTATTTATCAAACTATACCAAAGAAATCGCTAATTTTACTTATATCTAACTTCATAATAACGCAAAATAATTTAAAATTACAAAGTCAATATTTCTAGAACACAAACTCGCTCAAGAAAACTTTTGTACAAAAAAGTTCGATTAATCACAACCTACCATAAACAAACTCTTGATTAATGACGGCTCTTTATCAAAGGAAATATTTTAAGGACAATGCTTTATTCTCTAGCTAAAGGCATCTCTACACTACCCTTTTATGTCCCATACAAAAGACAGTGTTCGTTAGCGTACGCTGAAAAGGTATACTGCACGCCTTATTTTACAACTAGTTTATAACAGGTCCCGGTAATAACGGTATCAAAATTCCGGAAAAATCTATAATGTGCATGCAAATAGGATATTAAATCCAAAGCGTTCAATAGGGGTAGCGAGTCGCTCGCACTGCGCTGGCCAGACAATGAAGCCATGAAACTTTAATAAGTTGGATCTACCTAGACTTTACGAGTCTGGAGCTCTATTTTTGAATCACTCGCTTGGATATGGCGTGTGATTTTCGTTCGAAAACGAATACAAAATCAACGAAAATCATGCTAAATATAGACGTGACGAACTTACAAAATTAAGCTAAATTTATTCAAATCCCTCCTGTGTTTATTTCAATTGATTTTCATTCCAAAATTGGACGTTAATAAATGAATATCACACGCCATCTTGTAGCGAGTGATTCAAAAATAGGGCCCCTGATCTACGGGCGAGCGGGAACCTAACACCGTATACGAGCACCGTAGCACTCGTTACTTCGTTACGGCACACTGATTTCGTTCAGCAATGGACGCCGACTTAAACCTTTTATTACCTGACTGGACTGGGATTGAAAGAGATAAACATTCAAGTAAAAGGATATGGAATCAAAAGTAACTTTTCTAGGACTTGAATCTGAATAGCTTTATTGCTTTGGTACTAGCATATACGTCCTTCAATATTGGTTGTTCAACGACACCAGTGCATTTTTGCGTTATCGATGGATCAATCATTTGAAATCAGAGTAAAACATCTTGTAACTATATATTAACATAAATAAAAACAGCTTGTAAACTATTTCCGCACAGATTGCTCCTCATTGAATATTCCTCGAAATATCGTTTCAACAGTCTACAACAGCAAACATCACTCTTAAACAGATAGATAACTTTTTCTATTATGAACTACTAAACTACTCGTATGCATACAAAGAAAACTCACATAACCGATGACTCGTATATTGCTTGAAGCCGATAGCAATAGAGAAATGATAGAAGAACGGTGTAGCACATATAATTTAAATGAGCATAATGTATCATAATAAATCCAGCATCGGCTATTTAATAAGCAAAATAAACATTACATAATAGTACTATTATCTATTATTATAAAATGCTTTGTCCTGAATGATTCACTGACTGACGGATCAACGCACAGCTTAAACCGCTGGTCGTAGAGACTTGAAACTTGGAGGCTGTGTTCTTTGTATAACGTAGGGATCCGATAAGAAAGGATTTTTCGAAATTTTATCCCTAAGGGGGTGAAAAAGGGGAGCAAAGTTTGTATGGGACAACGTGATTCCTTGGTCCGATCTACTTCAAATTTTGCATAAACATTCTTTAAAAATAATAACGAAAAATGTGTATCAAATTTTATTTAAATTTATCTTGTAACGGGGTTGAAAAGGGGTAAAAAGCTATTTTGGGGATAATTTGCTACAAAATTGATATCAATACTTCTTGGTGCTTATGTTGAAATATTTTTTATTTCATTTTTGACAATCATTTGACATATCTGAGACAGAATGTTTTGACACATGTTTGTTATTGATGTTGCTCTCTAGAAGAGATTTTATTCCTTAAAATAGTAAATAATATTGTTTTGTGTTCAAACAGGGAAGGTATCAAGCAGTATGTGTCCAGTGTAGATTGCAGATCGTTTGTTCATATTGTCGGTGGACATTCTACGCTGCTCCCGTGGTCGAAGGGTGTCCAATCTGCAACTTTTCTGCAAACTTTTAGCAGTGGACGACTTTTGGGTGTTGATGATGATGATGGCGTAGATCTTTACATAGATTTGTCCCTTTGAATTTACGATTTGAATTCAAGAAAGTCGAGTATTCGCTATAACCATAAACAAAGCTCAAATTCAAACTCTTAAAAGGTAGCGGGAGAAGACTTGAGGGAATTCGCTTCTCCCACAGCCTGTATGTGGCATGATGCTGTGTAAGCGCAGAGAGTAGCCTGGTCTTATTAGTACCCGAAAGAAATAAACGATTAACGAAAGAACGTAGGGAGTATTTCTATTTCGTTGTAAAATAAAAAGATCCCCGTGTAAGTTTGACCATTAAAGACGCAGCCCGGTCTTTAATGGTCAAACTTACACGGGGATATTATCTTTTTTGTATTGAGTGTACATAAAATATAATAAATAAATAAATATGCGCCAGACAACACACCAATGGTCTGGTACACGTGGTAAGGAATTATCTTCCTTGTGTTACGAAGTACCAGACAACGATTATGACGGGTGCGTCTCCCATAAATACTTAAATACATATAACATCCATGATTTAGGAACAAATGTCCGTGCTCATCACACAAACATTTGCCCCTTGCGGGATTCGAACCCTCGACGGCCAGCGTAATAGTCAGGAGCGCTAAACAATACACCAAACGCGTCGTCGAATATAACATTTATCTGTACGCATTTCTATGTTTAAATTTTAAAACTGGATGTTTTAGTTTTTTTTGTTTAAAGGCGCTAATCACAGGAACTATTGGTAAGGGTATAGAATATGATAGATAGCTTATTTATCAGGGAAGGCTATAGAAGTAGTTTTACGGAGTTACGAACGGAGTTAAACTAAAACGCGCGTACGAAGTCGCGGGCGGGCCGCTAGTGTAATATTATAAAATAAGAAAGATACAACAGTATAGTAGATCTAAACATAGTACCTGCACGACGACTATAGATTTTACTGTCTTCAATGTTATATTTCATATTCTATTTCTTGTATATTCTTTTTTAGGAATTATTATTATTTGAGTAAAACACCTATAGACCATGTTTTATGCAAATTAATAATCAATCAATCAATGCATTATGATCATGGTCTAGTGAAAAACCATTGGCAAGAACAAAGTTGCGAAAAGGAAAATGTCCATTCTTGGCCAACAAGCCACGGACAGCGATGAAATAAATCCCTATTTATTACTTTTTTGTATACTCGAAACAAATATTATCAATATTCTCACAGATGTTTTCAGGATTATTTGAATTTTAATACTTAGTTCCTAGCGAAAGTCAGGGTTTCTATCTAGCTATAACTCTTTTTGGGGAAGTTTAGCATAAATTTTACTTCTCTTATTGGTATTTAGGGCTACAACTAACTGAATATACGTAAATTCAATGCTGTCCTCCAATATTGGCCAAATCTACTATATCCAGTGGTCAATTGCCTTTCAAATGGAATATGTAATGTTCCACTGAACCAATATGATTTTATATGATACGAATGCATAAATTTTGGGGTATGGCTTTGGTCTTTCACGGGTAGTTCGGGCTCCAATATTGAGGACAATAAATTCTGCAGAGATCTGCATACTTGCATAACCTTAGACCAGGGATGCCATTACTCTTGCCGCCGCAACACCTCACACTGCATTTATATTGGACTCTGAAGAGTAAGGTTGGCTCTTTGATAAATAATAGCATCATGCATATATGCTGCTTAGAAAAGATATGTTTCACTGGAAAATGGGGTTTTCGTTAAGCTATGTCCTCTCTCACAGCACTAAGTTTCCCAGTCGATTTATACAATTTAGATAGGTACATTTTAAAAAAGGTATCAGAGGGTAAATTGTTGATATAAAAAATATAATCGTATAATAATAAAGAACACAAACATTAAGAAGCCTAACATGAAAGGGTAGGATAATGACATAATAGCTTTTTAATTCGTTTATCAAAACGGAACATTACAGCATTTTAGAAAATTTCTTTAATTAAGATTCAAAGACTAATGGTGGTGATCAATCATACAACCAAGCATTATTGTTATGCAATCAGCTAATTTTTAGATGATTTTCGTCAAATATTTGCAGGGCAGAAATCTCAGTGGTAACATTGGCAGCTCGAACTTTCGACCTAATAGAGGCGTTCATGTAAGGGTTCAATGATAATTTTGTCGAAATTTCGAAATTTGACAGTACGACATGACTTTCATAGCAGCCATCATGTAGCAACTGTGGATAAGATCAGCCTGCATGCCCTATTTTACAGCTACCTTACCATTTTGACATTCCAGTAACAAGTTTCCAAACAATAAAAGGCCCATTAACATGAATCTAACATGATCTAATGAAACTCCCATAACTTAGTAGTAAAATCAAAGGCCCGTTTGAATACACAGGTATCGTAAATTTAACATCGGTGAGGGAAACTTCCTCGTTGGAATTCAAGTAAAGTTTAGGAGAGTGGCATTCTGTCTACTGTACCGATACCGATCCACATCAAACGCCGCGACTCGATATTTACCTGGAAAAGAAAATTATATCACGTTAGGAAATGTGAGATTGTAAATAAATTTTGTATCCCCTTTTAAAATGGAAACCTCGTTGCGAAAATACAGCCCGTTTCATTAAATTTACATTATAAATTACGGTATTTGCATAATTGAAATCAGCAGCGGTGCTCATCGCCAACGTACTCTGCGACTGTTTCAAATATTTTTTGCCTAACAAAGCAGCAATGTTGTGAAAGTTATAATCACTCCAGAGGCACTAGCAGCGCATTAAAATGTTATATGAAATTAAAAATCTGAAAGCACTACGAAACAAAATGGATTTAGGTTTCGCGAATTTTCAGTGGTCATCTACGCTATTTATTCCTCCATAGATATATTTGTATCACTGTGTTGTTAAACTCTTCCTACTTTATGATTAACATTTAAAAGTGTAATACTCGTAGGTAAAATAGGACAAACGTTATGTCAGTTATCGTGAAATTGTATAGTGCATGGCTACTAAACAAAAACATTATACACTAATGTGTAGCGATTGTATCGTGATGTACGGCATACCACGGCAATGGAACTATTTTAGCAACAATTGTCCGCGACATGCCGTTAATTAATGTCAGTACAATTAATGTTTGTACCTACGCAAATTGTGACACACACAATTTTACATCACAAATTAAACGACACAAGTCAGTCAAAATAGTCAGCTAAAAATCAATTCTTCATGAAGTTGTCTTATTGTTCACAAACATTTTTGTTAAAATTATGTCCGCTAAAAGCTATTTCAGCGTTGGCTGCCGCTGCTCATTTGTTACAAGGGTCATTTCATTCATATCTGTCACTTCATTTTACTTCAAGTAGGTAACCTGAAAGCATCGCTATTTTGAAAATGTTATCACGTTCTGTGCGGGATAAAAGCCCCGCGTAGAAATAATGTTCGAAGATCCATTTTGGTTTAGAAAGCTTTAAAGTTCTTATGTTTTATATTCTTATCAGTTCATTTCACTAGTGTTCATGTAATGCATTTCTGATTTTAAACCCCTTTAAACCTTTTGCAGATGCAGCATGCACGTATGAAACAATAACTTTAGAAAGCCTTTTTTGATACTAATGTAAAGTATCGAATCAAGTTTCCATTAAAAATCAGTGATATAAAATGAAACAAACGATGTTTAAAACAAAATTTGAATCAGTAAAGTTGTAAAAGCATTATTGAAAATACATAGTAAGTCAGAGATCGCGTGTGGCGGTCAATTTGTCGGGTCATTTAGGGGCGCTAGTGTAGAATGGGGCTCCGAGGCAATTAAAACAGCGATGCATGGCTTCATTAGACACGATACGGGCCAGGGGCATAGTACCTACTGACTCAGCAACAAACTTTGAACTTTGAAACAGCTGTCCATTCCATCCACAACAACTCTACAAATCGAGTATATGTATATGTTATTCATTTCAAAGAAATAAGAACTTTAACTTCAACGCATACCCGCTAGTTAAGAAAGAAGTTTCATGGAAAATTCTATACTGAAACATAAACTTCTCAACTTATATCCACACAGAAATGAACATTATGTGAAACACGGTCTTTAGTTAATCCAAAGGAGAATTTATGTGTTTTAATTTCTTGGAATTTATTTTCTGGTTCTTTGTCTGAAAGGCTGCAAAGGGCATGTTTACACAACCTTTTTACCTTTCAGAGATTTCATATTGAAATAATACTATCTAAGAAATCATTATTCGACCTTTAGCTTGGCAAGGAATTACGATAAAACTCAAAAGTTATGTTTCATTTAGTTCACATTCAATCAAGTGTAATATAATGTTTTATTATTTTTCAATTAGACGCATAAATAAAGCAATTTTTGGGTTAAAACAATTACATCAAACAAATGATGACTTAAGCAGAACTCGAACTGAAATATCGAGAGGTTCAGAAGCAAAACCCACATCACATAGAGGCAATAAAGCTAACTTACTGCCTATAATCTAAACTTTTATGCCCACGGATCCTTTATTCGTTTTGTTTTAGAGGCACATTGGCGGAAGCTGAAATATTGTTGGTGCCCGACCACTGGCAGCGACCTGCCTTTATTGGTTCAAGTGGACCTAGCTGTATTTAATGGCTGGTATTACAAAATTGCCAATCATTTTAGCCGTAAAATATTATCATTTTTTCGTTTTTTTCAGCACCATTTTATGTGATCACGTTATGTTTACAAATCTTCCAGTTCGACTAATATTATAGTTGGACGGCAACTACTGTGATGTGACGAAGCTTACCTATAGATATTTGTGTAACGTTACCATGAAAGCGTCTTGAGGAAAATTCGACAATTTGTTGACGATTATGTCACGAAAACAGGTTTTAATGTTTTGAATGAAACCTTCTGCCCGTAATCTTAAGGTCTTTGAAGATAAACATTTTATAACAAGAAGCCCCATTTTCGAGACTATTTTCGCGTCCACGCAGCGCCTTGCCCCGGGCATTATAAAAGCAGGTCGGCGGGACGGACTTACAATGAAATTTAATTTAACAGGTCTTTCAGATGTGTAATTGAAATTTAACAAACCCATCAACGTGAAATCCGTAACAAGTACGTACAACATATTGCAAAACCTGAGGGTATTTACGATGTTACAGATGCCTGAATTGTTAGACCAATGAGCAGGCAAAAGGATTTTGTACGTAGCTCTACACTAGAGCTTATTTCGTATTTTTAAGTATTGCATGTTTGAAATAGAAGATACGACTCTTTTATTGAAGAAACTAGTGGACCCAGCGAACTTTGTTTCACCCTCATCATTGCGCATCAATGTCAAGCAGCCTACAAGCACTTGCGAAATTCAATAGGCTTATTAATGTGACGGTGGCCGAGTGGTATAGGCATACGCCCGGATAGCGTAAGACACTGGGTTCGATTCCTCGTCTGTCACAGAGTCACGGTTGCTTTTTAGAAGTGTAATTAAATATGATTTATTTGACTAAGAATACCAAAACCAGCTTTGAGGAGAGTGAAATTAGTTACAAGTTACAATCATAGTAAGCCTCATTTATAACCGATGCATCATTGAAGCATAAACTTGCGTGCCAAACGAGGCACCGGTGTAATAACTTATTCATAGCAGGGATGGTCCCGAGCGTGGCTGATAGTACACAAGCCCGGTTTCAATCACGTCCAATCAATTCATCACACAGTGGAGGCTTAGGAGCTTGGCTCTACACAGAATTCAGGTAACGACACGGCGTCACCTCTGGAGCTCTATTTTTGAAGGCGATGGCGAGTGATTTTCGTTCGAAGATGAATTAAAAGTCAACGAAAATAACTGTTTTTCGAACGAAAATCACTCGTAATATTGACGAGTGTGATTCAAAAATAGGGCCCCTGGTAACGGTAGTTACTCATGTACTATGGAGAGTTAAAAAGTATAATAGTTTAGGTACTTCTTGAGGACACACATATAAGGGTTTAAAAACCCTTTTACAAGAGCACCCTGTTTTATGTTGGAGGTTGCAGGTACAGGGTGACGGTAAGAGACCCTGTTTTTTTATAGAGAACGTATAGAAATGTTGATTTTAGTCTTGTTTTTTTTTTTTAAATGGGTCCGCTCTTGTCTCCAGGCTAGACCAGTGGTATGGACAGAGACGACGATGGAGCAAGCTCACCAGAAAAAGCCTGTTCACACTCAACTTTGAAAATTTTAGGGTTAGGGTCTTAGCAAAATATGAGAATATCAAGAGGCCAGACGAAAGTAAAGAGATCATTGAATGATGCTTGATAAGTGGTAATCCCTCTAGTTTCAATATCATAGTAGAGTTTATTACACGTTACTAGATATTATGTTACTTGAGTGGGTCGGTTAGTATGACATCAACGTTATACGCAGTGAAAAGGTATTTAAATTGCCGCTGAAGCTCTTGTTATCGCATTTTCTTACCCATTTATTGAATACGAGTTCACCAAATATTGGTATAACGATTTTATGCCTCTTTACTTGTGTTAAGATAAAGCTATTGTGATTTTGAAACGTTTCCGTTGGAAAAAATCGAGTGTAAAATTTCACAAGCTACGCCTTTTGTTTATTTAATTAAATAAACATTTTAAACATACCTTCCAAAACATAATACAAGCCGTCAACTAAACTAAACAAAAATAACATCATATTGTAGCCATTGTACCATAGAGTATGAGTGGGTTTAAAAAAAAACAATGTCATATCAAAAACGCTTTGCGAGCAATCTAAACACTTTGGTGACGACTAGAGAGTCGGACACACGTTGTGACGGACACTGTATCATATCAAAGGGCACAATGCCAGCCCACGCATGTCACTTCAAACAAAGGGAAATAAGTATTTACAGAAGCACTACTACATTCCCGTATGTGATGGTATCGAAACGTCACTTCCATCTTTACAGGAAAATACAGCAAAACGACTGATCAATATTGAGGAACTACATCCTTAACAACCTAAATTCGACTTCTAAATAAACTATTTGAAAGGCTACAAATACTACTTATATCAACTTCCCACCTAAAATATCTACTAAAATATATACTTTACTTCTAGGGTACCCACATGATGCATGCATGATGGGCGTACTGACTACTTCAATCAATGTCATTCAAATGTATGAAAATGTGAATCAAAGCGGAATATGTAAAAGCGTTTCGGCGTTGTCGATCGCCGGCAGTACATTTGTCAAGTCTTTTGTGATAACAACTTTTCATATGAACAATTTAACAGAGGCACACAACAAAGGAGCCATTAACGAATGGGACCGCAACAATTTTTTTTTTGTGAAGTACAGTACCGTAGCACACATAATGAAATATCCTTTAAAACATTTACGAACTAACGCTTTGGGAATTACTGTTTGGAAAACGTTTATTCTTACACCACGACAACGTTTAAGCAACTGAGTGTACAACCTATTCATACAATACTAATCTGATTGGGTTTATATTAACGTATGGAAAAATTTATATGAATAAAACAACAAATAAATAATGTACTTCATCCGTGAACAGCGTAAACCCTAGTATATGGAGAACAAGTGAATCATAAATGTTTTAAAACAAGTGCTGTTGAACATTAACATCACTTAAGTCGCGCTGGTTAGGTTTTATCGTTGTCTAAAAATGTGAGCCATCGTGTAGATATTATAGAAAGCCTTCCCGCAAGCCCCGTTAAATGGGCGCTGCGGCAGTGATGTGCCGAGTACGGTTTGACGAGTCAGACTCGATTCCTGCTTTGGACTCGCCTACTCGAATACCAATTTATTTTGATTTTGAGTACGTCGGACTCGAGTCCAACTCTATTGTTTTTATTTATTGTTTATATTGAATTATCTTTTATTAAAAAATAGACTTATTGCTGTTGTGTCATTATTATGCTTAACCTCACCTACACGCTGTTTGAAGTTAACTCTTCTTATTTTTCTTTTTGTTCTAAAATAAGACTATCGGACTCGTTCTAGATTAGAATTTCCAGACTCGAATTCTGGACTTGAATTTCTGGACTCGAGTCCGGCTGGACTGAAGTCAATATTCAAATACCAAACATAGAATTGGAGTATTCGGCTCTAATCAGGGAATCGAGTCATGATTCGAATACCGTATAAACTGACTCGAGTCGACTCGATCCACCAAAACAGCGACTCAGCTCATCACTAGCGGCAGGTATTAAGTTCTATAGATAAGCGTGTCGCGAAATATTAACGTCGTATTCTATGAAGATTGCACCTGCACCCAGGTGCTTAAGGCACGCGCCAGCTAATGACATACGTCCAGCAGCTCTGCCCGGCTAATACTGCCACCCGTTCATTACCTAGTGAAGTACACCGTAGTAATAACACACTACTACGAACATCCCCCGTTACCGACAACGTAATAGTACAAAATTATCCATCTATGCCATGAAATTGCTTACTTGCGTCGCCTGTTAATTCCGAGAGCTAATATTATTTAGCGGCAAATATGTACCAGTTACGCACGAGCAACTGTCAACACTAGTTTAACATATTTTTTGCAGTCTTCAACATCATCTGCTTGAATTAATAAAGGAAATGTAGAGACGGAAAGTATTATGTTAGTGGTATCATAACTTTATAGAGAGAACAGCTAGTCTGATTCCACTTCAGCGAAGCAGTAATACATCTTATATCATAAGTCGTATGACCACAAAGCTGCAATGGCATCGCGGCAATAAGAATGTAGATAATATTCACCGCATCAAAATTAAAATCATTCTAGAATTTTAGCATAACCAAAAAATCGATGTAATAACCACA
The DNA here is from genome assembly GCA_963584085.1 of Pyrausta aurata. Lineage (NCBI taxonomy): Eukaryota > Metazoa > Arthropoda > Insecta > Lepidoptera > Crambidae > Pyrausta > Pyrausta aurata. Next base: position 9,213,060 of record OY757253.1, on the reverse strand, counting down.
GTCAAGAAGTGACACCGACACACACGCACTGTAGGACCATAAAAATTAAATGGCAGAAGCACGACTGCATTACATTTTTTGATGCTGTAGAAATTGGTTTAGCTAAATGCGAAAAGCGGATCGAACGCTATGAGACACTTTCATTACTGTTGTGTCCGGACTCCCCGGTTCAATGTCCGGTCCTCTATTTTTAACCCGCACTAGCGTCGGTAGTTCGGTACGTAAACTGCACACGTGTGCGATACGAACAATGCGCTGTTTTCAATACACTCTGACCTTTCAGCGGGAGCATCCCTGCCCTGTATGCTAATAACGCTTCGCAAAAGTATTAGATTCGCACGAGGCACCTCAGTTACGGCCAGTTTAAGCACTCGGAATTTCCAGTCACGTATCAGGGTAACTCTCTTAATGAAGCCATTCAAGTCATTAGGCAGAAACTCTTGATGCAACGTTGGCTCCACTCACTTAGCTTAAGCTGCTGAAGAAAAATGCACCTACGCATCTGCGGGTACTTTTGAACTGCGCGCTAGTAACTTCTGAAAATACTTCTGAAATAATCCTAGTTCAACTTTATGAATTAGTGGATACTGGATAATAAGGTCTAATTTACACCACTGCACACTGCAAAAATATAATAGGTAATCTAGTTTGATGTAGTACCATACTATGAGTCTTCGAGCATGAGTTTTATCAATGCAATGTATTTTGTGTGACCATGTTTTGCAAGCGTGTTTTCTGTAGTTAGATTTGAGCAAAAATTCAATGAGCTTCACCAGTAGAACAATAAATTAAACGAAAAAAGTCCTCAAAGAAAAAGCGTAAAATCTTAGGGTGATTAAAAATATGAAAAGGCCTTAAAATTTGAGCGGAGCTGTGTGCTAGCTGCGGATAATGGGCGAAAGATAAGCAATTTGTCTGGCAAAGGAAGCGAATGCAAAAGTTTGCGCCCTCGCTGCGCTGAAATCAATAACTCAGTCTCGGAGACCGCGAGCTCCGTACCCAGGGTTTGCTCAGCCGGGCTCAGGGCTGGCAGGGTAGACATAAACATACGTGTCATTGGCACGCGTTATGTGTCCATTGTAGTGTTGGAATGTGGGAAATTAGGTATTCAATCACATTGATAATTTTAATAAACAAAGGACATCATATCCATCTCACAGGTTAATATTTTTGTTGAAATAAACGGTACAGCAAAGAAGAATTATGCTTGGGGCTCAGCCAGTATCATCAATAGGATATATTAGTATGGCAATGGCTTTTAAATTTAAAAATATGACTTTTTTGGTATCCACCATTCGTATATCTTTATAGACAATAATTTACCTTGTAGTATTTCTATAATATTATATTATAAAACTTTAATCTTACTTCAGATTTGTAAAATAATGAAGGCAAAAGATAAACGACCATTATTACTTACTGCGCAGTCTAATCAAATCTCTAGAACTTCTTCAAAGTCTCCTGCAATTCAATTATTACCTCTTTCTTTTTTCTTGGAAAGTTTTGCGATAAATGTTAACTAGTATCTATAATTTACAAAACCTGCTGAATAAATATCAGATTTCGAACATTCAATACCACGCCAAGAACAGCTGCTAGCTCGTAAGAAGCGTTTTGTAGCGAAATCATAACACAATTTATGATGACGATTAATCCATCAGGCCGAAAACATGAAACCGTAAAATTGAAACTACCGCGTTTATTATTTAGGCGATCCGATACTTCCATAAAACAATCCGCCCATGACGGATAGCTCTACGTATCTCTTTCTAGTATATTATTTATTTATTTTTAGGGTTGGTTTTTCTATCGTTGTGGAAGAACTGCTTTTTTCACCATTAAGTACCTAGTATGTGGATGAAGTATTTACATGAAATGTTAATTCAATTAAGTCATTAAGTAGGTAGCTACCTCCCAATTTAATATATTCCAATTAGATTCAAATAGGACGATCTAATGAAGTACCTCCCCAGTAAAACGATTCTCCATTGCGAAATTCACCTCTAAACAAGTACATACACATGTATATATCTACCAAGGCATGATTCGCACCTCCAAACAAATGTAACATGGTTCCCATTTGCAATTCGGCTTACTGACTGACAACCACGACGGCCAAGAAAACAAACTTAAGAATTTGCGCATTTACTATATATTCAAATTTTCTTTTTAATTTCATTTCCACTGCTTTATATTAAGATTACTGCTCCCGTCTTGAGCAGATTCTAATTAAATTGACCGATAAACTAACCCTCTCAATGCGACTAGTCGCCACCAATCGCAAGTTGGCACGGCGCATACCATTTAATGTTCGGAACACGCCCGTGGAACAAAGGCACATGAGGAAGGGGCAACTTCCTAAACTCATCAGCTGGCCGTCGGGCACGCCCGGCTTTACTTGCGAGAAAACTTTCTTATATTGCCACAACTTCCTGCTTCTATATCATAATAAGTGCCCGTTAGGAATGAACGGTATGTGCTCACATTTCGGTCTATATCAATTTGTGGGAATAGGTAAAAGTTCGCGGTCCGCACATAAGTGTATGGCCAACTAAACACCAATAAATCTACAGGCAGTTGATTTATTCAGTCATAAACTTTTACGTTCTTATTCCAAAAAGAGTTAGCTTGGTTTAACCCAGGACTAAGGGTACATAATTCACACGGTGGAATCTTCATATTTATTGTGTGAAAAGTTAAACATTTTACTGAAACTCACAATCGCGATTTTTTGTTCTGCAATCCAAGTCTCTAACGGGTGAAATCCAGACTACCGTGATACGAATTACGAGTCCCAAGTGGTGCTTAGGCCCATACACAAACGGTTTGATTAAACGAATCATGTTTTGTTATGCCCTATGTGGGACCACTTCCAACACATTACTAACATAGTTTCGTGCAAGTTGTCCTGGAGGACATCGATAAAGTGGCCAGCAAACTGCTGGACAGCGGTCGATAGCTAAATACAATTAATTAACGTCCGAGTTAGTTCCGACGATAGACTGTTGTTAGCCAATTCGCAGTTTACACCACTCACCAGATACGAAAGTTTTGGCAACTAGTATAATTTTATAATGGTCTCAACATGCATCCATAAAGGTGGTATGGCTTCTGGGCTAAAACTGTTGGCTCGATTTCCAGAACATTCATTACATGATTGGCTTTTCACAACGTCAACAATTTTAATTGGATGGTGATCTACCGTCAGGCGAAGTTAGTTTAATCAGACGATTAGTAGTATAGTAAATCTATGCTAGTGAAACTGGAGGGTTTGGATTCAGCCTGATTATGCACAGGGTGCTTAGTGCTGTTACTGAGACTTCGGACACAATCGCAAATGCAAATGGAGCTTTGTCCACCAGACCATCTACATAGGAGCTATTTTCCGTACAGCAACTATTGGATCGAATAGTAATATTGTGCGTACAGAAAGGGTCGTGTCATTAGATATCGAATTAGAGTAATTAAGGTGTGCATTATCGAAGATTAGCATAATAATAATTCAGAAATATAAGAACATTATTTAAGGTAGGTTTGATTTTGAAAGGCTAAATAAATTAGCACACTTCCGAGACAGATAGGGATGCACGCTGATCATAATTATGTACATAGATGTAGGAGTACTAGATGAATAAAAAGTCTAGACATGTGCACATACATATTACAAGTATCATCTATAGCAGGTGCTTTCAGTGCTCAAGATAGGGTTTTCAGTGTAATAATTTCAAAGCAAAATATAGAAAACCACTTTAACTTCGTCATCGTATGGCATTTTGGAAATATTGGTGTTAGTAAACAAGTACAAAGTGTTTTTTTACCTATGCAATTTTGTGCTAGAAAAATGAAAACAAAGCACTATAGTTACGACAATAAAGCTTTTTACGTTAATTAATCTACCTAAAAAAGCAGATAAACAAAATCACTGTGTATTTATTTTTACTGACTTTCTCGTAACGTCCGTTTTATTGACGATAAACATTAATTTTTAAGCACTAACACTCGAGTCGAGGCAGCCCTAAATCTAGTCCCTCCCTAGACGTCTCAAAAGGGCGTTTTACGTAGAATGCGTGCAGCGAGGGATACTATCCCAAGAACCATTCTTCTAGAGAGAAATCACTCCCCAACCCACCCTTGCAGATAGCGGGAACATCCACAAAACTTTGCAAAATTGCTACGAAAATATAAAAGGCACGTTTAGCTGAAAGACGAGTAAGCGAATGAATTTTTAAAGATATTGTAGCACCCGTGCATATTTTTTCATTAGCTTTGTTTCTGTAAGCGGCTGATGGAAACTTTTTGTATCACACATTCTTCTGATTCTGATTTCTAACATGAATAGGATTTCTGGGACTGCTTTATGCCGAAGCTTACAATACAAATCACATATAAAAACATAGGCTATATGATTACTGTTGTATGGTAGTAGACACTGGATATTTAAATGTAGAGTCAATCAGAGAGCTTAAATAATCATGTAGAAGGATCATTCGAATAATAACTATACCGAAGTTCTAACACAGAATTGAGTGTATGATTAACATTTTCGGATGCGCATGTTGTATTCTAGAAACGAGCATATAATAGAGACATAAATAAATTGTGATACAAAATAGACAAAATTACACGAACGGGTACCGTGAATAATAGCACCGACCGTCTGAAATTCAATTATGTTTTCAATAACAAGGTTTATTGCTGGTTCATTGCATTTTTCCCGCTTTGAGAAATAACAATTTACTCGGACGGATTTCGGAAAAAGCACGGAGAGGACAAAGCGCACGATAATAACATCGCCAAAACGAAAATATGAACACAATTGAGGTAACGTAAGTATTTGAGAGTCAGCAACGGTAACAGTTTATGATCGTGCCCCTGAACCCCCATACAGATTAAAATGTTACGAATGGGTGTGGCTATTAATAAACGCTTTGAAGAGATTTAGATGTTTTGCTTGATTAGGACGCTGTGTGGCTTATGGCGGCGTAACCAGAAATGTTATGAAATATAGGTATCAGAAATATTTCAATTAGAGTCAAATTAAGCTGTTCTAAAGATTTAACGAATATCTATACCAATAAAATGCTTTGTCCTGAACGACTGACTTATTGATTGACTGACTGACTGACTGACTGACTGATGGATCAACGCACAGCCTAAACCGCTGATTGTAGAGACCTGAAACTGGGAGGGTGTGTTCTTTGTATGACGAAGGGATCCGATAAGAAAGGATTTTCTGAAATTCCACCCCTAAGGGGGTCAAAAAGGGGTGTAAAGTTTGTATGGGACAACCAGATCCCTTGGTCCAATCTACTTCAAATTTTGCATACACATTCTCTTACAGAATTGACGGAAGACTTATTTTATATTTTATTGAAATTCATCTCCTAAGGGGGTTAAAAAGGGGTGCAAAGTTATTATGGGAGTGATTTGCTTCGAATTTGATATCAATACTCTTTAGTGCTTACGATTAAAATATTTTTTATTTCATTTTTGACAGTCATTTGACATATCTGAGACAAAACATTTGACACATGTTTGTTATTGATGTTGCTCTCGATAAGAGATTTTATTCCTTAGAATAGTAAATAATATTTTTTGGTGTTTAAACAGCGTAGGTATCAATCGGTCTGTGTCCAGTGTAAATTGCAAATCGTATGTTCATAATGTCGGTGGACATTCTACGCTGCTTCTGTGGTCGAAAGGTGTCCAATCTGGAAGCTTTCTGCAAACTTTTCGTGGCGGACCTATGTTTAGCAGTGGACGGCTTTTGGATGTTGATGATGATGGTGGCGTAGATCTTTACATAGAATTTTCACTTTCAATTTACGATTTGAATTCAAGAAAGTAGAGAAGGTATTCGCTATAACCAATTACCATAAACAAAGCTCAAATTCAAACTCTTAAGGTAGCGGGAGAAGACTTGAGGGAATTGGCTTCTCTCACATCCTGTATGTGACATGATGCTGTGTAAGCGCAGAGAGTAGCCTGGTCATTTTAGTACCCGAAATAAATATACGATTGACGAAGAATTTTCATTTCGTTGTAAAATAAAAAGATAATATCCCTGTGTAAGTTTGACCATTATACTGGGCTACGCGTTGTGTGTACATAAAATATAACATTTATCTGTACGCATTTCTTTGTATATATTTTAAAACTGGATGTTTTTGTTTGTTTGTTTGGACGCGCTACTCACAGGAACTATTGGTAAATACACGCGTATGAAGTCGCGGGCGGGCCGCTAGTCTGGCCACAGAATATATAATAGTACTACATACAGAACGGCCACTCACCTCTCCTCTCTAGTCTGACTTACCTCACTATAACGCCGGAATTAGGGATCTCATTAGGGGGTGGCCTAGCGGGCATGGCACGCGCATGTTTGCGACGTTAACGGAAGAACAAAGTTTTGTGTACGAGAGATGCCTACGTACTGTGCAGTGTACGGGTGTCTTTCACCCTCGAGAAATTACTCCGATAGAAGCTTTTTTCGTTTCCCAAAAGATGAGAGACAGTAAGTAACTTCATACAAAATATGCTACCTTAACTAACCTATTTTAACTATTCAGTTACAGTGAACAACTTTAAAAACGATAGGTAAAGGTAACATTCCTTAGAATTATGTGTAGTTAAGAAATTATAATTGTAATATTTATGTGATCAGTGAAATTAGGTGTTTCTAAGGTAGATACTATCTTTTTATTTCTCCACGATACCACGTGAATATGACATTACGAAAATGAGTGCTTGTTACGATGTATACTAAATTAAAGTAAATTACGTTGTTTAGGTATATGTTCAATTAAGTGAAAAGAGCTATGACCGGTGTAACAGACTTTGTCAACCCTTATAGCACGCACACAAACGCAGCGTCTGTGCAACACGCCGTCTGTCAATGTATGGCCAAAATGAAAAGTTTCTTCCGAGTGTCCGGGGTGTGGTCTGGCTATATAATTGAAAGAACTTTTACACGTGTGCTACTGCCAAGTGTAAAAGTTAAAGGTGAGCGAAACCTAAAGTGATACTTCACTTCAGGTTTCACTCACCCTTACCGCCAAACTGAAAGCATCTCTGGGTCGAATTGAAGTTCTAGGTAGGCAGTGTATTTGCTATGTCCCCCAGTTGTTCCTACTGTTCCGTAAAAGACACACCTTAGTTATTAGAAACGACTTGTAGTTATATCAAGGAGCTGACTATTTATCAGTTTTACATGTTTGCATTTAAAATTAGTAAAAAAAATATACTGTTCTATGTTTTTAATAAATTTATCAACCCTTTTATTACAAAATTGAACTTTTGAAAAAATCTTTTACTAAGTTAATAACTAATTTTAAACAAACAAGTTTTGTTCATGTTTGGCACATAGTACCTTATGTATTTAAGACAGAATTTTTCCGGAACATCTGGGCTAAGCGTCTTCATTCTTTTGAAGTTCGTATAGTACTTATTACGTGAGATTTTCATCGAGCTCGAGAGACAGTCAGACATAAAGGAATCAGTGTACTACTCTTTTCAATCTTTTATCGTTTCTTTAGTTGGCATAAATGACGAGAACTAAAACATGTTGCTGTCCAATGCACGTAAGGCCATACATTTACGCAACTGCATCGGAAAAATATGTAGGCACCTGCATATAAAAAGGTTATACGCCCCGCAAAATATTACGAGTATGACCAACGTTAAACAAATGCTCGTCTGGAGAATGTAATTGGATTTCTTTTTGAGTACATTTTGATGTTGCATGTGATAACGTAAATTGTATGGCGAACGAATTGCGGCAGGGGACTGAACGAATGTACCACTTCCACCACTAATGCTTTTATGTTTACCATACTCTTAAACTTTTCTATTGTAATATACTCTACTGGCTACTCAAATGGTTACTCATTTGATTTGATTGTGTGCTTCCTAAAGGCGAGTGCCGTGTCTAAATTGAAAGTTGTATAATAAAACGCAATTGTTCTTTTTTCACAAGGCGCTTTGACATCACATTAAAATAATGTTCTAATTATCAATCTCAAATATTACAGGCAGGGAAAACAGCTAAGAAGATAAGATCAATTTGAAAAATATCGGAATAAGACAATATTTCAACCTTGAAGAAAGGAAAATTGTAGTTAGAATGAGATGAAGACGTGACACTTCCTTTGCTCGCCGGGAACTGACGTCACCCGCGTAACAAACTCAGATCGGCACGACCGCGGACGATCGCTCCAAAATCACTGTCAAACACACAAAGTTCCTTTGTGAATTTTGCGATAAAGACGCTTCACAGATCGAGTTTACGTAACTGCGGTAGCCGGGAGCTTTGTGGGTGAACGGCCTAAGGGCGCGATCCCATTATGTCATAATAACTACAGATTTTCGTACCGTTTAAAGCGTTGTGACTTGTATATTTCAATGGAGGTTTACACTACCTATAGGACGACATGATCAATCATTCTTCTTTTTTTAGCAGACTGCATATAATGGGAATAGCTAGAGGCAACAGTCGTTGTTCAACTAACTACAAATTATTCGTAACGACTTAGTGAGTACTCGCCCTTAGTTTACGGACGACGTAAATTTCAGCGCTTTGCCGAGGCTCAGGATAACTCGCACGTTCATTATGCGGTCAACTTGAATGTTACTGGAGCTGTAGTACTAATAACTTTAAACTTCAGGTCGGGTCTGACTGAATCACTTCTCGCTTTTCGGGTCTTGGTAACAGTTTTATGGTACATAACATTTTTCTATGCAGTTAAATAGCTTATCTGTCTCGTATTGGGTTCTTTAGAAGTTAGGAGTAAGTGATGTTCTAATAAGACATTCGCTTGATCTTATAAGACAGTCGTCTACTAATATAGTTTTATATTTAGATTTTTTAAGAAATTCTACGTTTTATGTATACAGTATGTTCATATTTATTGCCCCCCCCAAAACTATTGCATTTTCCAAAACTTTTGACTACGCGCAGGTTCACCAACTCATAAATTGGACCCTCGCGACAATGGCGCCCAATCAAAACTCGGCCACTTGTGTGCCGCACCGCAAACAAGCTATTATAAGCCGTAATAACTCTAACTTCATCATTCATTATGGCCTTATACAAGAGTAAATATCAAATTGACATCATTCAAATTGAACACTGACCAAAAAGAACTAGTCACTTAAAAAATAATAGGTGACACATTGCGCACCGATTGTGCATAAAAACAATTGACTGCTAAATAACTGGTAAAGTGTACCAATTTCTCATCTCAATCAGTCATCATGACGATAAATGTGCTGCTGCAACGCTGTTCATATGACTTTTTATCAGGTAAAGTAGATTATTTTTATGTTTCAGAATTTGTGATTAGAGCTTTCCATAAACGACGCTCAAAAGAATAGACATGTACCGAACACAAATGTTATTTTTCGTCCGCAGCTAACCCAAACAATGCAACAAGCCAGAATTGAGCTCTCAAAACAGAGGGGTCGGGACTAGAAAATAATAACGTCACTATTGATTTTGGTGCCGAGAACAATATCAATCCGTAAGCGATGTCGGCGACGCTAAATCGGCGACATCCGCTCCTCTCCCCCAACGATCTATAGATACACAGATTTCATCGAATCCACAAGAGATCGCCGTATCATGTTCTGCTAACGTTTCTATGGATACCTCCCCGTTACCCGAATCGGTAGGACGTGGTCGATGAGATTTTATAGCAAACTCAACTGCTCCTACAGATACTCGTAAGTGAAGGGAATCGCATTGCAATTACATATTGCAAGTTGCTAGGTAATATTAGTGACCATAAACTTATTTGAAGTGAACATTTCTTATCTTATTATTAGACAATTTCGTACGTACCGAAAACGATAAGATTGCTAGACAAAATTTTCTATTACGACGAAATAGTATATTTATTTATCAATTTCCCGTTATCGACAAATAAGTAAGTTTATAAATAAAATTAATTCCCACCCACATCCTACACACGTTAGTGTCAGAAACATCTTTACCAAATAAATCCGGTAATATCTGGAATCGGAAATAAATAAACGTTACTATTTTTGTCCAAAGAGCCGCTAGCTAATATACTATCGAATCCAGTATTTCTTTATATACGGTAAAACCATTGCAAGTGTGGTACGTGCAGGCTGGTGCGCCTTCTGCCCTATGCAACAACTGCAATGCGGAACCGGGACTATAATTCATTTTTAGAAGCAAACGATCGCATTAAACCGTTCCTATTGTTAAAATTCTACTTTATCGCCGGCTTAACGAAGTGTGATGTGCTCCGGACACCGAAGCTTGAATAACGTTTGATGAGGGGTCCAAAATAGTTATCTGCAAACCGCAAAATGGACCCCCGTAATATAATGCAATCCTCGAATGTTTATTCTTCTTTTTGTGTCAGTATGTTGACTTCGATCACGGTGGAATAGTCATATATCGTCAGGGACAGTTTAGAAAACATTCTGGCGTGTATCCAAAAAAGAACCGATAAAACGTACCAAAAGATATACAAAGTTATGTGGTGTCCTACTCTAGAGAAAATTCAAAGAATGCTTCATAAACAATCGACTATGAATCTATGGATAATAATATGAATTCTAAGTTGAACGCATTATAGGTTTTTCAGAAAAGTCAAATACTTATTTGCACAATATGCAATGCTATGTCAACACTTTATTTATCTTAATAATTGAACATAAGTACACATATTAAAGTATTTTTTATTACATTTAATTAAATGCCCTCCCGTATTCCTGTCTACTTTATTTCGAAAGTTTTACACATCCATCGGAATATGTGCCGTTTCCGATACCGATTTATTCGAGTTGACCTCTCCGAAATGCGTTCTCGGATCACCCTGTATGGCTTTACTTCAGTCCTCATATGGCCGACGAGATCGACCCCTAAGTATTCACTAGGATATCCGCACATGGTTAGTCATTGCAGACGTTTTAAGTAAGTTTGAAAACATTACACCGTAATACTACGTAGTACGAATACATGGTGCAATATTTGGTGCCAACTTATTCAAATTCAATTCACAAGTTGCAGCTCTCCCACTAGATTCAGATAGAAGATAAAAGGAGAAAGATGACATTAGGAGAATAATCAGAAGGAGGAGAATAATCCACTACGAAAAACGAAATCCATCAAAACTATAATCGTTTTTGCGGATCCGAAGCATTTAGTAGTAGGGATTCCATACTTAAAATGTTTCGGATCCGAAAAACGATAATAGTATTGACGGATTTCTATTTTCTTAGTAGACCTCTATACTTTTAATTTTTGTTTTCAGATTTTAGTACATAAAAGAAGGACCTAATAAGTTTTACCCTGAACTTCTCAGCTATTGTACGGCGAACATCTGATGTAAGCCGTAGACGCAAAGACAAATAGGTTGGACTTTACTCCTTGAACTGCAGGTCTTAGATATATATACGAGTATATCGCGTGCGCACGACAATATTTCCCAAAGAATGCGCCGATATATATCACGTCACCCCTCGGATAACGCTCCCGCGTTTCCGCTGACTGGACGTCCAGTATCGGCCCACTTTGGGAATCCAAATAATAGCATTAAATAAACTATCCCTGCGTGAAGCTTACAACTAAAACAGCTAAAATACAACAGAACATCGACTGAAGTATTTGACAGACGGCCAAGAATGATAACATTCTACATAAATGTGTAAGTATAACATTACGTACTGGCGCGGTTTAACCCGCGTAAATATCGGACATCACAAAATATCATTATTTACTCTGTTTAGACCGATAGTTGACCGGTCGAGAATGGTTTTAACAATAAGTCCGCAATATGTACCGTTGGTTTGTTCATTAAGTTACAAATAAATAAATAATAATGTAATTATGAATTATATCTTATTATTTCAAAGTAAGAGCCACAATATTACCGAGTTTCATTAAAATCTATTCAGAAGTTTTAGTTAGCAAAGACCCATACATCCACACAAACTCTCAGCCTCTCGCATTTAGAATATTACTTGAACTATATTCAGTCAAAAGGAGGCTTTTAACCTCGCAAAAACAACTCCTTCCCCGTATTGATTTATCCACTTGTATTTTTCCCACTCGCTCTAGCGTAAGGCGTGATTTTGCTAACAAGACCATTTTTTATGCTTCCAGCCACCCAGTTTTCGCTAGTTAGCTAGTTATCAGTTGTAGCCAGCAAATACAGCACTACTCGCAAAAAAGGAGAGTCTCACATTGTTACTATTTTCTGCCAAACTTTTTGTATCTGAGTTGGCTGGTCACATTGTGCTATAGAGAAACGTTTCTTGAAAGCTTAGGGTAACAAGACAGCACTCGTATGTCTGCGAACAGGTGTACTTCTGTGAACTTTAACGTAAGCAAAGTGATTCGTAAAGTAAGCGTTGAAACTGAAACTGAAACCTGCGGAGCTTTAACTATTTCTACTTTTAGTACATACGCTTACATTATTTATGTGCAAGTTGAAGTTATATGCTCAATTGTCAAGGTATGGATTACGTTTTGAATACTAAAATCGGTAGGTAACAAAATGCGTCAATCACTTCCAAAATAATAATTCATTGAATATCCAGATCTATTATGGTATTTTATTATCATTTCAATCAAATTAATTATTGCTAAGGCTGACTTTATAAGAGTAGAATTAGTTGAAATAGATAGCATTTTAGTATTTTCAAGAAAGCAGACTAGTCATTGTAGTAAATCTTTTGTTAATATCTCTATTCAATCACTTACTTACGCTTGGAAATCTCTAGCCAGCATTTAATAATACTCTCGTAAAATAGGATAATAACGTAGCTAAAGACATTCTCGTTAAGCTAGAACATTCTGTTAGAATTCCAATAAGACGCCTTTTCAAACTGCGTATAATAGTTAATTGAAACTGGAGCTCCTGGTCGAGATCACCGAGATGTATTGACTTCATCCAATAACTTATCAATAGAAGCCGATCAAATGCAATGCTTCTGCGAAAACGACACCACATCACCGCTGATAAAGTTCGATTAGAAGCTTGTTATAAGCAATAAGTTATCTTGATTGCGAACGGGACTCAAAATCGATATCGCCTCACTGGATTCTCGACGAAGCCGCAGCTTCTCAAGCGAGATAAAGGTTACGATACGAGTTACGATCTTTTCTCATTTTGATAGTTTCATTTATGAGAGAGCACACCGCATCTAGGGAAGGCTTTTCTTTACGAAGCATGAATTACGACCGCTTCCAACCTGGTTTGTTGAACGTCGAGCCATAATGACCTTGGAGTATCGCACGCCGAAACCCCGCGATTTACGCGATCGATACGTCCAAAGCTCAAATTTTCGCCTTATCTTGAAGAGGCGTTGCGTGTTTCTCTCCCACGTTTATCATCACACCGACAAAGGAATGAGTAAGATACCTGCTAAGTATCCATCTACCAACACAACCATTAATTTAGAAAGGGATACGAAATAGAAAACATCAACGTCAGATTATCTTCTCTGCTACTGAAACTACTACTAATTTGAAAGTTCTATAGAAGCAGGTCTATATCAATTTTAAAATGCAAATAGATAGAAAAGAGGTATGTCCTCTCCTCCCAAGTGTCACAGGATGATTTCTTATTAGAATTATATAACTTTTAACCTTTCATCAACTGAACAGATTGAACAATAGATCCAAAACAGTCTCTTCGAGCGTTCTTCAAAGAAAAAACAACAAAACCAATTAATAAAGTGTAATAAGTGCGATATGCAGCTTAGCTGCGGTCTTAGCACGTTATCGCGGGGAAATATTGCAGACGCACCACCCTTGAGAGGGCGAGAAAGTATAGCACGGGGCGTGAGGGGGGAGGGCACAAAGCCGGCCGTTGACACGAATTCTCCCGCTCTGTTTAAGTATCCCATTGGATTTTTTCCCCATGCGTTTACCGTGGAGCGAAAGCCGACTGCTTGGATGGACCGTTTCGTTTTTAGAAGCGAGCCAATCGCTCGGACTTTTACTGCTTAACTTGAAACACTTTTTATAGCTTTTGGACGACAAATAGAGGAAAGGCTTGCACTTCGGAATGGTAAGATAGTAATTTAATAAAAATAAATCTCTACTTATACGACCAAGTAGAAGGAATGCGTAACATTTTGAGAAGAGCAAATAAATACGCAAAAATCCAACGGCATTCCGGGTGAATATAAGATAAGCGACTAAATTATTAAACAAATACACAATTTAAGAGTCGACGCAGGCGTCAGCAGCTTAGCACGGAGTCCCGTTGTTTATTTTTACCCGAGCAATATCCACACTCGCATTTATTAATGCGGCCCTTCTATTATTTACGCTGCGGCCAAACATAACCGTATTAGTATTAGTATACCGAGAACGGATGCAATGATGACGAGACTCGATCCTCTACGGAGAAAAGATTATTTAAATAAACAATCGATGCGCTGAGTGACGAGTTATTGAAAGCATGCGTTGATTCTTGAAACCGACTCATTAGAAATTAAAATTAATCTATCTAGGTCGCCGATTAACAATTGTAGGTACTCTACTACCCAACCTTCAGTAAATGCATATCCAAACTACGTTAAAGCTGCATAGAAATTTTATTATGTGAAACAAATATATAAAAAATACATAGTTGATTCCTGCTGATCTACTCAATAGAATTTACTTTCGATGCTCTTGTTAATAAGGAAATTGAAATCCTGGTACCTAACGACAGGATACCGAGAATGACTTCCCGACACTGCCCGTTCACAACTCAGTAGAATTATACATATAATATTTCACTTGTAAAAAGCAACTGTGTCGGACAAGGAATCGAATACTGTGTCTTACGCTATCCTGATGAATGCCTATATCAACCGGCCACATTGCCAAGCCTGTTGAATTTTGCAAGTGCTTCCTTTTTAGGGTTCCGTAGCCGAATGGCAAAAAACGGAACCCTTATAGTTTCGTCAAGTCTGTCTGTCTGTCTGTCTGTATGTCCGTCCGTATATCACAGCCACTTTATTCTGAAACTATTAATATCACACAGCTGAAACTTGGTAGGTAGGTGTATCTTATTCACCGCTTTCCAATTCAGATACAAAAAGTAAGAAAAAATTATATTTAAGGGGGGGCGGGCTCCCATACATGAAACTGAAACCCAAAAATTTTTTTTTTACTCAATCCTATGCGTGTGGGGTATCTATGGATAGGTCTTTTAAAATGAATGAATGAGAACCGTTTTTCCTTAAAATTTAAGGATTGAGATATAGACGCTTCCAAAGTGGTAAAATGGGCGTCCCCCGCGATCAAACTTTTGAACTAAGAAAGTGAAAATTTTGAAAAAAATATATGATGTAGATCTCAACAAAAACTTGCAACGAAAATTGGTTTGAATGAGATCGAATTCGTAGTTTTTGAGATATAGCACATTTTCATCAACCGCAAATATAACTTTGTCTTTCATACAAACACTATTAAAAACAAAGTTATTTTTGCTGTCAATAAATATTGTGATATTTTCGCTAGGTGAAAGTAAGTGGACCCTGATTTCAGTTTAAGGCTGGTACGGAACCCTCAGTGCGCGGGTCCGACTTGCGCTTGGCCGGTTTTTTAATTCGTAGGATGCTTCGCGTTTGTGTAGTGACAAAACACTATAAAAAAAAAAAAAAAACTCAGTTAAGTCAAACAAAACTAAGTCAACAGCGGGCATTTTTAACATAATTAGTGGGCTGGCAGCATATGCCGTGGGTTCGTTATCCGGCACTCCATGCAATTAGCTCGAATTAAACGATCAAGCGACATCACGACAGTGGCGCCCGACGCGAAATGAAACGAATATACCATTATAATAGCTCGGCACGATGAGTGTACAATGATAAATGCCCTTTGCAGACGCGCCGGGTGATGACAAGTTCATTGAAGAAGTATATCAAACGTGAAACGGTCTCGTTTGTAATTTCACGTTCTAAGTCTAAGGTATGTTGTAGAATGTTTATATCACATGTGTCTTCAAGACAAGTATTAAAAAAAACAATTAAGTCTCAGAATAATCAGCATGAGGACTAGACGGCAAGTGATTCTGTGCAATGTTTTGTATTATAATATATTAATGACTTTTTTGGTATACTGCAAAGGTCAGCTGGGACCGGGAAGCCGGAAAGATCTCACGAACGTGACCTTTAGGAAATCCTTCTCACCCAGTTGATATTCCAAAAATATTATGACTAATGATTTCCAGACATTCGGGAAATGGAAATGTTCAACCCATATCAGTGGGTGTGTGCCCCACAGACTGTAAGGAGCCATACCTTGATCTTGACTCTCATACCTCATTGACCATAGCTTTTCAGCAGTATTGACAACACGAAATAGACCTCTTATAACAAGTTATTTTTCATAGCTCTTACGTACCTACCTAATTAAATGCCTACGTACGTTACTACTTTACTAAGTCACAGGATTCGAAGGTTAAGGAATTCCTTGGATCAGCCTCTGTAATTTAAGCTAAATATGTATTTAATAAAATATGGTACAGAGGACGCGAAGGTAAGTACGAGAGAAAAATATTATGTAATCTTTATATTCTATTTAAATCCACCTTAAAATTATAGTCGATTAGGTAGTTTGTAGTTAAGTCTAACAAAACGATAAAATAGATAGACATGTCTTGGTAGAGTTGAGAAATGTTTGTCATCATAACAAAAGGTTCTGTGCACAGAATACAGAGACCCAATGTAAGTTTGTCAATAGGGAAGGCGCGAGAAAACTTTACGCCTATCTACATCAGAGGATATAGTTCTAAGAAGGAGCCTTGACAACATACATTCCCTTTTATCAACGTTGGTTGGAACTCTGTGTAAACTGTATAACCATAAGGAAACTCGATATGATTATTACACACGAGGAATACACTTTACATAGCTAAACACCGCAATCTCTTTACAAAGCTCGCTCTCAAAATATCAAACAGAATTACGACGGATATTTATCAGGTGTCTTGTAAACGCTCGGGATATTGTTTGTTAGTAACTTAACAAATCAGATCAACCTGTTAAGATATTTGTGACCAGATTGAATAGTTAAAGCAAACATAATACTATGGAGATAAGTCTGCCACAAGATTCGTCGACATAATGTACCTCCATAACAATACGGCAACTGTAGTGAGTATAATCCGTGTTGCATTGAATGCATTGTGTAATAACCAAGCTTCACACTCCATAGGCACACGCTATCAGATCATGCCGTGTCAAACGTGCTTAACAATGTCACACCTACTATGCCACACACATAACAATCTCTATCTGTGAGACTATATCCATGCACATAATATTTGAAACCTTTACAAATTGGAGTACAATTATTTGAGTTGGAGCGATTGTGATTTGGAATCAATAAGTACAAGAAAATATATTCATATTATGGAGTAATTACTAATTTGAATACAGTTTTGGTGAATTATCAAACACAACACACATCTTCAAACAATTCCAAGCTAGACATACGCTCGAAATTGGATAGTTTAGTACGGATTAGATAATATTCGGGATTATTAAGCAAAGATTTATCTTGATTCACACTAATTTGAAAATTGGTTACGGTTTGGGGTAAAATTATTATTAATACGAACATTTACAATACAGCACACGAAGAAACCGGACAAGCACGCGAGCGATGCCGCGTGTACAAAAGATAAAAAGAGTATAAAGCTACCCAGATACACAGATAGATAATCTCAGTCACATTACACAATTACATCTCCTCACGATGATGCCAGTCTCGACGTTGAAGTGAGTACCGAGCGAGGAGCTATCGTAGCTCCCGATCGCTAAACGGTCACGATTTTACTTTTGTAGGAACATTTCGAGGAGATCTAGTCCATAAATGGCACGAGATATAATTCCACAAAAATAAATACCAAAGCACAATACCAGCGGAATGATCACCAAAAACGTGGATCGTTATCACGTTATTAATCCAGATAGTCAACAAGAGATGATACACTCAAACTTTATGGCAACTAAACTTGTCTCGTCTAATGGAGTTCTCGGTAACTCAATATGACAGAACACTAAAATAGAGCTACTACATCTTTTCCGCCATGTTGCTTGTTGGCTTTGAATGACGTAGCACTAAAACCCTCAACAATATCCCTCGTGCAGAAACCGCAACTATTTTTGTGGTGCACTAAAATTGCAACGTTTCGTCAGGCTGTGTTATTACTAGTTTATTTTTAAAGAACGTCGAACAAATGGGGTTACTTGCCTGGCAGTATAATACTTAGTCGTAACAAATCAGTGATAGACTCCACTAAATTGATACTAAGTGTAGTCATGTATTTATTTACTACTAGTAAATAAAAACGTCTGGTAAATTACTAGTTCTCTTATAGTGTCGCCTGAAATATTAGGAACATCTAAGCTTGGATCCTTTAGGCTTCGCTTTTATCCTGATAGACAGTTCCCAAGAGTTCGTATATCAGAATCAGAAAAGCCCGAATTGCTAGGCTATCTAAAAAGACCTGTCACGAAAACAATATGAATTTAATATTATGTGAGAATTTGTATTCATGAGTCTGTTACATCTAGCTAAGATTCAGAATAACTTTTATACGATGTATGATAAAATGTTGCTTGTATTTGAAGATAGAGAATATTGTATATAAAGAGGAAGGCTAAAATGTTGCCTACCTTCTTTATGATTACTTTGCAGAACAAACAAAAACGAACCAAGTCCAACGTTTTTATTAACTCATATACTTACGTTTATTTACTATAGTCTTAGAAGGTTACTATGCTTTTAGTCTTAGAATAATCTAGTATTTAACTAACAATGCCTTATTGTTATCTTGTAAATTAGGCGTGTGGGATGCAATTGCAACATCCTTTGAATAACTGTGCACCTACTTTTCAGGATATGGAGCCCTATTTTTGAATCACTGAAGTTATTTCAAATCAATTTAGAGACAACAAAAATTACGTTAACTTAGTTTCGTAGGAGAAACCAATTAAATTATCTTTTTTAGATCCACGTGGATTTCAAATGGGCCTAGCGTCAATATGGCGTGTGATTTTCTTTGATTAATGTTCGATTTTCCAGAAATCCAGTTGAAATCCACACGACAGTGATAAAAAAAGAAAGTTTGTATTTATTACTATTCACGTTATTAATTTAGGGAGATTTTCGTCAACTTATTTTTGGGACGAAAATCACTCGAAATATTTCAGCGAGTAATTCAAAAATAAAGCTCCAGATCGAACGTCAAAAGTAGGTAAACATTCGATTGAATAACGCTATTTGTATTTCATTCTCCAAACGACCGTTAGCCCACACATCTGCGTATCGACCGCGTCCAGTTTCCACGTGATCGCCATTCCATCGCGAGCGGTGCGGTAATTGAGCCGCGCACTTCCTTCCGGAGACGCGCCCGCAATCATATCCACAGTCCACCGGCCATCCAACGGGATCATGACAACAAATTACTCTTTTTTTGTTGTGTTGTGGAGTCACACTGGCGCTTTTGCATCCTGTGTGAGCGTGCGATACCCGAGCTCGCCGGAGCTAGTATGAGTATTTAAGAGTCGCAAGAAGAACCCATGTATTCTTGTTAGTAAATTTCCAAAAAAGTAAGTTTTACAAAGTTATGTGCGTGTACATAAGTTTGACATTATGCACAGACTACAAATAAATTTGTTTATCGTAAATAGAATACAAGTGCATTATTTTAAGCTTTTTATTAAGTTTTAAAAGACGTTTTTTTTTAATATTTTTCATTTCATGGTTTTTTTATACCTATATCTCAAAAATTACCTTTTCCCCTCCTAAAATATGTTATTGAATCTTATTATAAGCCGCTGCTTAGTTTCAAAAGTCATAAAAGTCGTTTATTTTTGCATATAGACCCACTGGGGGCACTTATACACGTCCCAACATAGACCCTACCAAGTACAAAGATCTTACTTTCTTATCGTATTTAATTTTTGTCATTGGAAACTTTGGGAAAGTTTCCGAGAACATTGGGAATATTCCCCGCGGCCATTACTACTGGCGCTTTTGTATCCTGTGTGAGCGTGCGACACCCGAGCTCGCCGGAGCTAGTATGAGTCTTCAAGAGTCGCAAGAAAAACCCATGTGTTCTTGCAAAGTGCGAATGCCGCATAATTGCCGACTGCTGTTTTCGTGAGCATAACATTATTTATTATTAATTACAATTTTGTGTCTAAATATCTTCGTAAAACATGCGTACTGCTAACAAGTAGAAAATATGTCCAAAATATTGCTATTTCATGTAACTTCGCCTTTAAAAATTTAAGTCAAATCCTTACTGTAAGCGCGCACCAAACTAATGTTACGTCGTCAAAGAGAAATCTAAGCTCTAGTGCACGGGTGCACTGAGTGAACCAAAATAGAAATCTAATTAGCTATGGGGAAGTTTGAAATAATCGTATACTGACGCTGTGCAAACTCCGCTGCACTTCTTATAGGATTTTGTTTAAAGTTGAGCAGAAGTTCGAGTAAAGTTTTGTGCACACAGCCTCTGTCTGCCCGTCTTCCGTGCTTCATCATGGGTTGTGCAAACATCAATAACGTTCATTGTTTACGTGGTCAGACATTTGGAGTCGGGTTTGTTTCCCCGCCTTACAAACAGACGCGATGCTTTCAAAGATTATTCAACTGTGCCATGATCGAGTCTGGCAGAGTGATAATATTAACAAATGTAGTCGTGGAGATTCAGATGATAAGACAATTTAATCTTACGATTGCAACGCTACAGACAGAATACACCTTAAATAAGATTAGTAGTACCTCGGTAATTCGATGTGAAAACAAATTGTTTCTATGAGTGAAAGTAAATTGTTGAACATTTACATGTTATTTTATGGCGAGCGAATGAACTGCACAAGTAATTTCAATATGGACCTTGCGTTAATGTTCACAACCGTACCCCATAACAGTATGTCGTTGTAGTTCCGCTCTATTGATTGTCGCAATCATTATGCGTTAACACTTATCGTCAATACTGTTGAACCGTTACGAGGTTTGATGAGGTTTCCACCAGCCGGTACTGACTTGACTGTTATCCTGGTCATAGAACAAAAAGGAGGTTGGAACACTGTGGTCCCTTGTGGAACGAGCCCACGCGCAATTCAGTTATGTATGAGGTACCTGCTACCTAACGCTCGTGAATGCACAGAATTCACAATCGTGCAGTGTAAGAGGATTATCTTATCATCTTTATTATTATAGAATGAATTACAGTGAAGCTAATGTCAGCCCTATATTAAAGCGACATTTGGTACGATAGACGTGATTATCTGCAATCGGGCGTCATCATGCCTAAGCCTGATATCTATGCTATCTCCTTTTTGCGGCGCTTATTCATTACAGTCTTCATTTTAAATCTTTGATCAAATAGCAACATAATCTATCGATTCTAAGAAAAACTAATAAGTAATAATAACAGACGTTTCCAGGCGCGGCGATTCTTGGCAATTGTCCTAGCGACATGTGCGCCGATCGATGTCTGGCCCGTGCAATGTCCCTCGCCTTTTCACGCCTCCTAGCCTCTTTGACGATTTACATTACATTCACCTTTCTTGGGCTTCGATGCGAATATCTGTGTTTGAACACCAATATTACTGGCTTCATAATTTATGCAATCGACTAACGTAAAGAGCTATCTTTTCATATAAAACTGACATTTCGCTTTGCATTTAGAACAGTTGAATGATGGGATGAACTTTGAAGATTGCAATCTGTGAAAGCTCTTGTTTGCCACGATCAGAAATGAGCGTATCTCATCTCGTTGTTATGACATGACAATGAACTATTGTAGTAAGTAGCCTTAACAGAGATTACGATAACCTAAAGCCGACTTGAATGTTGAAATAACTTAAAATAACCTGATGTTTTATTCAGCTACTTTGAAATGTATTCTTGCCACAAAGGCCAAGAACTTCTCGTGCAGGCGGGGATAACAACCAACATAATTTCAATTACAAAAACCAATATCGTATCTTGTTCGGAATACGATGCAGTATGCACGTTCCCATCTTGAGGCAATCATAGTCACACAATTCAATTTATTCAAGTTCCAATTCCGCCTCACGCCCACAACGCGGCCACTCATCTATCTACACGAAAAAATAAACGAATGCTCGTAACTCGATGAATACGTAATAGGTTAGTATTCACACGGTATTATAATGGTCAGCGACCACAATAAAAGGTGGTATTTGTCCAACCGTGCTTATAGGACGACAAAGATGAGTGAACGAAACGTTGTTGTTTGTTGGGTTTGGATGATCAGACCGTGAAGTGGGGGGTAATGTTTTTAAAGTTCTCCGACAATTAATGTTAAATAAATGAATACAAACGTAATTTATTTCTCCTTTATGCCTCTCGCCGCGAGCCATATAGTAGGACCCAAAATTTAAATTATTAAACTACTTACATAAACAATGATGAATTCGTAGCAATTAAAACTTCTAAAGCGTTTCTGTGAACGGACAATCATAAACCAATAACAACAGAGCTGCGCAGATCAATAAAAATCAAAACCCCCAAAAAGTTTTTTCATCTATTGTCCGTTCTGTTTTTTTACCGGGCTCACTAATCTTTGACGGGGCGCACGTGTGGCGCGCTTGCGCTTGCGCATATGCCCCAGCCAGCGGCGCTCGCATTGTTTGGAATTTCACGTTCAATATGGGGCGTAAATATTTCGACAAAGATCTAAAAGGGAAAGCCTATACTAATACGGACAAGAGATATCCGCCGCTGCGATGTTTTAGTATAATGTGAGGATAATTAGATTTTAATCATAAGGCCTGGGGTTTACTTGGCGTGATCCTTATCGTGACTAAAACAAAAGGAATGCCTTGAAAGAGAAGTAAGACATTTATAGCCTATGTTGATGCTTATAAAATCTTCAAGGTTCTCTCCCCGCCCGACAAAGATCTGTTGTTTTGCACTTTTTTGACGTCTAAATTAGTTCAACCTTCAACCTTATACTGTCTGCAACACATGCGTTTGAAATGTAACGGCTTCTTTGCCGGCAGCTTTCGATCAATTACAGCTATTAGTCTAAATACATGTTAGAGAAGTCTGTTATCAATTATTATTAATAGATGGTATCGCTAGATAAAACAAAAGCGAAGACGCTATGACGCACTATGTGCGGGCTGGGATAGTCGCAGGCGCAACAAAAAGGCGGCAAATGCAAGGGTGTCGCACACGTGCATCCGCCTGCCACCGCGCCTGTGCGAAGTTTATTTTTGGATGCACCAATAAACTGTTACACTACACTGCATCTTTGGGATTTCTCTGCTCGGACTTAAACCACGGTTTACTGACACTGATATATCACGCACGACCCTACATTTGTGACAACCCCGAAAAGTACACTTCTACCTATTTAACAATTGGAACAAATTAATAATTTCACATTTAAGCACACTAGAGCTCGATTTTCAATTCCGTTTGACGCGGACTCAATAGAAATAACGGCCATTAATTCATCCCAGACAGAGCCGTGGTCGCTAATCATTTTATAACTCACATTATAATTTAAGCGACATGAGCTAAAACAATTTGACTGGATAATGCATCGAAATCTAAAATGCTCAATACACTAACACCTAGGTTCAATAGATTTTTTCACGTTGTATTTATGCGTTGTTCATTTTTGCTTTAGGTACAATCAAAAAACTACAAACAAGCCCTCGCAAACTCTCATCACCGCTCGTGAACATTTCAAAAGCTCTACCTACAGTTTAAAAGGTATCTATCTATACTTACTAATACTTACTAATATTATAAAGCTGAAGAGTTTGTTTGTTTGTTTGTTTGTTTGTTTGTTTGAACGCGCTAATCTCCGAAACTACTGGTTCGAATTGAATAATTCTTTTTGTGTTGGATAGTCCAGTTATCGAGGAAGGCTATAGGCTATATAACATCACGCTACGACCAATAGGAGCAAAGATATAGTGGTAAATGTGTAAAAAACGGGAGAAAGAAGTCACTATTCCACGCGGACGAAGTCGCTGGCAAAAGCTAGTCAACAATACTATCAAAGCGGCATCGCGGCATCAGCTTTCATTAGACTTTTAAAATAATCGTAATTCAAAAGATTTTGTCTTATCTTCGTATCAAGAAATCGAAACGATACAAAAGATACCTTAATTACCCGCCTACAATCTCTATTTCATCTCATTGAAGACCTTTAGTTTCTATAGGTGACGATTTAATGAATACCTTCTCACATAATTTATGGCATGTCTAGCCGGCCAACGGTTGAAAAGCTTTGAATAAGTTATTATCCTTCCAAAACTTGATTTAATAACCAAACGTGTTGAGTTATTAAAAATCATCGTTTATGCTTATAAGATAAACACTTTTTATCATCTCGCGCCGCGCCGGTCGTTCTAGCCTTAATTATGATATCAAAAGCTGCATCGTCGGCTCTTTTCGACGCATACACATCCAGTACGTCCATCCCTTTCTAAACGCAGGACAATCTTCCCGCGTTGCATCAGAGCCTTCGTCGATTAAACACGTTTCTATGCGCGGTCTCGTACTTTTACGTTACACTATCCTACTAATCTCCGGGCCATAGAAAAAACAAAATACCCCGCATCTATTCGGACGGAACCTCGTGAGAGTTTAGTGCGATGACGCGGCAAAACTTTCGGAGCTAATAGACAGGTTCAATTACATACCGCAAACATATTTCATAATGATATCTGATGATGCATGTGTGGAGTGTCGACGCTTTATTAGGCGGTCGGATCGAGCGATCGATCGACAATGATGGGATGGATGGAATACACGTGATTTACGTTGCTCCCGAAGCCGCGATGGCACGAGGGCGTGAGAACGCAGAGTGGCCTCGGAAGCGTGCACGCAAATGAAGTGCAATCTCGGCTTGTGGTGAAGATCGCGAGCTCGGGGTGGAAGAGGCGAGGCGCGGATCGTCGGTCACGATTGCATTGTTGCAAATAATTACATTAGAAGCCTCTCTAGCCATAGCATCCGTGCCGTGGCATTCTGGCATTATTGTATTGCGGTAGAGCGCGTGAGGATGTATTACGAAATAGCTACTCAAATATTTAGCTTATAAATTACGTAAGGTAGGTATATGATTTCTTCACATACTACATTCAAGAGAAGTAATGTTTGGAATTTATACTCAGTCTAGTATTAATTAATAATCGCTTCAAATGTTTTAGTATTCTCTAATCTCTATCAATTTTGCCGTCTGAAATCACAACATCAGATTTTGTCGATTCCACTCTCTTATTTATTTTTTTCATTTAAGAACTTTTTTGCACAAGTAACAGTGTACAAAAGGTGGACTCTCTTCTATTTAAGACAATTCTAATCAGATTTTTACGGATTAATAAGAAAGCATTTGAATGACCTTTGGCTGCATCTAGCTGTACCTACTTTCATAGCAATAATCAAATAGAAGATGCTCAAATTAATGTTGCCGAGCGAGAAGTATCTCACAGCGCAGCTCGATTCATCACTCCGTGCCGGGTTAAAGGGTACGTCCGTGGTTATTCTACGGTGCGCGCCGTTCACACTTGTGCATGCATACATTACGATTTCTTTGTATGACCCGTTTCCTGTGTCTTAGTCTATACCAGTGGTTCACAACCGGTGGTGTGCGGACCACGTACTAGATGCAAGATCTACTATGGTTCGAGAAGACTAAAAAAATAATAAATTTGTATTAATATTTTATTGAGAGTAAGAGTCTAGTTAGAGAGTCAAGTCACATCAAAAATAAGTGGACTTGAATTTAAAAAGGTTGAGTACCTCCGTTCTGTTAGAAAGTTTTTTTTTTTCAAAAAGAATCTCATCACACCATTTAGCTATCACTTCATGTAAAACTGAGATTCTACCAAAGGTACAATATGGTAAAGCAAATAATTTTTAAGAGATACCTACTAAAGAGCAAAGTTACCTCGCGCACGCAAAGCGAGGTTAGTAATATGTGCATTTAAAAACATACTAAGGTAGAAGAGAGTAGGCTAAATTAGATTAAAAAGGATTAAATAGGGTTGAGTAAACGTGCAATGAAAAGGTTTCTTTAAGATTTCTGTCCCACCGAAAGGTTCTATTTGAAATAGTTCTTAAAAGCGTCCACGTTTTAGCGGGTAACACTGCGGGTGGGTGTGGGTGTTAATAGAAAAATAATAAAGTAGGTTTCCTTATTTTGCAGAATGTTACGAATGCTATTAATAATTGTTGAAAGGAAATATTATTGATAACGTGACATAATCAACATAATGCTACCAGTCTCTAAATCTCTACCTCATCCGCCGTAAGTACTTGCTTGTTTACCATCTCGAGTACTTAATTGTGCGACACGTACCGAATATTTGCTCATCACTTGACCACAGATCCAAAGGTTAGCTTAACCCATGTAGCCATAGAGAACGGATGGGAAAGGCACGGCCATTACATACGAGATCTTTCTCTTAAGTGCCCTTTAACACGACACTGACTTACGAAACATCACGTGCGACCACTTGTCATGACTTTACAATATAAACCACATCACAACATGAACCCAGCCTATAAAGCTAGAAATTGAGATTATTTATTCATAATACTTATAGTATTCCGGGTTGAAATAGATACGATAATTTATGGTTACAGAAACATGTATAACTACAGTAGTGATTAGTGGCTGTTTCTACCTCATTTCACGCTTTTGAAACGATTTTCTGAACTATTATTTATATATAAGTGATAGAGTATCAGTGCTGGCAAAAAAATGTATGTTACCAATTTAATACTCGGAAGTTCAGCATCTAAATAACTAAATAACAATACAAATAAACAAATAAGTAAATAACAATACGGAAAACTTTAGTAGCTTCATTTCTTGTTGCGACTCGCACTTGATCAACTTTAACATCTTAGGATTTAGAATCAGCGGGTGAGATGACCCCCGTCGGGTCGAACTGGAATCGATCTTACACTTACAAGTTCTTACATCGATACTCCTAAAGGTCAATATCAAACAAAAGTTGTTCCCCTAATGAACGCTTCCTCAAGCTCTCCGTAATTTGTTTAGAGCTGACCGTGTGTTATTAATCGAATTACTTTATATCTAACCGTAAATTATCTACAATTTATTTACGAGCCTAAACTCAAGTTTGAAGAGTGATCGTGAATCACAAACACAGCGAGTGACCAGTTTGTCCAGTTACATGTTTAAAAGTCCCAAAGGAGAATTTAGCGTGACGACCACAATGCGTGGCGAAGCAGCTACATCTGCTTTCGCAACTGAGGTTCTAATCATGAGGCACGAAATTTTCTAAATAGTTGATGCACGACAAGAACATCAGGCCTTAACGGCTAAGCCGACACCCGCGAATCGCGACTACATTGAACGGCAATCAACGGCCGCTTGCCTTAACGAAAAAGTAATTGCATCAATTTAGCAGCCACAAATCCCAAATGCCTAAATAACAGTGTTAGCCGACATGTTTTCCCAAACGATTAATCATGCTCTCACAGCAGAATTAAACAACGACAAGTTATTAGCGGGAAACGCGCTCTATAAAAATGTGGAGTGATGAATTGGCCATCCGTGCTAGTAATTATGATTCTATGATTCACGCAACGGAAATAGCGAGGGCTCGAATATTTCGACTATGTTTAAATTATACTATTTAAATGGTATGGAATATGAATACTTTCGAAAAGATTTATGTGTTTAGGATCCCAACACAACTATGTTTTTTGCTCGTCAAAAATAAGAAGTATTATAGACAACAAATATACCAATCTACAGTTTACCTAAGAGTTATTTATATTTTTTAGATTTGATTAGGTAGAACAGAAAACACAGACATTAGTTTTGTTGTAGGTCATTTACAAAAAGAAAAAAGCTACATTAGTATTTGTTTACTTTTTCAAAAGCTTTGAAGGAGCCGGCACATGAAGTAATTGTGGTTGTAACATTCCCTTAAGGATAATACACATTAAATTACCGTAATTAAATAACACCCTGGAATTCCGGCAGAATTATGAACAGGATGAGCTAAAAGCTAAGTATTTTTTTCTCTTCATTTGTCTGAAATGTACATGCAAGCTACATTAATAACTGCGAGTTTTCTCACGGGAATTAAAAAGTAAAGTAATGCATGCTCTTTGTACTTCTTTAAATCTAGCTTTAAGAAATTTTTGGTCATAATAACAAATGCCGCAAATGCCGAGAACAGACTTAGTATAAAAATAAATTGTATTTGTGTTGTTTGCCAAATTTTACCCATTGGTTTTTAAATTAGTTATCAAACCACATAATTGGTAATTTTATCAAAGTAACGTACGAATGCAAATATTGTGTTTTATTTTGTATCATAATTCAATTTACCGTTTACTCTTTGTCGTTGGAAATGCAAATAGCCAAAGTTAAACACTCAATAGAGTAAAACATTGCGGTTTGGGCCCGACCACACAATCATGGTCAAAATTCCGCAATGCAGAAGTATTGAATGCTCCATGAGTAAATCGACTTTTATTCAACGTTCTCAATTAACGAATGATTAATTTTAATTTCCTTCTGTTGTCAAACGGGGCCCCGGGACGTTCACATTGAGGGCCACGGTCACATTATTTCTCTCGCCGTATTTCCCAGGGGTGGGAGTGTGCTAATAATTGCACCTTTCATCCCCAAGGTCTAGTAAATCTTAATAAAACAGCCCTCTCTAATCTGTATTCAGGTTCTAATAAATTAAACACACGTTAGGCAGGCACTGGCGGCTAGGTCACTATACGGAGGAATATACAGAAGTGAAGAAGGTAAAATACTTTTGGCAATTATCATTATGCGAGCGATAAAGAAATTCCATAACATGGGAGATTATTTTATTAATTCTTCGATACTGTAGAGGCCTCTCGCGCATAAACTGTTTTCAACAAAAATCGCTTGTAAACATTGTTTTGTATATTTAATTTTTGAAATAGTACGCATGAGTTGTAGTAATGTTATATATTTTTCTTAAATAAAGGCTTAAAAGATTTGTTGTCGTCGATGTTGTCGAAGAAGTAATGCTATCGTCCAAATAAGTTATTACTAACCTTACCGAGGAATCTTTTGGCAAAGTACAAACAGAACACATTAAATCTATAGATCTCGCGACCTCCCGACCTCACGTAAGCCGCGGCGCGACGTCCTACTTGACACAGCCTGATAATGAACCACATCTACTTAGACCTAACTAAGAAAATACTTACACGAGAAAGGGTACAATTAAGCATTTTAATTGAATCTCCTGACTCGAAGAGGTTACATACTTGATTAACCTAATGTAAGAAACGTTACAGATCGGTCTTCTCTGTGATTAATTACTTTAATGTGCTAGCTTTAGAGTGTATAATTGAGTTTAATTATTGTCTTAATACACTTTTTATAATAACAGCTCTGCAGTCATAAAATAGCGACACACGAGGCAAGGAGAAACATTATTTATTAAACCGCAAACTATTTCAAAGTAGGGCGATGAGTACTTCAACTCCCTAATACAATACTATAGTCCAAGTTAGTATTCTAGACGTCTCTCAAGTTTCACAGAACCTACAAGTATGCTGTGCTACCTACAAGCCTGCTTAACGTTGAGGGGAGAACTTACTGGGGCGTCTAGCTCCAACTATGAACGTCAATCGCAAATCTGGAGTGGTCTAAAGAGCCCCATTGCAAAAGCGAACAATGTGGAATTAAGTGCATGCAGGGCTTGCACAGTGCAGAAGACCCTACCAAACATGGCGACTTGCGAGAATTACCCTCGGATTAGGTTAGGTTCCAACTTCAACCCTGTCGACTCTAGTTATAATTTACAGTAGGTACTTAGCGAATACGAGATGCCATGAAATTTTGTGAGGCCACCGCACTGAGCTAAAATTGGAACTGATGGCTTTGAATATGGAACAACGACAGAAATTGTCAACGACGGAATGGTTTATGGGAGTTAGATGTCGAAAAACCTACGCGAAACTTGTCCGTTACTTTCCTGACTACATTGAACAACACATGCTATTTAATTCTTTGAAATACACATAATCCCTAATAACGGCGTAGACAATTTGTATCACCAAAACATAATACGAGTAAACAAACACTGCCATGACTACGAAGTCAAATTGACCGTAAAACGGAAACACGTGTTTAAACTTTTAATTGGCAAGCAACCCTTTGTAGTGTAGTTATCATGTTAAATTGATGATAAAATATTTCGCACCTGAGTTTCGGAACACGAAATGGTTTAACATGCGCAATAAAACTTACCACCTTTGGAACATGGACATTAAATTCACATATTCAAATTGGTTCTAGAAGCAGAACTACTCATAGATATCATGTTTACGTCCGTCGTTAGGATATGGATTGTTTCGAGATCTTGGGTCGAACAAAAACTTTATTGTTAAACTTCTATGTACTTCATTTAAGCGCAAATAAATGATTACATTCTTGGTTATTTTCAACAAAAATTTTCTCGTCTTCATTACTTCTCTCGTTATCGAATCCTTATGAGACGACATTTTCAACGCCACTTTTATAGTTTTCAAAATGAATCTCATCAATAAGATGATCTTGAAAATCATCGTTTAAAAGCATCTTTGTTTTTTGAAAGTATGTGCACCATTCTTTGAGCTTTAAATGGTCTTTGATTTTGCAACAACAAAGTGTACCTTCCATGCCAATTACCGTCTTATAACTTTTGTGTACTTGCAAGTGCCGAAGTACAGACACGATACTTATATTCGAAGATGAGATCACGCGAGGCGTGTAAAACTAACGGCAGTACTTTATCCCGCATCCCTCTCTCATCGAATATTGATGGCTGGCCGCTGGCATACCGCAGTGCGATTGACGGCATCGTTTCCCTCATTAATTAACGATAATCTTTGCCGGATAAAACCTTTTTGTTATATCTCCGCGCGAAACTTGTTAATCAATAACATTTTGCAAAGATCCGTCTATTTAGCCGAAGAAAAGATACACAAACAAAGACAGAAAAGACGGTCAAAAATAAGAACGAAAAGAATCGACGTTAACAAAATCAATTCGAGTTGATGTGATAGTTTCTTTCGGTTTTTACATCACGGTAAAATAAAATAGCACCAATAAGAGCCAATCAATCTATGTAGTTGGACGCATACATATAAATTCAAATATGGACGGGCAATTTGTTACACGGCAAATAAACACGATCTCACGTCAGTTAAGCGTGTAAGAGCGTAGCGACGATTCCGTTTAGGAAGACGAGCAAATGACCGCAATCAAATCACAATCATAGTGAAAGCCCACAAATGGACAGTCAGATCGTGGTACTGGTACTCCCGCGCCGATGCCTTGATGTTTACAAAACTTTACACATCTAATTATAGGTGAGAGAAGTGCACGCATCATTCTCAAGTCACGTGTAAAGATCATTGTCTGATATTGTACTAGCTATGCCGATGCAAATAGAAGAGAAAGCAACCTACCACAATAATATATAGCTTCGTTTTTAAACAAGGCTTCATATTGACCATCGATCGACCATTAACATTCATTCCATTCATATCTATCCAATTTTCATACGAAAATCAGGCACAACCGTTGAGCCCAAAGTTAGAAATACGTTTAGCTAAATACAACTGGCATGTATTATACCACATTGTAAACCCCAAACCCCAAATAATCAAGTCAAACCACACACAATGTTAGTGAACTTTTATTAAGATAAATGGGGTAGGGCGAATAATTTTATTAACTTGCGGCTCTCTTAGCTCCCTGCAAATGTTCCAATTGGTATAAGAGAGTTTGAAAAGCATTTCTTCAACGTCACATTTGCCCGAGCACTGAAACTACAATCGTGTTTTGGTAGACGTAACAAGAAATAAAACCCAAGAGCTTTCTTTTTCGTTTCTCCCCAAGGGCCTTTATGTGTCATATCAATTAAAATTGTTTAATTGCCATTAACCACACAAGACGCATCCTCATCAGCCGTCAGAAAAAAACAACATAACTTTAAGTCAGAGGGTTGTCTCGTCAAGCTAAATTAAAGTTAACACGTTCCGGGACAGTGACCGCCTACAGACGTGAAAACAATAAAACATCTATTGTGTCTGGAGTAGTGTCCCGGAACGTGTTAAAGAAAATATTATATTAGTTTCACAATTTCACATACACTTCGGAGATAGCTGAATTTGACTAAATATTTGATTTTACTTAGGAGTGCTGGCTGGTCCTTTCAAAACAATTTAGAGGTAATGTTTGTTTTCACGGTTACGGAACATCACAACATAAGAGACAGGACAGATGTGAGCATTGGGTGGTGGGGTCAACCGCCATAGGAAGTGCGCATACGTAATTGTAGCGAGCGGACACAATGAGGGGAATTGGCCAGTGCGCCGATTGTTGTGCGACCGACGCCCGCGCCTATTGCCATTGATTGAATGAATGAACTTAACAAACTGCGTACCATATGAACAGGCCGCAAATAGTGCTTGCGAGTCAACACCCACTGGGTAGTGACACCATCTTTCCATTTAGGTTCCATTTAGGCTCCAGGTTTTCAAACAGCTATATTGAGTAGAGAGATGAGACCTAGTGAAGTTCCAATTAAAATCATGGTTGCATAAAGCTGTTCTTCGAAAAGTCCATATTAAATTGGATTTCAGCTAGCCGACTGCACCCTCCTCAGGTCCGGATGTGCCAATTTCAACCCAACGAATTACGAGTACTAGATAACCGTCGACGCCGGTCGCATAAAATTAAATTCATCGATTCGGTAAATGCAGAGTTGGTAAGCGATAATTAATTTTGTGTCTTCAACCAATCGTAAGGAGATTAGAATTGGCGTATTGATTGGTACCTCTATCGCTCATGTATTTTGCTAAACAACTTAATTCAATGTGAGATGTTAGCATATTGAGAGCACTATAATCTAACGAACGGATGGTGTATGTTATTTTTTTATTTACCGCTATAATTCGGTAAAAAATTGCAATCAAAACATTTTAAAATTTGTGACCGAGTCAGTAGTAGATGGGTCGATTGGTGATCTGTTGTTGATTTGCTACAGTTAGGTACAACTAAAAAGGCATAACCACACGCAACAGTACTAGATTAATACTACAAAATTTATCAGGCCGTGACATTTTCTACTACATACAGGCCCCTTTTATGTTTATTGGGCGATACACATCTATATGATCGATGGTAACGCAGAAACCAAGATATAAAAAATAGCTCAGGCAATAATAGAGCAGGACTCGAGATAGTGAGTATAGAGTAAGTAAGTAATGGATATTTCCTCAAAGGATACCTACCCTTGTAACGTAAACCATCTTTCTTACGGGATTAAAATGCCACCCTCGCCTCACATCGCACCTGTTTCGCTTTATTACTTCAGGTGTGTTATATTCCAAGAGAATTACATGAAAGGATGTTATTTACGTTAAAATACTGAACCCTTATATCTGCAGTCCTCCATCAGGTAAAACTCTAACGACAATTTCCGGAAAACTCTTCAAAGCTTTTGTCGATTGCTGGTTCAAAGAGAAGCGATGCTGCGAGAGAACAGAATTAATTTGCCAATAGAGAACGCTGCTCAGCAGACAAAGGTGCTTTGACGAAGCTTCCTCGAGTATCCCGCGTCGCTACTTGTGGTCTTTAACTCGAAAATGTTTCAACGCTCTGTTTATTTTCGCACGCAAATATTGAACGACGCCGCGGATGAAACGATTTAACAAAATATCGCTAAGGTACTCATACTTGTACCACCCTAACAACATAAAGATCTTGTCGGCTCACGGTTATCTATTGAAACATCCCGTACAACATAATAATGATAATGATTAGATTCGTAGAGGTGCGGGGTGTTCGGTGGTGCCTCGGGCTCGGCCACCCACCACGGCTCGCTGTCTGTCCAGAATGTTAATTAAACAAGTCGGATCACGATTTATTTTGATAACACGAGATAATACCCAACTGGGCTTTCGGTTATCCTGATTTTCGGTAAAGATTTCGGTACCGTATATACTCGTATAATGTTTATTTTGGTGACTGTTAGTGGGTGTTGCTATTATTTGAAGTCGTACACCCTGTGATTGGGAATAGAGTTCCACTTGTATATACGTTTTCCAGCCTTTGTACCACATTCGACAAACACCTAAAGGGTTTGATGGTAAATGAAATGGGTTACTCACAAATACAATTATGTTAAGGTTTGTCCACGAGTATTGACTGAAACGAATGTCAAACATTCTCTCGGAAAATGATTGCCACGGCTGTGATGGTCACGGCTAGATTCAGCGTAGATGGCCGGGGCCGTGCGACAGGTCCCCGATTATCAACGCATTGGGCACGGTGGTCGCGCGCGCAACCTGCTACTCCGCTACCATTTGACGCGACGCTGCGCCCGCGCGTAATGGGAATAATGGGGATTCCTTGCGCACCGATGCCACCTCGTGCCACTTTTGATTTCTGACAGCGATCTAGGAACGCGCCGAGAAATCCGCAACGACTTTTTGTCGTAATGATCTCGGAAAGAATGTGGATGAAACTGCTCGCGGTAATCGCAATGAAGACCTTTGTGATTGACAGGAACAAAATAAAGATAGAGGCGTGCGGGTAACAAGATAGATGTTACAGATTGATAATCGCTTGATATTTGTAATCCTATTAGAATCTTCTTAGCCAAGTTTCATTTAGAATACAAAACCATTATTTAATGAGAACAAAGTGAATTGCATCGTGAAATCGTGTTTCTTTTTTGCACAATCAACCTGCCGATCAGGAGCCATCGTTACGGGACATTCCGAGCGAACATAATAAGTTCTAATTCGTAACTAGTCACTGGGTTAACTAGCAACAATGGGAATCGTGATGGGAGCGGAGGCAGATCGAGTCTCGTGACCGGACCTGTCGGCTTCACGCTCCGATGCGCTTGCGCGTACGACTGCACCATTGTGACAGGTGCGCGATGCACTCTGCGTTACATTTACGATAATTACGAGTTTGTTTTGTTTTGATAAAGCTATTTGATCACTTTAGTTAGACATAAGACATCGTTGCTTGACATAATTGCCTGTGTATTCTCTTATACGTAAATCAAAAATACATAGTAGGTTAATGATACCGTTAGTAAAAACCATAAAGGCTATTGTGATGTTTGTTCAATTGAAATCAAATAAGAGCAATAGCAGCTACACATTACGTTTACATGACATGCAAATATGAAGCTAGGAGAGGCAAAATAAATGTTTGACATGACCATTGTGTATGTTTGAGTAACATTCGAAATGCACGCGAGCTTTATTAGAGCTTTAAGAACGCATGTTCCGTCTACAAAGACGATCTGATTTCGTTTGAAAGTGTCTGGTGTCGGAACAGATAAAGTGTGAAATAATTCAACAGCTACAAAACAATCTAGAAAAAGGAGTTGGTGCAATCATCTTAATTAAAGCCGGGACGTGACTGAGGGCGAGGGCCACCCGAGAACATAGGAAGGGATGCACGCCCCTTGCACGACCTACGATCGCTCTCATAATACCGATGAAGTAATCATTTCTCGAATACGACCGTCTTAGAGCGGTGCTGTAATGTAGCGTCTAACTTTTTAATAGTTGTGATTGTAAAATGCTTTAATTTATTTACTTTTAATTGAGCGGCATCTCGGGTCTTTTTGATAAGCTTATCAAATGCCTTAATAGAGTTTAAAAGTTTATATAGATAAAGTATTAACGTTTCTTTATTTTATTGCTTACATCAAATCCGGTACGAAGTCGTTGGTTACGATTTTGAAGTAGCTACTTAGCCTATATCAGTTTTACATAACCATAATTTGTTTTTTTAAACAATGGCAACAGAAACAGATACTCCCACGCATTCCTATTCTCTCCCCGTCATTATCCCAATTCTCTTGATAGAGACGTTAGAAATTATAAGTGGTACACCTGAACAAAAACTATGAGCCGCTGGGGGAAAAAAGTATAAAATAATAAATGTGATGCGAGACGATTTGCTACACTTCGGGCGCGCCATGTTATTTTTATTTTATGTTTTTTGTGGAGACACGCGTTTATTTTGTCGGCAAGAACTGATCAAAAATATTATGTTGGTTGGCTTGATAGCCTTGATATAAGGCAACAGCTTTTTTATCAATAAGTATATCAAGTATCTAGAATACTCGTATGTAACTATGTGATTCGTTTTCACAACATAACATTGTTCTGCTGCTGCCAGTTTTACAAATATGTCTTTTGAAAGTATTATTTATTTACCTTAATTTTTTTTTTACTTAATTTATTACCTATGTACATAACTTTTCAAACCATTAGGTATGTATTATTGATGAAGAATATCTTAACTCTAAACTCACCTCCATTTCCAGCGTTGGTGATCGTGACCCAGAAGTCGATGGTTTTCTCAGGTCCCAACTCCTCATAGTCCCACTTCTTTTTAACTTTCACTACACCACTTGGTTCAACGGTAACCCAAGGATTTTCGTCCCGTATTTTAAATGTCTCGCGGTCGGTTTCCTTTTCTAGCGTGAAAACTGCACGTCCTTCTACTTCACCGTCGGCTTCGGTAAATTCGATACGTTTCGTCGGTCGGACTGCGCGAGTAACGCGACGCTTTTCGCGGTGAAGCGTTGGCAAATCTTTTCTACTGCGGATCACGAATTCAAGAAAGACACGCGCCGGCCGGCTCTTACGCGGCGGAGAGCCAGTATCGTGAGCGAGCACCCTCAACTCCGCTTCATGACCGTCAGGTTCGCCGGCCAAGATTAACTCTCCAGTCTGCGGCACTATCACTGCAAGATTGCTCGGATTGGTCAATGAATAGTACACACGGTCGCCATCAGCATCGTAAGCGTGGACCGTGCCAATACTAGAGAACCTCTGCCAATGTGCCGTGCCATTTGGCCCATTTTCATTAGGTGTCCCATTCACGGCAAAATAATAAATTTCCTGCTCGAAAAGAGGTTCGTGATCATTTTCATTGGTGACGTCTATTCGGACTGGTAAGCTCACTTTATTGGCCCCGTGAAGATCCGTAGCTTGGATGACCAACTCGTAGAAACTCTTTTCTTCAGTATCCAAAGGTTCAGTTGCGATAACCTCTACATCGCCATCTGTGATAACTGATTTGACAGCAGGAATGCTTTCTCCTTTACTTTTATCACGTAACGAAAACACGGAGTCATGGTTTCCTTTTAGAATTTTGTAGGCTATGGGGCCTACATCAGATAATGCGGTAGCTTTTATAGGTGGTAAATCAACAACGGTGCCGGCCGGTGCATTTTCTGGAATCTCGCCGCGCAGATGATCGGCGTTGGAGAAGTGTAGCATTCTCCGTCTATCCACGACTAGAAGGTGGATGGAGTGTGCGGAGCTACTGTATGGTGTTTGTTCCAGGACGGCAAGGTTTAGTTGTTGATTGAGTAGCGGTTCGAGATCGGCTGTGGTCATGAGTAGGCCGTCATCGAGGAGGGTGAAGAATGAGGTGTACTCTGGATCGAGGAGAGTGTATCTCGAATGGTTTCCGATGAAGTGGCGAACTGCGTGCCCGGGGCGGACGTCGTGCGGGAGGAGGATGACTGCGTGCGCTATACTCAGGGCACAGAGCAGCGCTCCGCCCGCCAGCACCGTGCGCGCCATATTTGTTACTGTATCTCCTCAATCAGTCCAACATCCCATGCCTAGAATAAACCATCATTTTGTAAGTAATGGAGTTGAATTTACTCAACAGAAACCTGCTACCTAGTTGAGTTATTTATTATGTTAATATGATTATGAATCAGTCGATGCTAACGTGAAAATAGCGTGGTAATTTTTAATGAGATCTTTGAACTGTTTCATTGTTATAATCAATAATTTGCTCGAACTTATAGATGTATCTTAAAATAGGTTCCTGCCTACATTTTACGCGAAAACTATTCCTTGAGGAATCAAATTACTCATATACCTACCTATAGTTTATTTTTGATTTTATAGTGTTTTGTCACCATACAAACTTAATAATATAAATTGCACTTGTAAAAAGCAACTGTGAACCTGTGACAGACGAGGAATTGAACCCCGTGTCTTACGCAATCAAATCAAATCACTAAAAACAAAAATGAACTAGGTATAAATTGTCAATACAAAAACGGTCGGCACTTTAAACTTCACCTCGCTTTGATTTTTGAATTAGTAAAGCTTAATATCATAAAGATAGGTACTGTTTGTATAGGTACCTTAATAAAATAAATACCTACACAAGACAACGCGATATGCAAGCGATTTTGGATCTAAAGGTGGTTAAGCGGCGGTGACCGCGATAATACCTCTCCTACGTCGCGTCGTACTTGAGTTGTAAAAATCGTGATTACACGATAATACAAGAAAAAATATTCAAAATCGGTTTAATAATACCTAATTGAAAAATAGATCCTTTATGTTATGATCCTATCAACCATCAATGTACCTATGTATCTCCACATTTGCTACGCTAACAAGTTAATAGGTAACCACTAACCTAACAAACAAAGTCATCTTTATGCGATGAGCTTTTTTTAAAAATTAACGGTTCTTTATGGCTAGCTATTTACATATTATATTTAGCTAATCTACATCCTTGATTGATCATTTGATGTGATAACACGAATGGTGGTCAAATCATAGCATGCACTGGAATTCACTGAACGTTGACAAAACTTCGCTGTTCGTTAGGTACCTACGCCACCTGCAAAGAGTGTGTGAATGGACGTGAACTACAAACCGTCGAAAGAACTGAATGAT
This sequence comes from Pyrausta aurata, assembly GCA_963584085.1. Taxonomy (NCBI): domain Eukaryota; kingdom Metazoa; phylum Arthropoda; class Insecta; order Lepidoptera; family Crambidae; genus Pyrausta; species Pyrausta aurata. The sequence goes on along the minus strand of OY757253.1, from coordinate 9,174,305 downwards.
AGTAAGTTTTAATTAATTATCATTGCAATTATGTGTGGCATGCAGCAGGACAGGATAGCGAAAAGCGCGCGTCGCTCGGTGCACGGTACGTCAGCGCGGGCGGATCGACGTAGGGCGGCACGGCGAGGCGCACACACGCGACGCGAGCTTTATTTAGGCGGCAGGCGGCGACGCCGGCGTCTCGCGACCTGCGCGCCGCCGATCAATACCCCCGTTGCGCCGTCGCGCGACCTTTTTCCGAGCCAATTTCGACTCTCCGAACGCTCCCGTTCACGACACACCATCAAATATTCACACACTCATTTTACTGAATAACAGCTCACGCTATTTCTGCATAGACGTACTCCGTCTACCACTTTTCATGATTCGCCGCAATCCTACTCTCATCAAAATGGGCCATCACCAGCACCCTTCAAATAGTTTTCGAAACCAGACATTGTCACCACGCTATTTCACGTTACACATCACTAATTAACTTTAAAGCATTAACTTTTAAGTCACTGTTTATTATAAACAATTTGAATTAAACCTAAAGTTCGATAGTAAACATGTGATCTCATGTAAACAAATTACAGAAATCCCGATAATTCGACCTAAACCACACGTAGAATACACACTAGTCACAATACGGCTATGTTTTAATTAAATAAATACTCTCGCAATACGTACTTCATGAAAATGCTACACTTTTACGATATCGGAACGTTTGACAGGTGCAGTCGAAAAGAGACATACAGTCCGCACTCGACAGCGTCAAAACGCGACTGAATCGCAGCCGCTCGGCGCGCGCGCGTATCGAACGCGCCCCGCCCGGCCCGCCACCCCCGCGTGACCACCCCTGTCCCGGCTCCTACAAGCTTCGCTACCCCTCCGCAAAGCTGCATGCACTATAATTTCCCCTTTCTTTTCTATAATATCTTATATTTGGCAATATGCACCACCCGTACGGTACCAAAAATGCGCGTCGGGCTTGGTGCGCTACTACGCTGTTATCTTAAAGTTATAAGTACCTACTTATGCATTGGTATTTGGTACCTACCAATGTAGGTGATATCAAAACTCTAGGTAGATAGAACTGTAGATTACTGTCTAGTATATTACTTTACTCTATGTGTCTAGTCTACGAACGTAGGTAACTAATAAGGTCAGAATGGACTCCTTCATTAAGGTCGGGAGGACCTAGTACAGACCAGAGACGGCGATAATTTTCTTTGCTAGGTACCTAAGTTGCTATGCAAGCGTTTTGAAAAGTCTCGATCGATAAATTTATTATAGGTAGGTTATTACAGGTACGGTTGAGGTCTATGGCAACCTGAATGGCAACTACCTAACCACTTTCAAATCAAAATCGCATGTGCAAGAGATTTTGGCACTTAAGGTGGTGAGGGGGTGGTAAGTAAGGCCTACATAGGTGCCCATTGCCCAGTATTAGGCTGCGTTTCCACCAAAGATGTGCTATGGAAATGTGTCTTACGAGGATGTCTAGCTGTGCTGTGAAAATGTGTGGGTGTTTCCACCGAAGCTGTGCGATGAAAATGTGCCTACGAGGATGTGTAGCGGAGCTGTGAAAATGCGCATTAATGTGTGGTGCGAGGATGTGTTGCGAAGCTATGAAATGTGTCGACGGGGTGCGGTGTATGCGCAAACCTTCTCAACACACATCCCTCGCACACATCTCTCGTACACATCCCTCGCACACATTCCTCGCTTGTTTTGTATGCGCAAAAATCTAGCTCCGCTGAGCCGTTTCCACCAGAGCTGTGCTGACCGAGGCGAGGTAAATGAAGCGATTCTATGGGTTCTTTACAAACACATCCCTCGCTACGCATCCTCGCACATCTCTGGTGGAAACGCAGCCTTAGGTAGGTACAGTCTACTATTTACATATTTATTTAGCTCCGCTTATTACCTTCAGCTTCCTTCAGCTCCGTGCATTAGATTGGATCAAGTATGGGACGGGACGGTACAAAAGAAGCCTGAGCTAGGAGAAAGTAGGTAGGTCCCCTACCAGTGTATTAAAAATACATATCATATCATTTAGGCTGGTGGTTTTGAAACAAGAATTTATTTATAAGGTAAGGGCTTGGATGTAAGGGTATACTTAAAGTTTTAATCAACCAATCAGCCTGTTGCAGTCCACTGCTGGACGTACTGTAATCAATCAACCTGCTGCCAGATGGACCGATGACCTAAAGAAGGTCGCTGGTAGTGACTGGATGAGGAAAGCAGGGGATCGTGCACTTTGGCGTGCCCTTGGGGAGGCCTACGTCCAGCAGTGGACTGCAACATATTTTTAATATATTAAAAAATTCAAACGCGGGCCCGGAGAACTTCGTACCTATCTAACGGTCCCATTCCACCCCGACGTAACATAAAAATCAGTCCATACGTTCTCGTTGTCTGGTATATGGGTGGAACATGACTTTCTTTTTATAATAAAGATTGGAACAGATTTACCTAGGAGCTTTTATATCAAAGTTACTTTGATTAAACCGAAAAGCCGTATTAACTGAACCTACCTTCATGCAGCACGTTATTCACGATTTCACGAAAGTAGATGAGATAATATTGAATGCTAGGTTTAGTAAGTACCTACCTAATACAGGCAAGGCTTGAAAAAAAGACTTGCGCGATGCTTTTAAAATTATTCGATGTAAAGTCAGGGACTACTAACTTACTTACTACTTACTGCAGGAGCTACCTAGCCTGCCTGCGTAAACTACGGCTAGTTTTCAACTTTTCGAAAAACCAAGATTTCATCAAATCATTTTGTAATTTTTAAAAAAAGTTTTTTGTCCATACATAGGTACTGCTGACTGATGTATAGTTCCTTATTATTAGGTATAGGGTAGGGTAGGGTAGGTTAGGTAATGGTTATTATTAGGTATAGGGTAGCCAGAGACAACACGAATGGAGAAAGCTAGAGGAGGCCTTTGCCGAGGAGCAACCGCGAACTTGCAACAGAAAAAGACCAATATAATAGAGTACTAACTAATCAATGCCATAACGACTGTTCTGTTCGAAATAAGGCTAATAATAATAAAATAATAAAGTTATTATTTTGGTATAGCTACTCACTCATATAGGTAATCCTAAATAGCCAAAATCGCATGCACCTCGCGTCATCTTTTGTTTGATATGACGCCCATTTTGTGATGTGTGTGCAAAGGTAACATAAACAGACATTAAGTAAGTATGTGGTAAATCAGCAGAGACCTCGATCATACGACTGCAAGGAAAAGAAAACCTTATCCTGACTTTTTCAGGGTGCAGGTGGTACACTTCAGCTACCTTTCAGCCGAATCCGATTGTGTAAACAATACACAACACATAAGGGATGAAAACCTATTTAAGAAGCAACTACCAATTACAAAAAATCAACCTACTGAATGATAGATGATCCTAAAAATCACATTTAGTAGATAAAATTATTTACTGAGAGTAACGAATCAAACGATGGCATAATAGAAACAATATATTATTTATTATCAAACAATTTTTTGTAGACTAGTACAAAAATAGCCAAAGCTAAAGCACTGAGCAACTTTTTTTGTGACTTAAAAATATTACATAAAATATATATAAATATGTAATAGTCCCATTATAATAACTATAATAATATGTATATGTAGTATATTCTGTACAATATAATGTGTATAGTGACAACAACGATTCTCATTTAGGCAATCTTTTGCACTAAGAAAAGTGCAAAATATAAAAGTGGCTACATTAGCCATAACATTACAACTAGATTGGATGGGTGAATTGCTTAGGACCTATATTATCACTGGAATTCTTATATCTAATTTCTTTTATGGTCAACTGCTTGCCTTGATGTATTCTTTGAAGATGGCTCCGCATATCGTAAGATCTTGAAAATGACCGGAGGCAAACGGGGCATTGAGTTTTTCCTGCATGCGAGTCTTTGTGCAATGTAAGTGAAGTTGGATGTTTAAAGCCTTTAGGACACAGCTGGCACCGGAATTTGGCCAGGTCTGATTCTGGAAATAAGAAGTTAATAACATTAGTCATTCATTGCTCACACTACACATGTTAGCTTGCAACTATATTAGGCCGGATTAGTTGATACTTTTCAGTTTTAACAGTCAATCAATAAAGAATATTGTTTCAGCTATAGAAACATAGAAGTTGTTCTCATTCTAAAACATAAATGAAAATTTATTTTCTTATTTGAAAAGTTTACCCATCTTCAATTCAATTTGACAACAATTTCAATTTGACGATGCGTCAAATTGAAATATTACGCAGGCCGTCGCGGGTTCGAATCCCGCAGGGGGCAAATGTTTGTGTGATGAGCATGAACATTTGTACCTTTGTCATGGATGTTATATGTATTTAAGTATTTATGGGAGACGCCCCCATTATAATCATTGTCTGGTACTTTGTAACACAAGAAAATTCCTTACCATGAAACCAGACAATTGGTGTGTTGTCCGGCGCATATTTATTTATTATTATTTATTTATCTACCTTGCATTATTTGAATTTAATATGTTCATGGTTTAAGTAAATTAACCACTGCTAATAATTACCTGAGTTGCTCTTCTCTGACAAATCCTCAACAGATGTTGACTGATTGTCAACCTGCATTTCTTCACTTGGTGCCGATTTTGACTTGGTGCTTTCTTCAGTTTTTGAACTTTCAGCCTGAATGTCAATATTGTCATTTTCTTGAGACGTTGGCATATCTGGAACAATCTTACTCAAGATGGGTTGTGGAATGTATTCTTCTTTAGTGCTCTGCACAGGAGCTAAATTAATAGGCTCATCAGACATCACGGGCAAATTTTCTTCAGTAAACCTATTTGATTTTGAACTCAGATCAAGAGAAGTATCACTCATTCGTAGTTGACCTTTAGTAGATTCTTCCTCAACGTTATCAGTTAAACCTTTGACTTCTAAAAGCTCTGCTGTAATCAGAAATGACTCTAACTGTTCTTGAAATATGTTTACTTCACCATGATACATAAAATTTATGATAGCATTAAGGTCTTCATATTTGAAGTTTCGAAATATTATCACAGGATGCTGGCAAGGGTTTTCTTTGAAAATTTGTTTGAAATAGTTGCTGCAAGCGGACAGCAGCATTTTGTGTGCCTTAATTTTACCACCATCACAACACAGGGTTACATCAACCAAGTCATTTTCAAAACGAAGCTCATTAAAAGCCTCGGTCACGTGGGTAACGTAGTTGTTCCAGCGCAACGAAAACTGCGGCGCATTATTCATTATTTTGATAATTATTTACAACAAAAAGCAAAAATTAAACGAGGAAGAAAGAAATCTAACTCTAACTTTTGACCATAGATATGACAGATACTTTTGACACTTTGACAGTGACAGTTTTATTTGATTACTTTTTTTTTAATTAACCTATTCTTTACCTACTTCTTCTTCTTTTATTTATGGCCGACAGATCAGGGGTCATCGGTTGAACACCTCGCCATAGAATTCCGCCAATAACACGTCAGTTGTTTAAGCACGTTGTCTATAATATATTGTTCGGTGTGATTTAAAAAAAAAGTATAATTATAAGCTTTATCTGTGGGACAAACAACAAAACACAAATGACGACACAGTTGCAATACACTGAAACACACAAACAAACATTACAACAAAACAACAAATGGTTAAAAACTACTGTACTGGGGAGAGGTGGGACATTTGGAGGTGGGTGGCAAATAAAAATGAGTCAAGTTTCATTTTTATTTGTCACAAGAGTTAATTCATAATCTAATGTTATTTATTTTAATGAATTTTGATAGTATGCCTAAAACTGGAGTATTAATTAATTTAAGTAAACATTTAATGTTAGTGGGGCGGGGAATATCTTTAGGGATGAAATCGTGAAGTGATTTGCCTATTTTACTGCAATTAAAAAATATATGGTCTGTTGTGCCCTCATCAATACCGCATTCGCACAAAGAGGAGTCTTTGATGTGTAGTTTGGCCAGATGAACCCAAAGAGTAATGGATGAACCGGTGTGCACGCATGCCCTATGCGAAGTCTACAAACAATAGAGATAATGACCTTTGGGAGTTTTTTCCGTTTGAAAAACCACGGTTTGTTAGGGATATCTTCTTGTATGTTGGCATAATATTTACCGACAGTTCTTTTAGTGTTTTGCCAATGGGTGTTCCACGATCGAATTAAATGGAAACGAGGGAGGGAGGCCAAATCATGCGCATAGCATTTGAAATGGTCCATGGACCCAGTGGTGGTAGCACTTTTAGCACAGGAGTCTGCAGTCTCGTTGCCGGGAATACCTCTGTGACCGGGAATCCATACCAGGACGATGTTTAGACCCTTTTGTTTACATCGGAAGAGAGCTTCTCTGATTTTCATAGTGAGAGGGAATTTAATTTTCAATTTGAATGGGTTGGCTATGATAGTTTGGAGGCAGCTAAGGGAATCAGAATATATAATGCATTTGTCCATATTGTGCGCTTCAACGAACAAAATAGCCTCGAGGATAGCCAGTGATTCCCCAGAGAATATTGAAGTAACTGAAGGGCATTTATAATTTAGCATGATTTTAAATTTTGGGATCCAGACAGCGGCGCCGACAGAGTCAGCCACCGAGATTTTTGATGCATCCGTGTAAATTGGAAGCCAATCTTGCCATTTTTCAGAAGAAAGGATGGACAGAAATATCTGTGGAGCGGAAACAGAATCCTTTGAGATGCCGAAATCTAATAAAACAGGGGGGCGAAAAATCAGAGAGTCATAACTATGACAGAAGAGAGGGTTTACGGGGAACTTTTCTATTGGAAATTGAAGGTTAGTAAATTTTTGAGAACTAAGGAGAATGCATGGACACTTTCTAAGATTATCCTCGGGGGGGTGTAATGTAGAAAGCTGACGTAATTTCCCTAGAAGAGGGTGAGATGGGTTGTGACAAATTTTGATGAAATAGCGATCGCTCAAATATTGTCTGCGTAGATAGAGAGGGGGGTCCACACTCTCGATTTGAAGAGCATTGATTGGAGATGATTTCATTGCCCCTAGAATGATGCGAAGACATTTCGATTGGATCTTAGATAGTTTATCCAGAGCAGATTTATCGCATGGGTCTAGAAGGAAAGAGGCGTAATCCAGATGGCTGCGAACCACTGCATTGTATAACAGCTTTTGGCAATAAGGGTGAGCACCCCACCAGACCCCAGACAGGGCGCGGAGAATATTCACACCTTTTTCAGCTTTTTTAAGGGCGTAGTCGCAGTGGGGCACACCACTAAGCCTGTTATCTAGAATAAGGCCTAAGAATTTGACTTGATTATTCACTGGAATTACTTCAGCTTCAAAGAAGATCTCAGGATCAGGAACCTGTCTCTTATGGGAAAAAACGACACAGTTACATTTGTGTACTGAAAGAGAGAGGCCATGGGATAGCAACCAGTCGCCGAGGTATTGAAGTGCTGAGTTTAGACGGGATGAGGCCTCTGTGATTGTGTTTGCAGTTGTATAAAGAGCGATGTCATCAGCATATTGAAGGATGTTACAGAATGGATCTACTGTTGTCTCTAGGTCATGAGTGTAGATGCTGTACAACAAAGGACTGATAACTGATCCTTGAGGCAAGCCTTTCCAGACTTGTCTAGAGGAAGGAGGAGCGTTCTGGCTACTTATTAGGATCGACCTTGACATCAACGTGTTACAGATGATTCGGGTCAACTTCTCTGGGATACTCAGCTGTTGCAATTTTTGCCTGAGTACAGGAAGGAGAACATTGTCGTAGGCGGAAGCAATGTCCAGGAACACTCCTACTAAGTACTCTTTGTTTTTTATAGTGCATCGGATGTCTGTGGTTAAGATGCTCAAGTTGTCGAGAGTACTATACCCCTTACGGAAGCCGAATTGAGACTTTGCCAGTAGATTGTGTGACTCTATAAACCACTCCAAACGGTTCCTTATCATGTGCTCCATAATTTTCAGCAGGGTAGAGGATAAGGCAATGGGGCGATACGAGTTGGGGTTGGAAGGGTCCTTGCCAGGTTTAGGAATTGGTATTACAATCTGCTGCTTCCAGGAGTCGGGAACTGTACCTAAGTCAAAAAAGGAGTTAACTAATTGTAGGTAGTATAATTTTGCACGATCGGGGGACTTTATTAAGAAGGAGTACGGGATACCGTCCGGTCCCGGAGAAGAATCGCGGAGGCCGCTTAAGGCGCATAAAAGTTCGTCAAAGGAGAAGGGGGCGTCTAATTTATTAGAAGAGGCGATGACGCGGCCAATATCAAAGGGGAGACATTCTGAAGAGGGGGCAAAGGGGGGAGCGAGTTTATCTGAAAAGGTATCAATCCAGCTAGTTGAGTCATTGGAGGTAAGATTAATGATGTTTTGGGACTGCCGGAATCTCCTAATTTGGTTCCATACCATACCGGAAGGTGTTCTGGGAGACATGCTCTCACAGAACTTGATCCAACCACATTTCTTTTTCTTGGAAAGTAGTCTCTTAGTACGAGCAGCTATCTGTTGGTAAGATGTATAGTTCTCCATGGTCATTTCCGAATTGTATCTCTTTTCTGCCTGTTTGCGATTAAGAATAGCGGCTGTGCATTCAGCGTCCCACCAAGGTGGTGAGGCCTTTTTACGATGAGGTTTTTTAAGAGGGATGTGGTCATTTGCACATGATTTTATGGCATCTTCAAAATTAGAGTAGGAGATAAGAGGATTTTCAATATTTACTGCCGGTAAGCGACTAATTTTGATATCTAGGGATGACGAATATGCCCCCCAATCAGCTTTATGTAAATTATGTCGAAGTAAAGGAACACGTGAAGAAGTTGGAGGTGTTTTATCTGCAAAGGTGATAAGAATCGGAAAGTGGTCGCTTCCAAAGGTGCTGTCCAGAATGTGCCATGAGACTAGGGAGGCTAGATTTGCTGAGCAGAACGATAAGTCGACTGCTGAAGCTGGATTTTGGGTAGGAGCGACTCTTCTGGTAGGGCAGCCATTATTCAGAAGGCACAAATTAAGGTCATCCATAAGATCCATCAGCAGTGATCCAGTGGGACAAGTACGGTAGGAACCCCAGGAAACATGGTGAGAGTTAAAGTCTCCCATGACGAAAACAGGAGGTGGGACTGCGAGGATAGCATCTCGAAGTTCATCAATAGTAGAGGAGGAGGGGTGAGGAATGTACACAGATAAAATAGACACATCAAATACACGCACAGCCACGATATGAATATCTTGGCTATGTGGGGGGAGGGGAAGTTGTGAGAACGTAAGGGAGCGCCTTATAAGTAAGGCACACCCTGCGTATCCATCGCTCCTATCGTCCCGGAGACATGAGAATCCCGACACACGAAAATGTGAATCAGGAATCAGCCACGTCTCCGAGACGGCTAGGACCGACGGAGAAAATTTATTTAATAAATAGGTAAGTTCGTGTTTTTTCCTTCTAATACTCTTGCAGTTCCACTGAACTGCCTTGGTGCTCATCGCCTAAAATTTGAGAGATTTGAGTAAGTTTTTGCGCAACGATGGACGGTACAGTAGTAATTTGACCAGAGACAATGCGAAGAATGAGTGACATCATTAACTCTATTAAATTTTCGTCTCTTGATGGAGGTGAAGAAGGGCTGTTATTTAGGGCGCAACCGTTTGGAAGAGTAGAAGCACAGTTGCCTATAATGGCTTGGTGTGCTCGCTTATCATAGCTCTTGCCCAACGGAGCGTGGGAGCGCGGGGGGCGGGTGAGCACCTTTTTATAGGAGACCGATGATTTTGGGGCGGACGATTGAGTTGGGGCTGGTGAAGGAGCATATGAGGTCTTCGCGGTGTCTGCGTAGGACTTGCGGACGGAAGGAAATTGGGAAGCTGCCTGGTTATACGATATATTGTCCTGAGACATCGCAATCTTAATAGATTTTTGTCTAAAGTGTTCCTGACATGATTTATTTACTGCGTAATGGGAGCCCGTACACAAAATGCATTTGGAATTCTCTTCAGGGACATCACAAGTATCGGCGCCATGGGGTTGAGAGCATTTGAAGCACCGGGGTTGAGAGCAGCATTGGGCTTTAACGTGCCCAAAGCGGCAGCATTTCAGACATGTATAGTGGGAAGTTGATAAGATTCCACCGGAATTGAGGTGTGATAACAGAATACCCTTGGGGGTAAAATTTGGCCTCTGAATGTGACTACAACCGACTGGGTGGGAATCCAAGATGGCTGACCGTTGTTAGTGACCTTGCGATTAAGTCGTCTAGCTTTTAATAGGATGCCACAGCCATCAGGAGTTGTCAGGCATTCAGCCAACTCCGCCATTGACATATCAGTTGGGATTCCTCGTATAAGTCCCATGCGGGCTACGCTGAAGGTGGGGATTGAAGCTGAATATTTGTGAAGATGTAGGATTTCGTTAGAAAGGAAATTATTCGCGTCAGTGCTTGTTGTGAATTCCACAGAGATGCGGTTCCTACCAATTTTTTTGACTCCGTCCATAACTACATTTTGGATTTTGTTATTGACCAAAAACTTACCAAATTTCAGAGGTTGTATGTGTGTTCCAGGAGTGACCCCTGTCTCCTCTTTTGAGACGTGGACAATAAACGGTCCTTTGTCATTTTCTCTGTATGTTTTAGGTTCGATTACGACTGAGGGATGTGTGTACACCGGCTGACTACTGGGACTACTGGGAGATGATAAAGGAGGCTCAACGGTAGATCTCTTAGCAGGTTCCGCAGGAATCTCTGTATCCTCTAACCGTCTTTTAGTACCGGTCGCTGGTTGTGTGAACATGGGCGGAGACAGTTCAGAAGCTGGCAAATCCATTGGCGATGCGGGCCGGTCTGGGGGATCAGGGGGATCAGGAGGGATATTATCCATTTTTGCTACTTACCTGTTGTAATGAACCCACCACCAACTAACACAGATAACTAGGCTTAAATTATACAAATCGTGAGAGCTTAGACTCAATCAAAGAATTAAAAGTGCACAAAAAAATAACACCACGTGCCGCCGCAACCAACCGCGAAACGGAAGTCCTATTCTTTACCTAGCTAGCTAGTTAACAGCAGTTCAAAACCATAGACAAATCAAGCCAACCGGAAGTTGGTTCGGTCGGAGACTCGGAAGTTCAGAACCGTGTAAAAAGCCCTTAAGGGTCGATGGTGTGGATCCAAGTCCAGCAGGCTTAAGCATAGAAAGTAGTATAGTATAGAATGACAAACGCGGATTTTCAGCGTAACCAAAAAGTTACTTTACATGTGTGCGTTCAATAGTGATGTGTATCTTATGGTGGTCCAAGTTTTATCGACGAGGTTACGATAAATCATGTAAATTGAAACAAAAATAATTAAATTAATGCACTTTTAATTACATAATACTTTCTATTTGATAAACAAGACAACCTCATTTTTGTTAAATTACATATTTATTTATTTATGTATGAAGACATTCTAGAAACACTTATACACGTTCCAACATAGACCTTACCACAGCACAGCTTCGGGCCAGTTGTGTGGGCCAGTGCTTAGAAGAAGCTGTGCAAGAATTACGGTTACCTAAAAAAATCAGTCAAAAAATTTATCGATACTGATGACGTCATCATTTAGTCAAGCCCTAGTGTAAAGAAACGGTTTCTTATTTTACTGAAAATACCTGAATTAATCTATTGGAAACTTTGATATATGGCTGCAAATCACAAAGGAAGTCCTAAATTTACTGTACAATTTGGCATCGGAGTCGATTTCACTCACAAATTTTATAAAATTTGGATTTCAATTTTTTATCAATGATTCATATTTACTGGTGGAAAGTATGATTTTCGGAATTGTATCCTCGGCGCACTTCACAGTTGCTGAAAGCACAAGTCATTTCATCTGAAATTGTTATACAAAACTTAAATTATAATTATATCCATTCATAATTTTTCAAAAATTCCAACGACGGAAACTTGACGTATCCACTAAATCCATTATTTCTTAGAAAACGGTCTCGCTGTCATAAGGTCTTTCGCTGTCAAATCCTATAGAATTTCACTAAGTAGCACGCTCTTTTTAAAGCGAAGATTTTTTCTTTCTCTATGGGCTTAAGATGCACGCCGTGATAAAAATTTATCGAGGCATTTTAGCGCGTTTGTTTGTCAAAAATCGACATACCCGCAGTTGCTAACATGGCTGCCATGAAAGTCATGTCGTACTGTCAAAATTCGAAATATGACAAAATTATCATTGAACCCTAACATGCCACACATATTTTCATCGAATTTTGACATTTCGCCGTGTAACATTATCGTCCACCATTAGCGACGATGACAAATAAAAAACAACATATTTAGAGCAAAAATATATGACTGAGCCGTGCCATATTTTATCCTAGGCTCTCAAAAAACAATAAAGTGTAAAAATATTGAAAAAGAGAGTCCCAGTGGAACATTTTTTATCCCTAACATATTTATTAATTTGAATTCATTATCTGTGGGCAATATTTGATATACTCTTACTAATCTGTGGGCAATATCGAGTCAATCTGTCATTGTGTCAAGTTGATCATTTTGAGCCAAATCTGACATAAAATTGAGTGAATGGTTAGAAATTGACATATCTCGTTATCGTTGTGGATAAATTTGTCCAATGTGGTTGGCTTGTTAGGGAATATGATAAAATAGCATAGATCGACTAATTTTGTCATGTCGATCGAAAGAAATAGTGTGTCATGCATGTTAGGCCTACAGCTCTGTGGTGCTGTGGTAAAAAAAAACTCAATGTCACTGTCAGTGTCACTGTCTGTTTTGTCGAGCTGTCCTGTCAGTTGGGTGATTTTGGGCAATTTGGGTTGAATGAAGTTGAAACAGCTGGATTTTCAAAACATAAATTAAGTTTTACAAGCTTTTTTCTTCCGTGTAAACTTTAGAAAACACTGCCCAATAATACTGAAATTGCTTGCAACATATTTTGAAAAACAACTCTAAATTCTGTAAAAATGGTATGCTATCTTTGTTTCTCTAATTCGTATTTATCTGTTCTCGTGAATCATGAATTGTAGTGCTTCACCATCTAGTGATATACCACCATCAACCTCCACCATCGGCCTCCCCTGCGGATTTTCACACCAACTCGTTGTGATGCTTCAGCGCGATCCTTTGCTCTTTACAAGGTCGTCTGATGATGTATAGATTATGCTAACAAAAATAAACTTATCTTCATCTCCAATTATCATTTTCAGCACGGTCGCGTCAAAGTTCGTACAACTGAAGAAGAAATAGCGCGGAAACAAAAAGAACGCCAGGAAAAACTAAAGAAGTTTAAATATGCTATGCAGAAAATTCAAGACAAAGTGAGTAGAGTTGATTGCTAAACATTTATCAATAATATATTAATACCAATTGAATGACTATGTATCTTTTCCCTCAATATAACTATTTACTTAATCTTTGCTTGTCTGATGAGTATTAATCAGTCAGGTATCAAACGACTCCCGGGAGTCGCATAATAATGAAATTTCTATTGTGTCTCGTTCACACATACTTGACGAGTTAAGCTTCATTCAGATTGTGTCAATATTGCTTTCTAGAGAAACAAAGGGGAGCTGGATAAGGAACTTTTGGAAATAACAGGCAATGTGTTATCTGGAAACCCAGACATCTATACACTATGGAACATACGAAGAGAGATATTCATGTTATTTTTGTAAGTAAATTTTAGGTATATTTTTATATTCTCCTGGTGCTATTGTTAATCTGTCTGGCACTGTTTTGAGATACACTAGTCAATAAATTGTTATGGTGTTGTTGGGCCATGATGGATTAAAAGCTATTAAATTAACCTACAATCAAACACTCGGGGATCGATAGGCCGCCAGCGGTCGCGTAAACAAAAGAATGTTGATAAACACATCTGTGAGGGTTTAATATTATTGCTTATAATTTAAATTGTGTCTGAAATTTCAGGAAAGATGATACTATGCAAGAAGAGATATCTTCTTTATTTGATGCAGAGTTGTTGTTGACTGAATATTGTTTGAAAATAAACCCAAAATCATATGGTGCTTGGCATCAACGAGAATGGGTCCTCACTACAAGAGCAGATCCTAACTGGGCTCAAGAGCTTGCTGTTTGCAACAAATATTTGAAACTAGATGAGAGGAATTGTAAGTATTCCATTTGTTGAGATCAAACCAAATATGTAGTGCCATATGAAATTATTTACTTCTCTGGATTAACAATCTAAAGTGGGTTGTATAGGCTATAAACATTAGAAATACTTATAAAACTTTTAAACTGATGTTATTGTCTGCCTATCTCTATATGCTCTACTAATTTTCCTAAGAAACCACTAAATTGACTCCAATAATGACAGGGAGATAAAAATATAGGTTTTGTCCCAGTAATATCCTATAATAAGGGGGGAAATCCTTTATTTATGTGACCAATCAAATTATTAAAATACTTTATATTTTTAACTTTTCAGTTCACACATGGGACTATAGAAGATTTGTAGTTAGTAAATGCAAGCCACCGTTGAAGGATGAATTTGATTTTACAACAGAAAAGCTGCATGATAATTTTTCAAATTACTCTGCATGGCATTACAGAAGCAAAATGCTAGTAGCATTGTATCCTGATTTAGAAGGTAAGGGCCTAATATTTATGTGAACTTTTCATTTATCAGATGATTCTTATTGAGAGAATCCAAAAAAAATTTTGGGTGTCACCGTTTGGGTCACCCTGTAAGTATATCATAATTAATAATATTGATAGAACAGTGCAAAATTATCAACTTTGGTAGTGGAATCAGTACTCCATTTCCTTGCTACTTATGAATTTACCTTAACATTCAAAATTCGATTGCCTTTTAGGAGGGAGACCAATTGAAGACAGTCATCACAAGCACGAGTTGAAAATGGTACAAAGTGCTGCATTTACAGACCCTGATGACACCAGTGCGTGGTTCTACCAAAGGTGGCTTTTAGGTAACTTCTATTTTTGTTAATTTTTAGGCTAAAAAAAGGTTACGATACGAAATTTGTGTACCTACTGTTTTTTTCCCTTCGTGCGCGAGTTCGACTCGCACTTGGCAGGTTTATTTTATTACAATCCCATTTGCTCATGGTTGGACCAAGGCATTGTAAATGCAATTAAAAGTAAAGTTAGCCTGTAAATATCCCACTGCTGGGCTGAGCCCCAAAGGCCTGGGGCACAAATGCCACACCTGAAGTATGCAGTGGAATGAGCCAAATTCCATCACTCCTGGTGGAATTAGCACCATCAATTTGGCTCATTCCACCTCATACTTTAGGTGTGGCATTTAACAACAACAGCAACAGCCCCCTGTTTGCATGGCAAGTGGCTGGTTAACCTTGCTGTCAGATTTTGTCTAGCTGCCTGGGGGGTGTGTAATATATAAAATAACAACATATCATATAAAGTTCAAAACATATACAATCACATATAATTTTGTTTAATATAACACTTTTTTAGTATAATGATGAAATGATTTAATTTTGAATGATATAATTTTAAAACGTAAGTATAACAAACGATTGAGCTAAAATCAATTCATATAAACAACATTTAATATAACATTTACTTACATGATATAATAATAAAAACAAATAACGTTTATTTAGTATCCCTCCTCCTCGGACCGTTGAAGTGATCGGACGTGTGTCGGTTTAACTCCGTACGACTTAATATATTTTAACGAACCCTATAATGTAATACAAAAATCCTCGCGAGTGCCACCAGGAACGCAGCTTCGAATGGTGTGAACGTTAATTGTGCGAAAGGGACAATCCACTGTGCAACGAAGACAAACATAGTTCTACTGAGTGCGACGTTGATAATCGCATCATCAAGCCCCGCCTACATTGCATTTGTATGCGCCTACGCAAGTACACCCTGCACTTGCCGACGGCTCGTAAGCTACTTTGCGCGCTTCGTTTAGGCCTACTCAATACGCTAATTCGATTATCTGCGCTAATATGAAGCAGTTGCAACGCACTCCTCCGCAGAACTTGCAATCACAAGTGAACGTACCTCACCATGGATCGGACCCTACGCTAAATAAAGAACATGTTTTGCGAAATATAGACCAGGAAGAACTAGTAAATATCACAAAAAGATATAAACGCAAACTTCAGTTAACTCCCGGAACGTTAGACTTATCGATCGAACACAAAATTGATGAACTGAACGTCTCACAAGAAAACAGGTTTGATGTCCTTACTAAAGCACTGTCTACACTGATCGAACAAAATAGCGATATTAAAAAATCTGTCGAGTGCATGTCTGCTAAATACGACAGCTTGCTCAACAAAGTTGACAATCTTGAAAAAGAAAACTCCGTGTTCAAGACCCAAATTAAAGCTTTAGAGAACAAAGTTGAATTACTCGAAAGGGATACAAAATCAGCCTCAATTGAGATAAGAAATATCCCTAAGTCCGAGCACGAAAATAAGGAATCTTTAGTTTCTATAGCTCAAAAAATTAGCTCAATTACTGGACCCCAGCCGCTTGAAAATCCTGAAATCAGAGATATTTATAGAAATAAATCTGGCACCATTGTCCTACACCTTACTTCCAACATAAGAAAACAAAGCTAAATCTCTAACATAAGAGCTTATAACAAGAACAAGAGGACTAGTCAGGAGCCACAATTAAATACTCAAAGTCTAGGCCTTCAAGGGGCTGTAAAGCCTATTTTTATCTCGGACCATCTCACCACTCATACTCGGCACATCTTTTACCTAGCGAGAGAGCAAGTAAAAAACAAAAACATTCACTCTACTGGGACTTACAACGGGAAAGTCTACATCAGGAAGCAAGAAGGAGACCAGCCTGCCCTAATAACCAGTGAGCAAGAACTACAAGATCTAGCAATAGCTTCCATTTAGTTTGAGATAGTTAATAATTTTATTAGCCTAACCGCATCTTTAATTGCATGTTATATATTAACCTACACAATTCACTATTTACTCACAGTTTTACCTACACATCATAAATACATTATCAAAGTAGTATCGTTACCTATTTTTTTTGTACAATATGCAAATGGATGACTGGCAGTCATGCCTAGATGATTCCGTCTGTAAAGCGATCACATGTAGCCCTGAAGATTGCGTCTCACTGCTGCCTAACCCTTCATCGTGCCTTTCTATACTGTCACAAAATATACGTAGCGTAGGAGCTAATTTCTCCGGCCTCCTTACCTTAATTGAAAGAATTAAGACTCCATGTGACATTATTGTGTTATCCGAGTGCTGGCTCTCGTACTACCCGACTATTCCGGTTATAGATAATTCTGACGCATACAAAACCACATGTAGTTATAACCAGAATGATGGAGTTATTGTTTACGTGAAAAAATCCTTAACTAATGTAAAAGTAATCGAACCTGATGCTTCAGATTGCAATTGTCTAATCATCACTGTAGGCAATGATCTAGCTATAATTGCCCTCTACAGACCTTATGCTTTCTCTGATACGTCAGATTTTATACTATCGATGGATAGTGTCCTTGCGGGCCTTAAGTCTTATAGGAATATCGCTCTCACCGGCGACATCAACATTGATATTGCCTCTGGCTGTCAGACCCCCAATACATTGGAATATTTAGACGTTCTTAGTCACCATGGTTTATTTCCTGGACATGTCTTCCCGACGCATGGCTACACCTGCTACGATCATATGAATCTAAAGACTACTATGTCGGCAAAAGTCTTGGTTCTTGAAACGACCCTCACTGACCACTTCTCAGTCTTGCTTGCCCTAACCAGAACTTCGTCCACTAATAAAATTCCACCGCTAGTCACAAGAGTTGATGACGATAAGCTTTTTGCAGACTTGCTTAAAATTGACTTTAGTTCAATCTACAACACTGAGGACCCTAACCGCGCAACTGCACTCTTTATTGACCCCATTATCTTGGTAATAAAAAACAACACCAAACCTATCTCAATGTCTCGTAGACGTAGGCCTCTGAAAGCCTGGATTACTCCAGGTCTTCTAAGATGTATGCGGCACCGTGATAGTTTGTTTAAAAAGGCTAGAAAAGAACCATACAATGAAGTCATACAGACATCATATAAAAGATACCGTAACTACTGCACTAATATCTTGAGAAAGGCAAAGCGGGAATATGAAAGGGCAGAGTTTGAGAAAGCCGGGAAAAATTCCAAGCAGCTATGGAATGTAATTCATTCTGTTACCAACATCACCAAACCGGCATCATCGGCTAATAATTTAATTGACTCCAACAGATGCCCCTCCCACACCATCAATGAAGTAAACTCATATTTTGCTAACATTGGCAGGGAATTAGCTAATAAAATTCAACCTCCTCCCTCTTTAAATCCAACATCAACTATCTCGCCACAGCTAAATTCACTTGCCGTCATTGGGACCGATGAATCTGAGGTCAGACGTCTTATACTTTCTTTAAAAAATGACTGTGCAGTCGGCTGGGATGGCATCTCATCGGCACTCTTAAAAAAACATATTGATATTTTTGTTCCTCCTTTCACTTACATCTGTAATTTATGTTTGAATGCTGGTATATTTCCTGATCTCTTTAAAAAAGCTGTCCTTCATCCTATTTTTAAATCAGGGGATAGAAGCCGGGTCGAGAATTATAGGCCAATCTCAATTCTACCAGCACTATCTAAGGTACTTGAGAAAATTATTAATTCTAGACTCACCTCTTTTCTTGAAACCAACAACATACTGTCACCCAATCAATTTGGTTTTAGAAAGAAAAAATCCACTGCTGATGCCGTACATAATTTAGTGGATCACATAGCTCAAAAACTAGACCAGGCTCATAAATGTGTTGGGCTATTCCTAGATTTATCTAAAGCCTTCGACACGGTATCAATTCCAACCCTATTGTTCAAACTGGAATTGCTGGGTGTGAGAGGGACACAACTATCATTATTCCAGAGCTACTTAACCGGTAGAACCCAGTGTGTGCGGATTGGACCTAATACCAGCTCTGAGCTACCTATTACCCACGGTGTGCCCCAGGGCAGTATTCTTGGCCCAAGTCTGTTTCTGCTCTACATCAATGACTTGTGTGAACTAAATCTTCCAAATGGTAACATATTTTCTTATGCTGACGACACAGCTCTCATATTTACAGGAATCACTTGGTCCGACACCTATGAATGTGCTCAGCGGGGATTTGATGCTGTAGGAACATGGCTCAGACAAAATTTATTAACGCTTAACTTTTCAAAAACCAAACTTGTAAATTTTTCGATTCGCGATTCTCTAGCCAATATTCCAGTCACTTTGAAAATAGCCTTTGAGCCAGCACCTGATAGCATCGCCCCTCATATCAATCCATCGGGTTTTATTGATGTAGCAGCATCTGTTACTTATCTAGGCATAATCCTTGACTCCAACCTTAATTTTAAACTTCATATCGACCAAATTTCGAACCGAGTGCGCAAATTAATTTTTGTGTTTAGGTTACTTAGACAATCAGCTGATGCAGAAACAATGAAGATGGTGTATAGAGCTCTTTGTGAATCTATTCTGACTTATTGTATAACAACATGGGGGGGAGCCGCTAAAACCTATCTTATGCAACTTGAACGCGCACAAAGAGCCGTTCTCAAAGTATGTTGCTTCAAGCCCCGACTATACTCCACTGAAAAGCTCTATGACTTTTGTCAGTGCCTACAGTCAGACAACTGTTTATATTGGCTTCTGTCCTTAAACAGCACGCACATACACAATACCTGGGTGAATCAAATCGACGGTACCCTCTTATTACAACCGCAAAAGTAAAAACCTATTTTAGCCACCGTTTCTTCGTTTTTCTTGGACCCTTCCTATACAAAAAACTGAATAAAATGTTATCTCTGTATCACCTTAATCGCTATAAACTCAAAATTACTTTACTTAAATGGTTACTTCAGCAAACGTATGGCGAGACTGAAAATCTCTTAATAATAGCTTCGTTATGACAAATACTTGTACGTAACACAATGTATATTTCTTTATATAAGTATGTATATATATGGACACTTG
Source organism: Pyrausta aurata (assembly GCA_963584085.1). NCBI lineage: Eukaryota > Metazoa > Arthropoda > Insecta > Lepidoptera > Crambidae > Pyrausta > Pyrausta aurata. Next base: position 9,154,299 of record OY757253.1, on the reverse strand, counting down.
CACACATTCTCTCTCTCTCTCACACACACACACACACACACACGCACACACGCACACACACACACACACACACACACACACACACACACACACACACACACACACACACACACACACACACACAGACATACACACCCACACACATACGCATCGCGCTTTTCGCTTGCACGCACATTATAGCAGTAATCTTAGAATTATATTTAAAAATAAAATGATTTAAGCTCCAACATATTTTGTATATTCTTTGAATCTATCATACATAATTTACTTAGCTAATTAATAATATAGTTATAATGATTATAGTTATAATATTCAGCTGAATATTATAACTATAATCACAATGTCACAGTAAACACTACGCCGGACTGAATTTGTTAAGCCGATTGATGCTTTATAGAAATTATATTGACGGTCGGAGATGGAGCCCTGGTGACCTGTAATACAGGTTCTTTACCTACCTCAGGCACCAGCGATCCACAAACTAAGATCACTAAAAGCAACAATCTATGCCCACTTTCCGTTCTCAATTGTTTAATTGTAATGTTCTTTTGTCTCAACTGTACTGTGTGTATTTGATTAGTTTGTGGTGACTAAATAAACAATTTATTTATTTATTTATATTTATTTATTTAGTATAATAACATTTAGTATAACATTCATGTACGATAACGTCGATAACACTCTTTAAATAATATTTAAAACATATAATGATAACTTCATATAAACTCCAATTTATATGATATCATAGAATATAAAAACAATTACATAAAAAGTGCAGCTGCTAGGTTATTCAAGGCATGCAGGATGCAGGCAATGATGCAAGCAAGCAGGCAAGCAGCATGCAAGCAGGCATACAGCATGCAAGCAGGAATGCAGCATGCAAGCAGGCATGCAGCTTGCAAGCAGGCATGCAGCATGCAAGCAGGCATGCAGCATGCAAGCAAGCACACATGCATCATTATTTCCACGTCTCCGGCGCTGCGGGAAGTGCAGCCTCTCCGCTCTTGCGCAACAAAGCGCAGTCACCCACGTGCCTGCCCCTTGTTACAGCGGGCGGAGGCTGCTCTCCCTCCGCGCCTCCGGCTTCTAAATTACACTCTAGTATCGGGCAGACAAGTACCACGGCGAAGTGACCACGGCGAGTCGGGGTTAACATAATGCAGATTTTTGATAATTAGTTTTAAAAAACAAATGGAAATTATACCAATGGTAGTTATACCAAGTGAAGGTTATATTAATTTGACGGTTATTTCTTTTAATCATTATTTGAAACGTTATTATCTCAAATAATAGTTATATGAAATAATGCGTTTCATGAGTCAAACACCATCACAATTTTATACAGTTCTTTATTCGATCACCACACTTATCTTTTATACAAATCATTATTTCTAACCATAATAATTATAACGGCACTTCAACATAGATTTATTTCCACAACCTTTCGCTTCGGCGGTTAGCACTAGACTGCCTCGCTTTTCGAGTGCGCCTCGCAAGTAAGAAAGTAGGAGGAGAAGGGGCAGCCTGTGTTGCCACTTTATAAACAACGATAACGGTATTTGGTAAAGTAACAATACTCATTTTTATACAAATATTAATAACGTTAACTGTTATTGCATTGAGTTAATATTACTACAGGTCTAACTGATTAAATCTAAATACAAAATCATCACATTCGGCCATCCTACCTAGTGCACCTCCTGGTGCATTTGTCTCTGCATATATTCGTATATCAATACTACTACAGTATACTACGTTTTACAAATTATGAGCAATAAAGATTATGTTAAAATTTTACTGTTGAGCTCACCACATCAAAAATATTACAAATTGTACTTATTAAAACAATCATCACATTCGGTATTTATATTAGCACTACAAAATTAATACGACTTTCGAGAAATAAAGATTATGCTACAATAATACTGTTGAGCTCACTTTGTAATACACAGCATATATAAATCAATCACAAAAATACATATAAATAACAATAACCATGTTGCTTGCTAGTACTTTTTATAATTATACTATTTTTGGTTTACTTTGAGTTGCCGCAGCTCTGGCAAATATAGATAGATCTATTGAATATAAAGGTTTACTGAAATTTTGACTAACTAGCCAAGGCTAAAGTATTAATTCAGTGCCCTTATACGACTTGCAGCAACAAAAGTTTAAAACATCTTAGCTATAATCTTTGATGTAATCCGAGTACATCACGTCTAAGTATCGGTAGTTTAAATGTTATTTTATTGTAGGGGCTAATAAGTTACTTCGGTTACAATTACAATTGTAATAATAATGAGTAATCTACAGCGGATGCTTAGAGGCATTTTTCGAGATTGTAAGAAAACATAATGTACCTCTTTAACTAAATTGACTATAAAATCTTGAGTAACGTTTTTTGTAGTTTTAAGAATGTGGCATATAAACGATTATAGATTTAAAGAAACCTTACTTAACTACAGGAACAACAGCTTGTTTTAAACGTAATAAAACATCAGTGGAAGACAAATTAATGCCTCATTACTATAAATAACATCATTATATAACACTCCATTACAACATTTTGTTGAGTATTTAAATTTTTATTAACAACAGCATCCTTTAAAATTTTTGAATGACTCAAAAGTACGATGGGGAGTTAATATTTCCAACAACAAGTCACCATTTGTCTACTGTCATTTGTGCAATAATGCTTCTAAAAAAATAGATGATTAAAAAAAAATACACCGCATGTTTTTTTTGTGTAATGTTTAGGATAAACAAAGTGTCTAAAAGAAATAAAATAATCAAAATTTATCTAACATAAGGCCAATCTAAAAAAAAACAATATTTGAGCTTCTTTTATTACTTTTTGAAAATTGATAATTTTGTAACTTACATGGCGCAAGTTTCGTCTTCCAGTGCCCATAAATGTTATGAATTATCGAACATAAGGTTTGGCTAAACTATACTATGATAACTTGTTGGTAGTGTTCGAATAACTTGGTGCTTAAATTGTCTGATCTCAAACTGTTTTATAAGATAGTGGCACAGAAATAATTTAATGGAACATTAAAGACATTTTCTTTTACTGGGAGAATAGAATTTTGAAAAATATTATTTAAAAAAAACATACATTTGATTTAAATAACACAATCACAATGAGTATAATTTATTATGTTAACATCTACTGCTACTGTGTACATGTTTACGTAAATAAAGAAATCATTTCTTATCGTTTTTAATGATTTACTTAACCAACTCCCCGTAAAGTCAAGATAGGCTGTACAAATTTGACTAAAACAATAGATATTTTGTTTACGTTTGAAAATAAAATATAAAGTAGATCCATTTCAAAGAGTTGCAGAAAAATATTAAAGAAAAAAGAACTTTAAAGCCTTTCAGCATTATTTACCAATTTATTCGTCATGACCTAAGAGGGCATGGTCCAATTTACAATTAAGCTATTATCACTCAATTGCAGCAAAATAATCCCCCCTATTTTACTTATTAAATATAAAATGTAAATGATGTTTTAGTTCCAAGTTTTCTAAAAAAAAACCGTTGTTTTACATTCGTGTCCCAATAACTAACTTTTGTGGCAGATGCAATTTCTAAATGAAATATCTACGTTTGTCCCAAGCCAATTTTTATGGATTGAGCTGAATTTGTTATAATAAATTGACGGATACTTTCAGTCAGGTCTTTTTTAAAATCGTAAAATTTTAAAATACTTTTATTTGCCATGTAGATGACGCAGAGAAAGTGTTACAAAAAATAACCCTTAACGTTTGTGATCTTTGTGCCTTTGAATGGGAGATTTGGATACAAAGGGATATTTGATTCTGACGTAATACGTGAATACTTTTCGCTCATTATTATAGTTAAATGAGTAATGATTACTCTGTAAATGACAAATAGAGAAGCAAACTTTTCAGAATTTACTTTTTATATTTATAAATATGCAAGAGTGCACTCTTGATTCTACTAGTTTAGTAAAATTATGGATCGCCAAAATACAGATTCCTAATTTGGAAATTAGTGAACTCATCTTTTTGTACTGTATTTACCAACTTGACAATATAATAAATGAGAAAATTCTCATGATGACTACTACCACGGTACAGGTTGAGTACTAATTCGATGGTAGACGGCTGATTGTTGTTATGTGTATGTGTTTGCGTTGAGAGGGATTTCAAAGTAAAATAAAAGGATATTTTCACAGAAATTCAACTTTTATCTTTTGACGTAAAAAGCAAACTTGTCAAAATAATAAAAGGAAGATTCAAAAACAATATATCTAGAAAAAGATTGGTTTGCCACACTATGAACTACTATTATTGTTATTGAAGTGGTACAATAAACGTTTATTTCTTTTATTTTAAAGTTTTACATCTCATTCTACTCGCAACCACAAACATCTTTAAGTTTTCGAAACGTTGGGATCCTAAATTACAAGATTTTAGCGAATAATATCTGCAAATTGTATTAACAAGGACATATTCGGTGAACATACATACACATTATGCACAGTCGGTGAATATACAGTGGATACCCACAACAGTTAAAATATAGGAATTTTGCGAACAAAGCTAAAGGAGTCAATATAAATTGTGTGAAACGGGACCTACAGGTGGCTCGACGGCTCTTACCATCTACGACGCATAGAGGTCCTTATTGTTTTCAGACTTCTATTGAAAGATGTCGATGTCCTCAGCCTTGATCCCGAGCTCAGTCTTCTTTTTCGACCCGACCGACCTGGTCTGGCCTCGTACACCTCAGTCTTAATACCCTAGTCCTCTGACGTCCGGGAGGCTCATCCGGCATGCCAGCATGTAGAAAACACCTACGCCGTGGACATCCTAGTCCTCCGACGCATAGGCGGGGCGCTGCGGCCTGGCTATTGCTCCAGTGCTGAGTGCGCAGTCACGTCAGTCACCTCGACAAATTCGTCTTCATGGCCTCGGAAAAAGTAAATTTGTATTAGAAGTCTTTCTATATAATATATAACAATATACACGATACATGAATTAGGATAAATGATTATTGTATTCAATGCTTCTCTTCTGTAGGTACAATTTATAATATGCGATATAATTTGTGATAAATAATCTGTTAATACTAGCTTCAAATGCAATATTCAGCCATCAGGATGAGAGTATTGCGATGCAGCTTTTAATATTTATCAGCTGATTTACTGTCAAATTAGTAATTCGTATGTTGTTCTCGAATTAAATTGATAATATCATATTATAACATAAACATATACATTACAATATTCATTCATACTATTGTAGTATTATTTAAATATAATTACATTCATAGTATTCGTTTACACTAAATTGAATTGAACAGCCTGGATATTGAACGGATTAAGTTGAATCGCAATACGCCCCAAATAGGGAATTCGCATCTAACCTTTGTACCTACGTTTACTAAAACTCAAGAAAATAAAAGGAAACACTGCCCAAGCGACATACTTTCCCGCCATGTTATTGTCTAACTTTATCAAAATCCACCCAAATAATTGAAGACACCATTCATGAGTTAAAAAGGGATATCATTATAGTGTGAAGGAATATTTTAATGATGAATTTTAATATTTTATATTTGATGTTGCTAACCTCATTTTAGATGTATACATATTTTTACAATACGTAGATGATATGATTTAATTTTTAATTCCATGTATTAAAATCTCATAATCGTATTATAATTTAAAATAAAATAAAACTTCAGTAAATAAAATAACAATAAAATAAAAATAATTATCCAGCACGGTCGAAGTATACCTACGTCAACCGTAAAATAATCTTTATCTTGACTTATGATTCGTCAAAATGCTAATAAATTATTATTGATATTTAGGCACATATTAATGATGAATTGATTAAACTGTAATTTAATAATTTTAATTCACGAATACTTCGCTGAGGTCATAATGTAACCAATAAATTAACTATCTTTTGCATGTTATTGTCTGCTTGTTACATATCATGATTTTTTAATTTAATATGAAAATATTTGCTATCTACTAAAGGACACACTTGGTCCACGCGACACACCTGGTCGCTACATAAGGACACACTTGGTCCACGCGACACACCTGGCCGCTCCTTAAGGACACACATGGTCCACGCGACACACATGGCCGCTACTTAAGGACACACTTGGCCCTCACGACACACTTGGCCGCTGCTTAAGGACACACTTGGCCCTCGCGACACACCTGGCCGCTGCTTAAGGACACACTTGGCCCACGCGACACACCTGGCCGCTATATCTACCTTGTAAAATTGGATCGGCACAGTGGCCTTAATTTCAAGTTAATTATTGAATCAAATACAACACACATTAAAATGAACTTGAATTGTATTAAAATTTAATTAAAATAATTCTGGAGTGTCCGTGAAAAGGGGTATAACTCGAAAATCGTGATTTTTGGGAAATGACGTTTGAAGTTTCAAAAAATTCCTATTTTGTTTCTGGCGAAGATTTTTGAATAAAAGTTTTGTAAGTGAAAGCTACAAAATCAATGTTTATTTTAACGGTGAATTATATTTTTTTAATGTAATAATATATTTAATATTTTAAAAAATCTAAAGTTATATCACTTTACACAGTAGAATGAGTATTTATCATTTGGTGTATATTGATTTAATTTGACTTAAAACATTTTACACTATGAAATTGGTATTGGTGTCTAATGATACAACTTCCATAAAAATGCTCATAATTTTTCATTGGTACTTTATATCACTGAACCGACAAAATGTAAAAGTGCAGTTTTTAATGCAGATTATTTTGGGCTGTACGTATTTTCAAATTTACTCGGTTTTCATAAAGTTGAATCAGCTTACACATCATTTAGATCTCACACGTAATGTGTAAAATGGTATAAGTAGTCAGTTTGGTGATTTAAGTAGCCAAAAGCTATGTGTATTCTGATATAAGTATCATGTCATTTATTGCTACACTAGTGGACCCAGCGAATTTCCATTTTACCCCCGTACCCGTCCCACCCCGGCCCCCTTTTATGGTTGATATCCTATTCAGGGCCAAGAAAAATCCAACAATGTAAAAAATATGAAAATCGGTCCACCCATTCTCGAGTTACAAGTGGTGTGTCAAATACAGCTTTGTTTTATGTAAATAAGATTTTAATGATGACTTTGTTGACTTTAAGCTTGCAGTTGCGAGATAAAAGTATATTATATGGGTATTTTCATACAATTGATGAGTCATCTCCGGTTATTAAATAAGCTGCAATATAGCGGCAAATAAATACTTTGTCCTTTAGGATAAAGTATTTTTTTATTTAAAAGTTCTCCTTTCATTCATATTTCTAAAAATTTAATTAATAATAATTTTCTAATCTATCTATGAATCTATGAATGACAGGAGGCCTATGTTCAGCAGTGGACGTCCTTTGGCTGATAATGATGATGAATGATGGAAGCTAATATTTATAAATCATTAAGAATGAAAACAATTAAAACTTAAGAAAGTTGGTAAAACTCGCCTTATACACTTTAAAAATACCGTACTTCTAATAACCGTACGTCATGTACATTTGTTTTTTTCCCTTGTTACTATTTTTGGATCATGGATTTCATTAGTACGTTTATTAAAATGAATTTTCACCTGGGTGCAATAAAATTACAATCGAGACTTAATCTAATGACATTACGAAACCAAATTAAATAATGGTTTATGTATCGTTTCATTTTGAATACCGAAGACAAAAAAAAATGATTTTTGTGCTCTTTGAGTCTAATTAAAACCTAGATAGTTTATTTGCTTCAGTATAATATTATAGGTATCAAGTTAGCGATTTTAAACGTGAATATCCATAACTTTCATGGAAGCTATGGCGTTGAATAGCATAACTGGTCTTATTAATAGAAGATCCCTATCTGAAAAGCTAGATTTAACTGCAAAATATTAGGATATTATGTTTTCTTTCTGCTCTCTGTGCATTATTGTTATTGTAACTGAAGTAGAGCAATAAACGTCCAATAATACAGATACCAAAACAAAATACTCATTAGGCTGCCGTGAAGAAGATACTCAGATAGCACCTGGAATCACAAGGCTAAGTAGATCGGTTGAAAATACGAGCATTAAATTCATTGATAATACGAGCAAAAAAGCGCAGGAAAACAGCACAAGACAGCATCACTTATTCTGTCCATCACTCATCGGTTATTATTACTGAGGCAAGCCCACTATATTACCGGAGGACCATAAAGGAGTTTTACGATATTACATAATAAGCAATACGAAGTAAATGAGCAATACTAGGGCGGGAAATAAATAATTATGACACACCGATCTTTTAGCTACTTTAGAAGACTACTTTGCGTACCAACTGTTTTTCCCGCCATTGAAAGATTTTGTTAATGTCATTTCCCTCTCAGTATATCGTCACGCAAACCCAGTGATTTTACCAATAAGTCACTATGACCATAATTGATTTCATTAGTCCAAGGTTAAATTAAAATAGTACTTAACAATTGAGTACTTTATGTCTGCTATGCATACCTACGTTGTACTGCAATGCGTGTTTTTAAAAAATCCTTTCGTTTTCGTCTACATTCGCATTCTTTTTTTACTGTAGTATTTGTCTTTCTCCCCAGTAAAAAGCGTGAAGGTAAATAAGACACGCAGCCTCATAATACTTTTAACAATAACATTATACTTTTGTTATAACTATTCCTTGTATTTCGTTCTAAGTGATATAACTTAATTTATATCAATGACAACAACTTCTATATGGAATTTAGTAATTGTGTATAAAGTTGTAACTCAAGTTGTATTATTATACATTTATCAAAAGTAAAATTTCGCTCGGTGCAAAATGTTATAACTGCACATGTATCTATATACACGTATTTATTTGTGGAATTCTCAAAAAAATGTCTACTTACATCACTTTGCACGAAAACTATCTTTGCCATTTTAAGCCGTAAGAACACGCGGATAAGACAGAAAATTCGGTAATTTTTTTTTCATTTCTAATTTGCCGTAAAATCAAAAACGAAATAAGTTGAGTTATACCCCTTTTCACGGAGACTCCAGAATTATTTGGATGGAACTAGTAATATCTCTTAAAGCCTTCATTTTAAGTCATGCATCGAATTAAATTGAATTACAAATGAATCGAACTAAATAAAATTGATGAATTGAATTGGTTTAAATTGAATCCAATTTAGAACTCACTATTGGTCATAACTCACGAACATAGTTTTTATAAGTCTTTTTCTACGACTGCCAAATAAAAAAAAAGGAATGGTATATATTCAACTTTTGAAAAAAAAATATTTTTTTTAATATTTATTTATAAAAAACAGAATATTAGCCCTACAACAGTTGTAGGTTAAAATATTTTTTTTTTAATCTACTAAACACAGCTACAAGAAAATAACAATAATATTGAGTACCTATTTCGCTTTGTATTTCGTATTTGGATTGAGAAACGATCATAGTAGTTAATATTAAATTTGGCTTTTTAGTTGCACCAATTACATAAATCGCGCATTGTGTTTTCATAAGCCATTAGCAAAGAGTAGCCTTGCCCAAATGATTTAATGATAACACAGCACAACTACGTCATGTTAGCACAGGCTAGGTTCGTATCAAGAACAAACCCAGTGCTAGCTGGACAATTTTTATTACCTACTTAGATATCAAGTAAACTTGTGTATTCGTAACCACTGAACACTATCAAGGAGTTGACTTGACCAAATGGTCAGTTGGAAACTTAACACGATTTAATCAGGATAGTAAGTGCTAAGCAAAATAGAATTCAATCCAAACACACTGCTCGATGTAAAGCAAAATCGTTACGTTATTGAAACTATTTTATAAGAAACATTTTATTACTCTAATCATATGAATCAAAAATAGTACGTACCCTTTGTGAGCTGCAGGATCCCACTTCTGACTTTTCATGAGTCAAACACCATCACAATTTTATACAGTTCTTTATTCGATCACCACACTTATCTTTTATACAAATCATTATTTATAACCATAATAATTATAACGGCACTTCAACATAGATTTATTTCCACAACCTTTCGCTTCGGCGGTTAGCACTAGACTGCCTCGCTTTTCGAGTGCGCCTCGCAAGTAAGAAAGTAGGAGGAGAAGGGGCAGCCTGTGTTGCCACTTTATAAACAACGATAACGGTATTTGGTAAAGTAACAATACTCATTTTTATACAAATATTAATAACGTTAACTGTTATTGCATTGAGTTAATATTACTACAGGTCTAACTGATTAAATCTAAATACAAAATCATCACATGCGTATGTCAAACAAAATTATATCAAATGAACGATATATAAAATAAGTTTTATTTCAAATGTTTTTATAAGATATGAACGTTATACTAAATGGTATTATAAAAAATGAATATTATGTGAAGCAAACGTTATGTTATGATGATAAACAAAATTATATTATGTGTTTTTATAACAAATGATTCTTATGTAAAGTGATCGTTATTAAAGTTGAATTATATCAAATGTTTGTATAATAAATGAGACGCACCCGCTGCCTGGGCCTCTGACTAGACTTAACGACTAATACTTCCAATATTATATGGTTGTATACAGTGGTCGTATAGGTCACTCATCCAAACACGACTGTTGCTTAAACTTTGGTATTTAATTATTTGTACACTGCCACAACTGTAAGCATTGCAGTTGTATATTTTTGTAACAATTTTTTTTTAGGTGCTGTTAAGAATAGCATAGAAATAGTTGTTTTTACTGTCACACCATCTAAAACAACACTAGCATTTAACCAACATGTTTCAAAAGATTACGTAAATGATAAAATTAATGTTGTTTTCAATACATCACCTATTACTGGAGATTGGGTATCATGCACTGGGTATTTGTATGATAACTTATGGATTTTTAAACACGGTGAAACCATACAAGACAACATGGAAATTGAGGTAAAATATACTACCAATCAGACATGCAAAGTCATTGTAATCACATTTTGGTCCATAAGATCATTTCTTCATTTCATTTCACTTCACCTTTCCTACGTTTTTTTCAGTTGGAGCATATTGGAGATAGTGGAAAGAATACTGTAAAATGTCTTATGGTCAACCCCAAGACATACATAGGAAAAAATAAAATAAGTTTTCAAAAAAACTACTCAGAACCTGTGCTCAAAGAACTAGAAACACAACTAGATGCTTGCCGTCAACTCCTCGCGCTAGAACCTGATAACAAATGTTAGTAGTTTTAAGATTGTATTTTGTAACTGTACGACTGTATTACTGCGTCCGCGCGTTTTGAGTTTGCTCCCTCCCCTTCCGATGCGGCCTGAAGGCCTACTACGAAAACGAAATCGGTCAAAACGATATTTTTTTGCGGATCCGAAGCATTTCCTAGTAAGAATTCCATTCTAAAAATGTTTCCGATCCGAAAAACGATAATCGTAGTGACGGATGTCGTTTTTCTTATTAGACCTCCTGATGTTTCATAGCCTAATGGTTTTTAATATAATATTAGTATAGATAATAATAATTTTGTTTTGTTCCAGGGACACTTTTGACTACCACAATATTTCTTTACTGCATAGATGCAAAACGGTATCACAATGAAGTAATTGATAACTTGCTAGCTCTTAAGAAGATAGATAAGTTGCGAAATGGGTATTATGATGACCTAAAGACTAAGTGGTGCATTGAAAATCAATTAAGTAACTATTATGGGGATAATAATCTAACATTTAAAACATCATTTGAAGAGAAGATATCAAGTCTTCCCCACTTACAGTACTTCAGTTTTTGTGAAACTGTTGATTTGTCTGATCAGAATCTATCGTCGAAAACTCTCCCATCTTTGATTGTGCTACAGAATTGTAAGGTAAGCTAATAACAACTGGTTAACAGAGGAATTTTAAGAATAAAATGCATGTGTTATGTATAAAATATATTTTATTTTGTTTCAGAACTTATCTTTAAGAAATAACAAACTAACAACATTAGAAGGATTCCCTTCTATGGAACTGGAAGTGTTGGATTTACAAAACAACAATTTAGATAAGATTGAAGTGGATCTACTAAAGGCTAAACTGAATTGCAATGTAATTTTTTGATAAAATAGTGCGTAATTTTAGTAATTACATAATCCAATCACCTAGTACAGCTTAGCTTATGTTCGGTCGAGGGCACAGCCGCTTTACCACTTTTAAACAAAAATCGCTTGCACACACGTCTTAAAAACGGCTTCAAACCAAAGACGACGCAAGGTGCAAGCGATTGTGGCTAAACTCCTAAACTAGTAGGTGGTAGGTAGTGCCGTCAATACTTATTCACATTTGATTTAGCTGTTTGTGAAAAAATACCGTATTAAATTTGATTTTACGTAATATATCAGAGGTTCCTCCTTTCCTACCAAAATAATCTTACACCTAGTTAAAATCTTAATTAAGAGTCTTAATGTACAAAACAAAGATTCAGTTTCTTCTTATTACTATTTTCATATATTATTATTATTGCCATGTTTTTCGAAAGTGATATGATCAGAAGTGAATTTATTGGATAGCTTTAAACAACTGATGGTATGCATTTGTAATACTTAGGTATTAGGTAATCAATCATACTTTATTACATACATGTATAAGTACATAAGATAGTTAACTTTTGATTGACTTGAACTTTTGAAAACTTTTATTTGTTTTTCTTTTAATAAATCACAATTGCTTATGTATTACTATCTGTATGTGCTATTTATTATTCTACTCATGTATAACTACATGGTTACAATATTTTAAGCATAATAACATTTTAAAAAAGAAATTGCTGTTGCTGTTAACTTTATATTGAATTTTATGTAAATGTATTTGTAAATCTATATTCATTCATAGATTTATATTTTATCACTTTTATCTTATTATTACTACCTCAAATAAACAAGTTATTTGTACATATATTTTTATTTGTACCTCACTGTATCCTCTCACCAATTGGAAAGTTTTGTCAAACTTTGAATTGTTTCACTAACAGATTTTACTAGTACATCATCATCCCTGAATAATGTTCCACAACTTTCACAAAGTATTCCTGGTTTGTTTGAAGGAGACAAAACATTTTCTATTTGGAGTGATACCCCCTTTTTAGTTTTGTAAGAGCTGTTATTGGGTTTTAAAACAGTTGCTACTTGATATAAGTCTTCATCACAATCAGAATCACTGAGAAAATTATCATAGTTTGGGTCGTCATCTTCATAGTCACACCTGTAGTTATTCCTATATGAATTGGTGTTAATAGCTTGATATTGTGTATAAATTGCTTGCACTTCATTTGGGTTTAGTTTTGTTAACTCTTTTTCATTACACTTAATACAATACTTAAATAGATCACTCTGCTTTATGCCTACATTTAATGAATTAAATACAATCTTTAATTGGTCTTTGATTGTACCTTTGCCAATAGTAAAAATAGAACTTTGAGGAAAATTAACATTTGGTGTGCCTTTATGTTTTGTTAACAAAATGAGCCTATCTTCTGATGTAGCTAAATTTATTACATCACACCACAGCATTGTATCAGGCATTACTGTTGTATCCATGCCACAATATCTTAAATAAGCCATTAAATGAGATAATTGTGGTTCAACCAGTAATTTTACTTCATCAGTGGTTTTTGAATAGATACTTGGCATAAATGGAGTAGCTCTTTCAAAAACTTTAATCTTTTTCATTGGTTTCTTCTTTGGTTCTTGCATTGCACTATTGTATATTTCTTCAAAATTGATTCCTTGTTCCTCACATCTTTTTTGAAGAAAGTTAAATATTTCTATTAACACATGAGCATCTAAAGCAGCATACAATATTTGAGTTTTTCGTAAAGGTCTAAGCTCCCAATTAGAACACTGCTCAGATTTTTCAAGTGGCAACCCAAAACATGACTGTACTAAATTGCTCAAGCTGTTGCCGGTGTGTTCGTCACAACTTGGCACAGTCAGCCCACTGTTTAAAAGGTTTTTCCACAACGTGCACAGGTCCAGTAAACCTTCACCTTTCACTTTGATATTGCCTAAACCGATCACTGATGACTTTATCTCTTTTAAATCTTGTTCAAGACCAAAGCCAAGTTTTATTATTTCAGCGTTATCCAAGAATGACTTGTAGAATGTGTACCAAAAACTTAAATAAGATTGATTATTCAACAACAATGCATCAATAAGGTAAACATTTGTTTGGGTGGCTACTTGAATTAAGGCAACTTGAGATTGTTTGGCTCCAAAGGAGGGTTTCCATTCGCAGTCAATACTAACAAGGCTACACTCACCTAATAGGGTCATCAAATCATAAAACTTTTCACTTGTATCTATTAAAACTACATTCTCCTCTGGTAAAGACAATTTATAATATTCTTGTGTGTTATTTTCTGTGGAATCCCAGTTTTCTTCAATAGATGAATCCTGTAAAGTCATTTCTTTTAAAGCTGATGGTAAGCTGCTCTCGGGTATATTTAAGTAATCAGCCCATTTCTTGGCTTCAATCTTGTCATAATCCATTAGCATGTCAATGAACTCTTGTGCAGAGCCTGCATTCTGCCTAAGTGAGTCTTTGACCAGGTCATCCCATACAGAAGAGCTTACATTATGTTCTTGATATTTCTGGTGAATCAAATACCTCAATCCACCTGTAGTACGGTTCTTACTTAAATTCTTGCAAGTCTCAATTGGTATATTAAATTTGTTGCAAAGCCTAGCCACTAATTTTCCAAGTGGTTTATAATGTATTTTTTCATATTTTATGTGACATATTTTGTGTTCTTCTATGTATTTTTGTGCAAATTCTCTAAGATTAAACCCTTTATCCAGCAGGTTGTCTAAGAATAGTAACAGTTTTGGCACTTGACTGGGGCACTCTGTCAAGTATTCATCAATTAAATTAGTTTTATCCTGCAGGATCAGAGGGAAGAGCAAGTCTTCTACTGGAATTTCTTCAGATAGTTCCATAGCTATAACAACTTGAGAAGCTAGTTTACAATTATCATTCTTAATCATATCTTGCACTAAAGGGATTATGACTGGTTTTATTTTCTCAACATGGTAGGTTTTTATCAGTAAGTCAAGAAAATGATTGCTTCTTTGCTGTATAGCTATATGAAATGCTGGCAGTTTTATAGAATCATCAGGGGTTTGGCCACTTACTTGTGCCCATTTTTTAAGGGTTTCCACAATGAAATATGGCAGGCTTTTTGGCTTACAGTCTTTCACTTCTTCACTTTTGATAACAAATACTAGAGCAACCCTAAACGGGTCTAAAACGTTTTGAAAAAACAATTCAATATGTTTTTCTAGGGCAGTGCTTTTCTTCCAAGTCTTCCAAGTAATTTTTAACTGTTGATACCATGTTAAAGTGTTGTTATCCAAGTCTACGTTTAAACCTAAAGCACGCAACGAATCTTCTATGGATGGAACAATCTTTATAGATTGGTTTTCTCCTACAAGTTGCTTCAAATCAGGTTTATTCATCGTGGATCCGAAACACCTTTATGGGTCACACTAAAACTGCAGTAATCATGAGGTTTATGAGTAATCTGTATTCTGTAAATGTCGGCGATTACAAATCGCTAACATGCGCTGATAAAACAATTTTTGTACAACAATATTTCTTGAAATTTGTGGGTACAAGGAACAACAAATATGACAATGACATGAGCAGCTGACACTGACAAATGTCATTTTTTTTTGTATTTTCGTTCCGTATGGAACAGGCTATGACAAATGTCAAGTAGACGGAAGTAGTTTGTTTTGTCTATGCTTGATGCCTGCACAGACGAGCGACTATTTTGTTTGGTAGGACGAACTTTTCGTTCGCGTGCCACCGGCCACCGGCCACCGGCCCACCGCTGCAACGCACCGTCCAGACAAAGCAGCAGACATAATAATTGACTGACCACTTAGACGAAGCATAATCTAAGACTGACCATAGTAATATTATCCCTAGGAATCTTTGAGTATATAGCCCCTGGAGATGCCATACACGGGCGACCCCCTCCGGCAAAGTACATCGGTCAACTGTTCAAACACGTTATATAAAACTACTTGAAGTCGCTACACCGCCATTTTGCATCGTTCCGTATCGCGTGACGCTTCTCTTGAAAAATGGTGACTTGGGCAGTATTCTCATGTAAAAGACGATCTGACAGCTCAAAGTCGCAACAAGATCGCGTTTCCTATCATATTGAAGTATTTTTAGTAACTATTAAATGTGTATTTAAGTACAATTTCCATTTTAAGATAAAACCGTTGCGATACGTAAACGACAGAAAAATGAAAACATGAATACAGTGGTACGGAGGTGAATCGGTCTTAGTGATGTGACAAAGTCAAAAAAGGGACTCAACATAATCATTCACTCACTGGCCTCACTGAAGTTAGTTTCATAATCAGTTGTTTTATTAGATTTTGAATTAAGTAGTATATAGTGTATGTTATATATTTAAATCTTGTAAGGTATAAAAGAAAAAAATACTTTCTTTTCCTCTGGTCATACGATGTTGAAATTTAGTCTGAAAATGAAAAGAATGGTTGGCTATAAAAATATTTCGAGGTAAAATTGGTCCGGGATTATGACTGTATTATGTTATGCATAAACTATATACAGGGTTACAGGCTTACATGTTAAGTCGACCTAAATCATGTAAGACGTGGCAGTTTACGTCATGCCTGCTGACTGATTTGACTATTGAACCCTATATTTATGTTTGGCTTTTTAGCTTTTTTCAAATCGGTTTTTTCATTATTATTATTGTTCCAGGACAACCCTAGTGCAATCCTAATGCAGCCCTAGTGTAAAACGAAATATGATTTCTTGAGACAAATATTCGTAGATATACATTACCTGTGTTATTCTGTCTTTACTTTTTACGTAAATTAACGTTTATAGAATAGAATAATCAAACTGCGTACTTAAAATTTGAAGCGCATTGGTAAATATATATCATTTATTAGGAAGCTTCAATTTGGACTAATCTACCTGTTAAATGAATATTTGTTGGGGTTATTTCGCTGTAATGAACAACAATCAATCACCGATCAAGTCACCATGTTTCAGGATTACTATTTCTAAAAAATATACACATATTCACAACTTGAATATATAAAAAATCACATGAAAGACATTTTCAGCGAGCCTCCATGGGTCTCTAAACTGACTGACAGCCGCCAAAAACGGTTCTGCTACATCACATCTCGCATCTCTTTTTATCACACAGTTTGCTGCTAGTGACATCTCGCTCTTGTCGTTCTATTCCAAAGGGATAGTAATTTTATGAATAAAATACATATTAAGGAAAGTCTTAACTGGGTCCTAAAATCCTTACCATAGAATTTAAATTTTTTATTGCTTTTCCTTTGTTCGTTCAAATGTTTATGTAACTTTATAATATAAAGGATATCGATATAATCGATATTATGTGCTTTATATAGGTGGTGACTATAGATGGGCGGGTGGGTAAATATCCGGTGGATATTTATCCAATTTATTCCCACCCGGTAGGTAAAAATTGATTTTTACCTAATTTACCTGGGTGTTTATTAAGAATGCTAGGTATTTATTAAATTTACGTTGAATACTCATTGTTTAGAGTATCAGTTGGCTGTGTATGAATACGTAGACCTACAATATGATTAGAAATATCGTTTATGCTATACAGTCAGTCATCATATTCACTTAAAATCATAAATTAAGTGTATTATTCGTTTCAACATAATTGGATAATGTTGAGTAGTATGAACAACTGCTTTTTTTAAATGAGTATAACTTACAAAAGGACAGAACAGAGACAAAAGGAGTTATCTCAACTTTACAATATTTTACTTGATGACAGGGTACATGGTAGCGGTGACAGCACTCAATGTAAATCTGCATCTCGTCGTATTTTTTTTGTTTTGCATCCGTATTTGAGTTTAATATATTTTGAGCACGTTTAACACTTTGACATATCATTCCTTAATTGCTAAAGCATTCTTATATTATAAGTATTACATAACAATAAATGCGCTCTACGCGATTTTTGTTAGATTTGTAACTCAATGTTTGACAGTACTACCTTAAATCCGTCGTTGGTCGAGAGTTGTAAAAATAGTTATTACAAAGACACTACGCGCAGTGACATTTCATTAAAAACTGACAAGTTATAGCCAACGGCGATAGAAATGCGCACGTGGCAATCCCAGGTAGTTAAAAAGATAAAGGGACAGGTTGGAAAGGTATTGTTTTTGCATGCATACTTATCGCTTGTGTGACTATAGCCATTGTGTGATCGTAGAGCTGACAAGTTATGAATTTACGAAGCACTTCATTTTCTTTTTAATGTGTTAAATACTCTCGTAGTTTTTTCAGAATAACTAGTTGACGTAACCTTTCGTAAAACGCTTTATGGTTTACACATTGATACGTTAGGCTGCATTATTGCAGTAAATGTTGTCGATAAGCTTTCTTAAATTTCAACCACATTATGTGTATATATTTATAAAATTAGTTCGTACTTAATTCATAAATCAACAAATACACATAATGTACTGCAATGAATATAATTTTGTCCTGTAAAACAGTTTAACCTTACACAGTCTCCCTCTTCCTCTTTGGGATTACCAAAATGCAGGTACGCACTGTATTTGCAACTAAATGTCAGTTTTTATTGAATTTAAATAAAAATATACCAATTTTATAGTTCAGTATTTTATACTACTTGAAAAGAAATTGAATCGCACCATAAAAGTGACAAACTTCAATAAAAACATTTCATTTAATTTTTAAAAACAGGCTTTAATTTATACCCGGTATCAATTGGAATCGGGTGGGTTAAAATAGCGTGGATTGGATATTTATCCAGTGGCTGGGTTTATATCCGGGTAGGCGCCAGCATCCGTTGCATGGGTTGGCTTGTCGCGTCGCGCGCGACGCGGTATAGATAGATATAGGTATATAAACGATCGCAAGATGTCGATATAACTGACGCTATGCTAACTTTCCTAAACTGTCAAACTTGTATAAAAAACGGCAGCCATAATGCAGCCATTACGCACTAGAGACAAATTGTCTACAACTTCGCATTATAGATATATTAAAAGACTGTACCATGCACGTGGAGATAAATTATCTAGGTAGACGCGGTAAAACGCGCGACAAACGGGTTTATCGATGTGCCATGCAGCGGGTGCTGGGATTGCTTCGTGCGCAGTTCTATCGCCGTTGGCTATAACTTGCCAGTTTTTAATGAAATTTCACTGTGCGTAGTGTCTTTGGTATAACTATTTTTACAATTTCTCGACCAACGATTGATTTAAGGTAGTACTGTCAAACATTGAGTTACAAATGTAACAAAAATCGCGTAGAGTGCAATTATTCTTATGTAATACTTATAATATAAGAATGCTTTAGCAATTAAGGAATGATATGTCAAAGTGTTAAACGTGCTCAAAATATTTGAAACTAAAATACTGATGCAAAACAAAAAAAATACGACGAGATACAGATTACATTGAGTGCTGTCACCGCTACCAAGTACCCCGTCATCAAGTGAAATATTGCAAAGTTGAGAGTTGTCCTTTTGTCTCTGTCCTTTTGTAAGTTATACTCATTTAAAAAAAAACGGTTGTTCATACTACTCAACATTATCCGATTATGTTGAAACGAATAATATACTTAATTTATGATTTTTAAGTGAATATGATGACTGACTGTATAGCATAAACGATATTTCTAATCATATTGTATGTCTAGGTATTTATACACAGCCAACTGATACTCAAAACAATGAGTATTCAACGTAAATTTAATAAATACCCTGCATTCCTAATAAACACCCAGGTAAATTAGGTAAAAATCAATTTTTACCTACCGGGTGGGAATAAATTGGATAAATATCCACCGGATTTTTACCCACCCGCCCATCTATAGTGTCAGAATGTTATCTATGCGAATCCAGCATTTGTTTTTATTGGACGCCACTTTCGTTCTTAGGATCAATTCATTCAAAACATTCAAACTTAAATAACAGCTTGGCCGCTTATTGTAGAATGTTGTCGCTTTACCAAAAAATAATCGCCTTAAAATGATCAACAAGAATCTGTTATTTTTTTTCACTGGCCGCCACTTTCAGTTTTGGTCCATGAATGTATGGGACGTGAATCTTCTCTTTTAATGTTTTTCCTCACAGTCGAAATGAAAAATAATATATTTAACCCGGGTGAAAGCACACATTTCACTTTCTAATTTATTATCCTCGAGTGAAATGGGTCGCTTTCTCCCCTTGTATAACAATCTACTAATATTTCTCAGTGAGAAGGGATCCATTGTAAACTATGGGAAACGAAAAGGGAAGGATGTTAGAAATCATTTTTTTCGGGTTGCTTATTGTGATTATGTGGTGGAATTGTCATGATTGTGCATGAAGTTAAAGTGAGAATTATGGTAAAGCGAGCTCTGATCGCGCCGTCTTACCCGGATCGCTGTTCTTGTGCTTAGCTTCCTTGTTGAGCATTGAAATGCGTACTACCATACCACCTCGCATTTCAATGAGTTAGGTTATGATGGGCTAGTGTAGTGTTAGTTCTTAGTAAAATGTAAAATGAACATTTAAATAAAGAAATTGTCTGTATGGCGAACAGCCGAGGACGTTAACTTGTATTGTTTTTTTTTTTGGTACTCTTCTTTCCATTTTATTGGAAAAGGCAAAGGTTTAAACCATACAGCCTAGACTTCAGTTGTAACTTGTATTGTATTACAAAAAAAACTTGCTTGCCACTTTTTTGACAGCGCAGCGCGATGACAGGACAGAATGATGACAGTGCGTTGTTCAAAAAGCAAAAAGTGCTGACTTGTAAATTGTAAATTTTGTATTTCTGTTCGGCAACTACACAGTTCTTTTTTCATTCCGTGTAATTATTGTAGATTGTGTTTTTAATTTTCTGAAACTAGAACTTAAACAATGGAGCTTTCAGCGGAAGGTAAAACTCCTGAGTATATGGCATTGGCCAGTATAAAATTCAAGCTCAGCTTGCCTGAGCTAAAAGACAATGCTCAGCTAAAAGAACAGCTTCTACAAGGGATCAAAGAGGGAAACATGGCTCCGTATTACAAAGAAGTGTGCACGGATCTGGGATGGCCATTCAATCAAAAATTATTTGATGAAATGGCAAAAGAAAATCAGGATAGGTTAGCTAAGTTCCAGGAAGACGATTCAGAGACTCCGGTTTGGCAGGATCGGTATGTTGTCTGCGTTTGACTAGGTAAATTATTTATGTTGTTTTTCCCGAACAAAGTATAATTCCTTTGTTATTATGATGATTTCTAGGTTAGACTATCTCTGTTCCATTGGCGACAAGGAAGCTGCAACTGCACTGGCAACCACTAAGTATGAAGACTCCACTCTGACCACCAACAGACGTCTGGATGCCATATTTGCTTTGTTCAGAATTGCATATTTCCATGGCTGCAATGTTAAAGATATGGGCAAGGCTATAAATAAGGTATTCATCTTTTTACAATTATTTTAACAGTTATATTCTGTAAATATAGTGTAGTTTTAGGCAATGCAGGTACCCATTTCTCCAGTTTGCTATCATACTAACCATTTTAATACTTTTGTGTACAAGTAAATATTTTCTTTTCGTTCTGTCACTTATGTCCAAGTGAAACAAAGACCCATATCACACGAATTACACAGGGTGTTTAGCCAAATAAAAATAGCTTCTAGTGGGGGTCATTTTCTTTCTTATCCAGCCAAAAAAATGTACAATGTACCTAAACAGCCTGTAAACCTATTGTCACACTTTTCAGGCACATGAACTGGTAGACAAAGGTGGGGACTGGCGTTCCAGGAACAAGCTAAAGGCGTATGAAGCTATTTACTGCCTGGCCGTGAGGGACTACAGCCACGCGGCTGACCTATTCATTGATTGTGTCTCCACTTTTGAGTCTTATGAGCTTGTTGATTTTGGTTAGTATTTTGTATTTATTTTTGCTATAATTTTTTTTTACGCATGTATTTCAAAATTTTCTCATTTTAGATGATATTTTATGTCTGATATTTTGTTCATAATATTACGTGTTTTAAAGTATTCATTAGAAGTGCTTTTTCACTTGATCTCTTCAAGGAAGAATACCAAGTTTTATTTTTATTTTAGGTATTTTTTGCATTAAATATTCTCAAGGCTTTGGGAAGTCTATTGGTTTTTTATTATTTTATTTGTGTTGGTGGAACAGTGTTCTTACCCACTGAATAGATTCAGTGTTCTTACCTATATTCCCAAAGGTACGACTGGTGACATTTCTGTTCTGACTGTAAAAAACATCTAATGCAAAGACCTAAAATAAAACAGCTGGTTGTTTGTTTGCTATACAATAAAAACATTAATTTTCAGGCACAATAATCCAGTACTGCGTGCTGGCTTGCGCACTAGCCCTGGAGCGTCACGCGCTGCAGGCGGCGTTGCGGCGGCAGGGCGCGGCCGTGCAGGCGCTGCGCTCGCGCTTCCCGGAGCTGCGCGAGCTGGTGGAGTCGCTGCACGAGTGCCGGTACGCTGACTTCATGAAGAGCCTTGCCTGGGTATGATAGTTTATTTATCTAGGCTAGTAATCAATGGTCATGGAAGAGTAATGGCCTGTTTTATTGTTGTAATAAGTCCGATTAGCGTTATCTGTCCATTAAATAGAGATCTCCATCAAGAGTTCTCATCCCAAAATGCCAATCCAAGGTAAAGGGAATGTGTATAAGATGGTGGTACAGAATGCTGAATCTCATGAGGTGAGCAGAAGACCACCCAGACAACCCAGAACAGAGCTCTCTGGCGCAGATGTACTAGGAGACTCGGTCCCAGATGAACTGGGAATAAGGTCTGGAAATGATCTCCATCAGGACAGATAATGCTCATCATCATATTCCATATTCTATACGAAACAAACCCTAAGAGTGGTATTTGATGTGTATTGCTTGTTCTTTACCACCTCCACCGATTGACTTTCCACATCAAAGGATCCACTTATTTCCCCTTTAGTTAGACAGA
This sequence comes from Pyrausta aurata, assembly GCA_963584085.1. Taxonomy (NCBI): domain Eukaryota; kingdom Metazoa; phylum Arthropoda; class Insecta; order Lepidoptera; family Crambidae; genus Pyrausta; species Pyrausta aurata. The sequence continues at coordinate 9,131,255 of OY757253.1, read as the reverse complement.
AGAACACATTAGCTGATGCGAAGTGAACCTGCGTCAAAACCGCTTTCAGTTGTTTGTAGCTTGACATGCTGGTAGACAGATCAGCAACCTATCACCATGACCGTAGCGTGGCTGCCTTAGCCCATTCGTTACAATTTTATCAAAATCTCACTATTTCTAACTTTTAAATACACCTTTTCCAGGTGGAGACCCAAATCTGCGTGGACCCAGTGTTCCGGCCGCACTACCAGCACTACGTGCGCGAGGCGCGCATCAAGGCATACGTGCAACTGTTGCGCGCGTACCGCTCGCTCAGCCTCGACAACATCGCTGACACCTTTGGAGTTACGAGGGAGTTCATCGAGGAAGAGATCTCCACGTGAGTGCCTACATTTATTCCTAGGTTGTAATAAGTGAATATGTTGGAGCTTTTAATTTTGGAAATAAGTGGAGCAGATTTCTGATAGCTGACAGTTATACAGGGTAACATTACTCTTTTCTTCAAGTGTGATTGACTGACTATGGGTTCGAATGTTTTTAAACACTCACAGTGTCATATTTATATATATATTGACTGACTATGGTCCAATACTTGAGTTAGTCAATGCAGATCTACTACAATGTATTATAATTATGAATTTATAGCTAAGTCGCAAGATCAAAAGAAGGACTGAAGTTAATTGCTTTTTTTAACTCCAACACTTTTTAGTAGACTAAGAGCCATGATAAAACCATGAAAAAAGTTGTTGTTTGTAAACTGTTATGTACGTACATTTGTGACGACATTGCAGTGGTTAGCGCTTCTAACTACTGAACCAGCGGTCTCAGGTTCGAATCCCGCACGGGTCAAATATTTGTGTGATAAGCACGTGTCATCTTAATGATTATCGGTAGACCGCTTCATTGAGACTTAGTTATTCATTGCCACCCCGCAGGCAAAGTCTCAATGACAGCCATAGGCAGACAGTCATGACAGTCATGACTAATCACAGTTTATAGGTAAACCGCTACTTATAAACTGTACTACTTCTTGTTAGTTTGGCTTTACACCATCACCTTTTTGTCTTTCTACCTTTGTTTCTATCTTTTAACTACCCCTAAGCCTACATCCATAACTTGCCTTTTATCTTCAAATGATGTAAATATTTATAAATGTATATCTTTATTTATTAACGCTAACAATATAAAATTGTAGTTTATTATATTTATCCCACTTTCCCTGATCTTTCCAAATTGTATCTCCCGGAATCTTTAACTCCTATACCATTTCCCAACCTTTTACCTTGTCGTGGCAAAATGCACAAGCCGTGCAAGCCAAAAAAAAAAAAACTACCCCTAACATTACACACACTTCCCCAGTTTCACCGCAGCGGGCCGTCTGCAGTGCCGCATCGACGCGGTCGCGGGGTGCGTGGTCACGGGCGCGGGGCGCGGCGCGGACGCCGACCGCTCGCAGCTGTACCAGGCGACGATACGCGAGGGAGATCTACTCCTCAACCGCGTCAAGAAACTGGCCAGTGTTATCAACTTCTGAATGTTTGGTATAAAAAATTGTCTTTTGTTTTTAGGTCCATTTTCGCTTGTTTTCTTGCTCGTACTTGTAGTCCTGTCCGTTGAAGTCGTCAACTGATTTGTTTGCACAACTTAAAATACAGCACATCAGGTTACAAACTCTTGTTGCAAACTAGCACTTCTTACAACTGTTTAAGATACAGTGTTTACCTTAACGTGCTGTTGTCCGTACATTGTACGCATAACTGTTTAGGTGTATTTTACAGTATGGCATGTATATTAATGGTGATTGCATTCGGATGACTGTTCTATCATATTTGCTACTACTGTCATATTGTATGAAATTACTATAAATTAGGCTGAATTTCATTATGTAGTTAATAGAGAAATAAGAAGACGAGCGAAAGTAGTCATGAGGCAATAGTTAATAATGTATTGATTTAGAATTGTATTACTTAGCAGCGTTATAAAACTCATCAATGCTATGCATCTCATAATAAAAACCGGAGGCCTGTTACTAGAAATCGCAACATCCATTTTAGTTTTCTAGAACAGCAGGCACTTTGCAAACTAAAGCGTTTCTATTGCTATAAAATAAACCTGAAAGATATGTAGTGCATGAAGTGGCCACCAGGTGGCGTTCGATCTAAACTCCTTCATAGTAAAATATCTTGTGAACTGAAGTAACTAATATCGGTAATGTCCTCTGGTTCGCCTTATGAAAGTTATTAACTAGTTTTCAAATTAAGCAATACTCTATATAAATATTGATGAAATTAGTCCAATGGTCAGTAAAAACTAAAAAGTGACAACCTTTTATTTCAATCCAATTTAACTCATAGCGTTTCATAACCTTTAATGTATTACTTCCAGTCACTACAGATGTTACTAAACTAGGTTATTGTCTTGTAATAAAATGTATGAAAACGTAATTTGGTATTTTGACTTGCGTTTTCTCATATTCCTCGATATTTTGCTACGTTCTCATACTGTTCCATTCATACCTTGGTCTCCTAATTTGAGTTTTCTACTCATCTTACTGTTTTATAACTTTCTTTTAGTTTAATAATAAGATCTTTTATCTTTTTTATCGTTAATATCCGGAAACAAAAGAAAAAGGGAGGTACAAGGGTAAGGAAAACAAAAAAATAAATCGTTATAATAATTGTTTTTTTTAAATAATTTGAATACTTTTTGGACATTTACATAAACATTTAATAATTTACAATGATTATTTATACTGACATGACATGACACATCATATTCATGACTAATACTACTCCCTAATGTCTATTTGCAACTTGAAAATTAATGTAGGTGCTATGAAATTCTATTCTAGTCATCTAAACTGTTGCGTAGGGCCTATCGCCCGCAAGCATCCGTTTAATACTAAGAGTGTATGCATGATTTATAATTTATAAATAATTTAGTAGGACATTTATACACAGACAACTAACAACTTAGTACTCAAAATATAAAAACGTACTTTGTGGAAGTAATTCAGTGTAAACTTAGTATCAAACCGACTATTCGCGACTAATCAAGCATTGATAAAATGCACATTTGGAAATAAATGTTCGTATGGACACATTTGGGTCAGTCAGAGGGTGCCGGCGAAACTACTCAACATTTAACGTTTAGTTTAAGAAGTCATATTTGCCTTAACACCAGCCGCTCTCTTTTTTACAAAGATATGTTGAAATATTCTAAAGCAATATATAGCTATGACTCTAAATACTTACAACTATATAGACCTCAAATGCAAATACTTTTTAATTTACATGATATGAATATGTCATTAACCTCTGTTACAATAATTAAATGTAAGTTTTA